>OY755183.1:17781751-18192787 GCA_963576735.1 Bedellia somnulentella | reverse complement strand
TGAAATTATACTGCCTGGTAAGAACTATATTCGTTTTTGTTTTATTTATATACAAGGAACAAGTTGATTTGTTTGAGTATAAATTTCCGAGAATTTTATTTATATTCAGGAGAGGGAAGTTTTTTTCCAAGATAAGCACTTTATGTTTTTATATTACTGTTGTATAATATTTGATTCACGTATGTATGTGCACAGATTAAACTGACGCTGGTTACACAAAGAATTTTTTTCGGTTTATTATATTTACGCCCCCTATTCCCATTGGGGTAGGCTGAAACTATCGATCGCCTCTTTGCCCAATCCTGATAATCTCTGTCATAAATAAATAAAATAAAATAAAATAATCATTTATTTCAAAATAAAAAGATAAATCTTTGTTTTTTGAACGTCAAATTTTAACTTAATACTAAGTTTACTTCGGATTCGGAAGGTGTTTTGTTGAGAGAAGAACCCGTAAGAAACTCGTCAACACACATCTTTTTTTAACGTCCATTACAATTTTGGTGTTAGCCCGGAAACATCCTGCACAGAGCCCTGATGACACCAAGCCACTTCATCATTAATGTAATCATTGACATTGTAATAGGCTTTCGAACTAAGATTTTTTTTAACTGCTGCTTTGAATTTTGTTTCTGTTAAATTTAAAATGTCCTCAGGTATTTTATTATACATTTTTACGCATAACCCCATGAAAGATGTATTTACTTTTGACAATCTGTATTTTGGTACTGATATTTTATTGTTGTCTCTCAGGTTTCGAATATGTCTGTCACAATTTTTCACAAAAGAGGCCTGATTCTTTCTTACATACATAATATTTTCATAAATATATTGACATGGCAGTGTCATTATATTTATTGTTTTAAACAATTCCCTCAGGGAATCTCGGGATCTCAAATTGTATATAGCTCTTATTGCTCTCTTTTGGAGAATAAATATGGAACCAACATCAGCTGCTCTGCCCCAGAGTAAAATACCGTAAGACATTACACTATGAAAATAGCTGTAATAAACTAATCGAGCTGTCTGTACATCTGTCAAATGTCTTATTTTCCTAACGGCATATGCAGCACTACTTAGCCTGCCAGCTAGTGAGCTAATGTGGGGTCCCCATTGGAGCTTGGAGTCCAGAGTTATCCCTAAGAAAACTGTGTTATCCGAAAATACTAACTTTTCATTATTTAAAATTATTTCGTTATCAACGCACCTAACATTAGGTAATACAAATTTAATGCATTTGGTTTTTTTACCATTCAGTACAAGATTATTGGAAGCAAACCATGTTTGAATCTGTGAAACCGTGTTATTCACCTCGTCAATATTCTGATTATTTCTTTCAACGTCAAATACTAAAGAAGTATCATCAGCAAATAACACTATCTCGGACATTTTCTCGACCATGAACGGCAAATCATTAATATAAACTAAAAATAAAAATGGGCCCAAAATAGAACCCTGCGGAACACCCATTTTTACATGAGTTCCAGGTGATATTGCATTATTGATTTGCACTTTCTGTATCCGATCCGAAAAGTAAGACTTTATTAATTTAAGTGCGTCACCTTGTATGCCATAATGTTCTAATTTAATAAAAAGGATTTCATGATCTGCACAATCAAATGCCTTCGTAAGATCGCAAAACAAACCAATAGCATCATTTTTGCGTTCCCACGAATCAAAAATGTGTTTCATTAAGGCAACGCCTGCATCGGTGGTAGAGCGGCCCTTCGTAAAGCCAAATTGTTTTGGATGAAACAATTTGTTTGAAGCGAAATGCAAAAGCATTTGATTGAACATTAGTTTTTCGAATATTTTACTTAAAACTGGCAGAATTGATATGGGTCTATAACCATCAGGACTAATTTTATCTCCTCCGGATTTAAGAAGTGGTACAATTTTACTATGCTTCATGAGATTTGGAAAGATTTTATTTCTTATACATTCATTAAATATATCTGCTAAATATGGAGCCAAAGTTACAATAAAATTATGGCAAACTTTCACTGACATACCCCAAATGTCTTCAGAACTTTTTAGATTAAATGATTTAAAACATTTTTCGATATCTGTAGGGCTGACATCTTTAAAACAAAACAAAGTTTCGCACCTATCAACATTTTGTTGTAACAAGTGTTGAGCTTTTATGACCGATGTGTTTAAATATTCAGTTGTTTTTGATGGTATGTCAGTAAAATATTTTTCAAAAATACAAGCGATTTCCTCATTAGAGGTAGTCAGACCTTTATCAGATCGAACACAGAACTCCTGATCACATGGTTTACCTCGGCCTGTTTGGGTGTTGATAATATTCCACACTGTTTTAACTTTATTATCGGATGTTCGGATACGTCGGCTTAGGTATCTGGCTTTAGCCTCTTTACATACTTTATTAAATATTTTTGAGTATTTTTTTACATATTCACTCAATTCATTATTATTACTATAAGCTTTTTGATCATATAAATCGAAGAGTTTTTCTCTTGATCTATAAATACTTGGTGTTGCCCACTCACAAAACTTAAATTTACTGGTAATAGTTAAATTTTTTACATTGAAAATTTCATTAAACTCATTTATCAAAACATTATAAAAGATATCATAGCTAGTATCTGAGTTTTTATTAATTGTAAATGTAGGCAACTTAGAGCTTATTATATTTATATATTTTTCTACTTTACTAGCAGTAATATGCCTTTTTTTAATAACAATTTTTGGTTCTGGTATCTCTAGAGGAAAGCTAACAAAAAGGCCGCTGTGATCAGACTTTAGTTTATTTATAACACTTTTACTTGAAAAATCTGCATTAGTAAATACATTATCTAAGCATGTTTTGATTCTAGTTGGTTCCAAGAATAAATTTTCTAAATTGAACGATTGGAATAAACTCATCAACCGTGTTTTAAGATAACTGTCTTGTAGGAGATCCACATTGAAGTCTCCACATATTATTATACGTTTTTTATTCCTGAAAACTTTGCTTAATACATCTTCCATTACATTTTCGAATTTATCATAGTTTTGGTTATAAGGGGGTCGATACACACATACTAAGAAATAGTTTTTTAACTCTATGCAGGATAATTCCACGACTTGCTCAACGCTTAACTTTACAATATCATTACGAATTTTTGATTTAATATTATTTTTTAAAAATATAGCGGAGCCACCACAGGCTTTAGAATTGCGGCAGTAGTTGCTAGCTAAATAATAGTTTTCAAAACCAAATATGAGTTCGCAATTCTTAAGCCAGTGTTCAGTAACACATAAACAATCTATTTCATATTTTTCCAAAAACAGTTCTATTTCTAATTCTTTACAAGAAAACCCCTGAGTATTTTGACATACAAGTTTAAACTGGGAGACTCCTTGTAAAGTATTCTTTTTATTAATATTGCCAGAAGAACCTCCTTCCTTGTTTACAATATTGATGTTAGGTGACGACTTAAGGACGACAGGAGGCTCTTCCATTGTCACTCATCATTTTATACATAGGACAAAAGAAATAACTCGTTGTAATAAGTGGATTTGTTTATAACTTAGCGTTCTACTACAATGTTTCTAATTGTAGGTATGATGAAGAGGTTCCTCTGTAATCTTACAATTAAGAAAAGGGCATATATTAAAAGACTGATGATGATTTACCAGGATCATACAAACTGACGTTCGATTCGATAGTCTCTGCCCACCCATAGGACATCTAAAGACGTTAATATATATGTATAAGATGCATACATATTTTACAATATTTTGCCTATTGGCAATGGCCGAAATAAAAACCATGAGTTAGTATTTAGTTGTGTTACCATACTCGTAGCACTAATATTTTACTATTGAAAAATGTTGTTACTCTTGTTTGTGTTAACATGAATAAATGAGTTATTCGTCTATCTACATACATAGTAACTATTATGTTGTTGATAGATCTGTACAGCAACGACATCGACATCCGCAACTACGTGCAAGTAAAGAAGGTCCGCGGCGGGACTGCTAAGGACAGCCATCTCATACGAGGAGTCGTGCTATCCAACAATGTGGCTCACAGGTTGGTTTTTCTATTATTGTATTTATTTTTACCTATTTTATGCTTAATTTTATTATAATTTAACTGTATTTATATCACTTTTTCCATTTAAAAATACCAAACCAAAATCTGTTATATAGTTTACCTCGGTATGAGATCTAAGCATAAATCGGATGATAGTAAGAAATGTTATCAGTCACACGACGTGATTAATAAAAAAAAACATACAATTTCAAAAGATTTTATTGAATTGAAAACATATTTTAACAGAACTTACTAATGACATAAAATAATTATTTGTTACAACGATAATATTAATAATTGAAACAACTATTGATTTTCGGATATTTTAATCGCGTGTTATTACATTATTTTTAAAGCCCGACGTTTCGAAAACTTTTCAGTTATCATGGTCACGGGAAGACTGAGATGTTATTTGTCATTATACTGTACTATAAAATTATTAATACTAACTACCTTCACAAAATTTTAAGTTACATTTGCGTTTAATATTTGCTATGTACAAAAAGAGCTAATGTTATCTGGAGTCTTGCTAGTGTTCTTCCCTCGTTTAGTTGTGCTAATGATCGGGTTCCAAGCAGGTGATAATTGCCAACCATCATCTCTATTGAAGTTTGGATGTTTCTTTATTTCAATAGATTCGCGTATCATTCTAGGTATCAATCGATTCTCTTTTGCTAGAATTGTAGGTTTGTCAAAACGCATGTGGTGGTTTGGCTTATCGAAGGTGTGTTCACACAAAGCAGATCTTCCAGGACGCCTATTCTTCATATCAGCAATAAGTTCTCTAACGCGAGTTGCTACACTACGCTTTGTTTGGCCGATGTATGAAAGACCACACTCACAGTCTATTTTATAAACGCCTGCATCTTGTAAAGGGATCTGACATTTGATAGGTCTTAGAAACCGACTTATCTTTTGGTGCGGCTTGAAGTAGGTCTTAATGGAAGCACGCTGTAACACAGTACTAATTTTGTCTGTTACACCCTTTACAAAAGGTAAAGTTGCAGGGAGTCTTTCAACAGTAGGTGATTTATCGGAGGAGCGGTGACGTTGGCGGGGCAATTTCAGCTTGTTGTTGTGAAGAACTTATTTCACATGACTGAGCTCTCCAGCAAGATGGTGTTCGTCACAAAGATGTTTGGCTCTCTGAAACAAAGTTTTACCAACAGTAGCTAACTGAGATGGATGGTGGTGTGAGTCACCATTGAGGTACCTATCAGTGTGGGTGGGTTTCCTATAAACTGTGTGACTGTGTGTGTGTGTGTGTGTGTTAAAAATAATGTAATAACACGCGATTAAAATATCCGAAAATCAATAGTTGTTTCAATTATAATGTGCAATCGTGAAAATCTTAGAAGATAATATTAATATTTCTTAAACCAAAAGAGATTTTACCATTACTAAAATCAACAATGTTTTTCACAGAGGGATGCCGCAAGAGCTAGACAATCCATCGATACTACTTCTAGACTGTTCTATCGCCTACCAAAGAGTTGAAGGAAAACTGGCTTCGTTGGAACCTCTTTTGTTGCAAGTAATTATTATTTTTATTCTGTAAAGTGAATAGTAAGAGTGAAAGGGGTGCTGTTGCCGCTTTTGTTGAATGTGCTTGTGGGCGGTGTTGCCCAAGCTCGTTGTGCACAGGTATCAATCTATGAATATTCCAATGCATGCGTAAAAGAAAACCGAAAAAACACTGACTGCTTCGGGATCTCTCGGGGTGTCCGACAGGGTTGTATAGCTTCTCTGTGGCTCTTCAATTGGTTCATGGTAGACTGTCTGATAGAGTTGCGTGAAAGTGATTATGATTTAATGTTTTTTGACATGAATTCCTCATGTGGGGATTATTACTCATAAATAAAAGATGTTATTAAAGGAAAGAAACATTTCGACACTGGCGGGGTTCGAACCCGCGACCTTCGTGTATACGCCCCCGTCGCTCTGATGATGATGATGATGATGTCCTCCACGACGTATCCGTCGACGGCGACATCCTGTCAGTTCCTGGCGTGTGCTCGGAGTTGACTTGCGAAGCCGAATTTCGTCTTAAACGTGCGGCTGCATATGCTGCACTCCAACTGACCGCTTGCGTTTGTAGTGTAGTTGTAGGAGACCTTGGGGCGTGTCTTTCGAGCGAGGCGTTTGGCGTCAAGTTCCTCAAGACGGTTACATTCAAACATGTCCGCTCCTTTTTTGACTGCGTTACGCCACTCTGGCCTCATCAAGGCATCTTTCTCCCACGTGTCATGAGACATGGCGCAGGATGTCAGATGTCGCTTCAGAACATCCTTGTATCGCAGATACTGCCCACCAGGCCTTCGTTTTCCACAGGAAAGTTCTGCGTAGAAAACAGATTTAGGCAATCGTGAGGCGTCCATACGTACAAGGTGCCCACACCATCTTAATTGCCCTTTCACCAGGAGACATTCCATGCCAGAGATATTTGCACGACGTAGAACTTCGGAATTTGGGACACGATCCTGCCATTTTATCCGCAATATAGCACGAAGACATTTTAAGTGAAAGGTGTCCAGCCGTTTTATATCAGCTTTATATAGACACCACGACTCCGAAGCATACAGTAGAAGTGGAAGTATTATAGCTTTGTATACGGATAGCTTTGTTTGTAGATGGAGGTCGTGGGATTTCCAAACTCTCTGGTTGAGCCTACCAAAGGCCTCAGCAGCACTAGCGATCCTCGCAGCTATCTCGGACTCAAGGCGGTTATCGTCACGTATTAGCGTTCCGAGGTAACGGAACTTTCGTACCTCTGCCAACGGCTTTCCACCCAGGCAAACAACGGTGTCAGGCGCAGCTGTTCCTCTTGCGGGCTGCTTTAGGACTTCAGTTTTTGACACGCTGATTACCAGGCCAAATTTGCGACATGATTCGTCGAGATTGTCCACATATTGCTGCAGAGCGTCGATACTGTCAGCCATAAGGCAAACATCATCGGCATATAAGACTTCGAGCGCAGTCATTTTCTGAGTCTTGCGCTTAGATCTGAAGCGACTTAAGTCAAAAACACTCTTATCGGACCTGACATTGATTTCAATCTGTCCGCTGCAGTTCTTCAAAGCATCTGTCATGACAACAGCGAAGTAGAGGGCAAAGAGCGTTGGAGCCATGACGCAACCCTGCTTAACACCGCTTGTAACCGGGAACTGTTCCGTAAACTGAGTTTCATGTCGAACCCGTGCCATCATCCCTTCGTGGAATTGTCGCACCAGGTTAGCAAACTTCTCGGGACATCCGGTCTTCTTCAGTATCGTCCACAGGGCAGTTCTTGGAACTCTATCGAACGCTTTCTCAAGATCCACAAAACACATATAGAGATCACGGTGTTGTTCAAGGCTTTTTTCTTGTAACTGCTTGACCACAAAGATGGCATCAACCGTGCCTCGTTTGGGACGAAAACCACACTGACTCTCCGGAAGAATGCGCTCAGCCAATACACTGAGACGCCTATTTATTATATGAGATAATATCTTGCCAGCCGCAGAGAGAAGTGATATGCCTCTATAAGAGCCGCATTCTGATAGGTCCCCTTTTCCCTTGTACAGCTTGCAGATGGAGGCATCCTTCCAGTCTTGAGGTATGATTTCCAGTTCCCATATGCTACGTACCAGCTCAAACAGTCTGTTTTTGATGTGGGGTCCCCCGTATTTAAACACTTCTGAAGGCAGACTATCTGAGCCAGGAGACTTGCCATTCTTCAGCCGGTGGATGGCTTCGTCGAACTCGCTGAAAGACGGCGGGTCATCGAGTTCTGACGCTATGGGCAGGTCCTCTAGCGTGTCTATGTATGACAGATCAGCTCCCTGTGTACCGGGATTCAGAACATCTTTAAAATGCTCTGCCCAACGGAGAAGCACTTCAGTGGGATCTGTCAGCCGCGCGGATTTGTCTTTTGAGAGAACTGGGGCGGTTTTCCTGCTTCTGGGTCCAAAGACACTTTTAAGACCCTCGAAGAATTTCCCCGTCTGATTACTGTCAGCAAGAATTTGCAGCTCCTCTGATTTATTTTTCCACCACCAGTTCTTCAATTCGCGTATTTTTGCTTTGAGTTCCTGCTGTATGGCTCTGCGATGTCCAGTACTGGACGGATTTCGCAAGGCGCGTCTTGAATCTTCAACCAGTTTCCGTATTTGTGCGTCGGAGTCATCGAACCAGTCTTGATTTTTCTTCTCCGGCTTTCCTACTACTCGCTGAGAGATTTCATAAAGGGTTTTAGCATAAAGTCGCCATCCTTCATCAATAGACGCTCCTTCCTCCGTACTAGAGTACACATCACCAAATTCAGCGTCAAGTTTGCGCCGCGTTTCTGCGTTGTGGACGAGTTTGGTAAATGCTAATCTCGCCGGGATCTTATGCTGGTTTCTGCGTGGAGGCTTGATGTTTAGCCTCATCTTTGATCTTATTAGACGGTGATCTGTCCACCCTTCTGCTCCTCGCATGGCTCTTGTTATAAGAACATCTTTTAGGTCCTCTCTTCGAACTATGATGTAGTCTAGAAGATGCCAATGTTTGGAGCGCGGATGCATCCAGGACGTCTTGTATTTTTCGGGCAGCCGGAAAAAAGTGTTTGTGATACTTAGGTTAAGTTCAGCACACAAGGTTAGCAGCGTGGTTCCATTGGCGTTACACTTCCCAATGCCGTGCCGCCCTAACACATCTTTCCAGGCATCATGATCCGTACCAACACGCGCATTGAAGTCACCAAGCACAATAAGCTCTTGCCTTATTGCCCGTCGCTCTACCAACTGAGCTACAGTGTCAGTTGGCATCCAGCGCGAAATTTCTCTATCCTTTGTTTCTTTTTTACACGTTCAAGTAGTGTTTGCGTTTCCTACCTCCGAATTTTAACTAATTCGGACACGAAGGTCGCGGGTTCGAACCCCGCCAGTGTCGAAATGTTTCTTTCCTTTAATAACATCTTTTATTTAAAAGTGATTATGGACTAAGAATGGGTGGATTCATTATTTACATAACATAACATAAACGGTCACGCCGTTTATCCCCGAAGGGGTTGGCAGAGGTACCAATACTTCTGAACTCACATGGCAGCGCCATCTAGTGTCCAGAGAAGGTACCCACGTTTTGCTTGGACAGTGTACTCACGTTATAGGGGGCAGGCCTATCGCCGTTTTGTACGAATACACTGTCACATGACTAAGTACAACTCAGCCATGTGGTGGTGTGGTGGTGTTTCCTCACGATGTTTTCCCTCACCGTTAACAACCATGATAAATTAACCACATATATGACTTTAGAAAAGACAAATTGGTGTAGGCCCGACCCAGGATTGAAACTCACGCCCTTCTGTTTTCGGGCGGGTGTTCTACCCACTGGACTATCATGTCGCATTATTTAATGCCTCTTATACGCTGACAATCAAGTGCCTCTTGATCATTGTTGGAAGAGTAGTAAGGAAGTAAAACAAGGGAAAGAGATAATATGATTATATTGTACATAATCATGTAAGGCAGCGAATGATGGGTATGGCAGACGAAGCATGAGAGCAGAGTGAATGCAGTGAATATGAGGTTCCTCAGGTGATGTAAATAATATTAGATTATGTAATCGAGTGAGAAGTAATGTGATTTGTGAAAGGTGTGGTGTGAAATATGGTATTGTAAAGAAAATAGAAACATGTAACGGCTGCGCAATACCTTTGAAAACGTTCTTAAGTCTTAATTGAAGAGAATAAAACAGCATGCATGAGAAGAATTATGTATGTGACAGAAGCAAAAAAGATTTGTTAATATTGTGCAAAGTGGCTATCAATAGCACTGCTGTGTAGTGTCGGCTTAGAATAGCACTACCTCGTTTCTTCCGGTGGGTGAACGTAAGAGGCGACTAACGGTATTGGGGCTTTTAAGGGATTTTTGGGTGATGCGGTTGGAGACCGCCACAACCTTTATTTTGTTATCTTTTCTCCACTCAACTTTCCAAAAGTGGCTGAGGAATTCCGAATTCCATAGCTCTGGCTATACCTTCTAGGGATTTATAGCCGTGAGTATATGTATGTATGTATGGCTATCAATAGTCTCTGCCTACCGCATATAGAATTAATGACTTGAGTATATGTACGGATGTATGTTAGGCCAATATTGCTGATGCGTGTTTTACTAAGCCACTAGATAGTAACCTGAGATATGTTATCTATATCGTAGGAGCAAGAGTACCTGCTCCGCTGCGCCGCCCGCATCACGGCTTTACGGCCGGACGTGGTGCTGGCGGCCGGCACCGTGGCGCGCACCGTGCAGGACAAACTGCGGGACGCAGGTATGTGATACCGCGCTTTGTGTGAGTGTTGGGTGGGATATGTGACGATAATCGTATGGCAGATATATAGATATGTCGTCGGCATATCATCAATACTTTGAAATACATTTCTTCAAAATTTTTCTACCATTTTTTTTCTATTCTTTGTACATTACAAATATATTTTTTTGGTATTATTTTCTTATTACGTTAGTTTTTTAATTGTGACAACCGAACTAGTACTATGATATTGACTTTGTATCAGCGCTACATTGATGATATATCATCATCTGACATATAAAATTGAGCCAAAGTCTAATTCATTCCTGAAGAGTTTCTTTCTACTATTATTATCATTCTTACTATTAATTTACTTTATGTATGTTTTTATTTTATCTTTTTGTTTTATTGATATACTATAACTAATTTTGTACGTATTTGTGTAACTCTCTTTCAGATTAAATATTCAATTTTTCTCATCAAATCAGCGTAATAACTTAGATCAAATAATTAAAATTATTTTGTTGAATTTTGTGAAAACCTTATGTGGGGATTATTACTAATAAATAAAGAGTATACCCAAGGTCGCGGGTTCGATTCCCACCTGTGTCGAAGTTTTTCTTTCCTTTATTTATTAACCAACAACCTTTGTACTACCATCTTTTCCCCACTCAATTTCCAAAAGTGGCTGAGGAATTAATTATTTCTCAGCTATGGCTACCCCTTTTAGGGATTTATAGCCGTGTGTATGTGTGTGTTTATTTATTAATTTAGAGCTACCCCATATTCCATTCCAGGCGTAGCGCTGGCTGTGTGTGTCCGGGCGGGTCCGCTGCGTCGTGTCAGCGTGTGTGCGGGCGCGGAGCTGGGGCGGGCGCTGGACGCGCGGGTGGGGCCGCTGGGCGGGGGGCGCTGCCAGCGGTACCGCCTGCAACACTGTACGTACCATGCAGATACTCACAGCTTGAAAGTCATTAAAGGGTAGACGGAGCTTCAGAAGAATGGATCACTTTTGGATTTTACGTGGGGAAAAAGATGGTGAAATAAGGGTTGTTGATGATGAATCTCCAATAGCAGCGCCCAATTTTTTTTAAAAGTCCTTGGCCGTCACTTGATATCTTCCCACAAATACGGAGTAGTGCTTTTTAAGCCGACGCTATACAACAAGTGTTAGCATCGTCTTATTAGACAATAGGGAATATTCATGTTTTTCTTTTTTGTCTTAAATTAATAGTTTACTATTTTATAACGTAGAAAAAAATATTACTGGGCTTCAAAATACTCTAGATATTTTTAAAATTGAAATTTAAAACTTTTTAAAAATTTAAGCAGTTCAAACGCCGCCATTTTACGCGCGCTATACGTGACGTCACATGACACGTGCAGTGGGTGTTTACCTTAGTGTTTTCGATGCTTTTGAATACAATTTCGTGTCAGATGACGTCATATTTCGTTTAACCGATGGTGGCGCGTTTTGGAAGTTCGAATTTCGTTCCCTTATTTTTCACTTTTTGAATATTATTTTAGGGGTTTTAATAATAAGTAAATTAAAAAAAACATTTCATTATAATATTACGATAATAAGTATTCGTGAAAAAAAGTTTTAGGGCTTTTAAAATTTTATGCATATTCCCTATTGTATGTATCAACATCATCATGTAATACGACTGTAAGTAACAACAACATCAGCATCATCATCCGCTAATATACGTCCACTGCTGAAAATATGAGCCTCCCCACAAATCGTCACCACGACCGGTCCTGTACTGCCCCCATCCATCGGCTTCCCGCGACCTTGACCAAGTCGGTGCACCGTTTGATATTCTATCAACAGTGGTTATACTTGACCGCCACTCCATTCTGCGTGAAATGTGCCCTGCCCATTGCCACTTCATTTTTTCAACTCTTTACGCTAGCTATATCAGTTATTCCGGTTCTTGAACTAATTATATTTTGTATTGTAGTACTAGTAGGTATTATTAACATATAACATAACATAAACGTTCACGCCTAATATCCCGGAAGGGGTTGGCAGAGGTACTAATACTTCTGAACATCCATGACTTTGTCACCTGGTGTTCAGAGTACCCACGTTTTGCATAGACAGTGAACTCACGCGATAGGGGGCAGGCCGATCGCCGTTTTGTACGAATACACTGTCACATGACTAAGTACAACTCAGCCATGTGGGTTTCCTCACGATGTTTTCCCTCACCGTTAACAACCATGATAAATTAACCACACATATGTCTATAGAAAAGACAAATTGGTGTAGACCCGACCCAGGATTTGAACACTAGTCGTTTGCACGATAACCGAGTGTTCTACCTATGGGCTATCACGGTCGCTAGATATTATTATAAGTCGAAAAAATTTTATTCTTACCACCATTACCAAATTACTGAGATGTCTGTTAGACCTTATATGTCTTTTCAAACATGTTATCATTTGTTTGTTTGTTATCAAATTATCTTCCCACCGTTTTTATTGTGTAACAAATAAAATCGCCTATAAACTGATTACAATATTTAAATTCCAGACCCAAACAAAACGCTGATGATATTAGAAAACTGCGCCAACCCGCATCTCGGCTGCGCCATCATCCTCCGCGGGGAATCCATCTCAGAACTCTGCAGAGTCAAAAAAGTCGTTAAATTCATGTTACTAGCTTTCTACAACTGGAAACTAGAGAAATCATTCCTAGCTGACATCGGAGCTACCCTACCTGAACCGGGAATGAGTTTCGTCGACGAAGAACAAGTTGAAACAAAACCGACGGAAAAGAAAACGGAAAGTTTAAAAGAACCAGATTCCGTGAAAGTAGAAACGGAAGATACGGCCAAGAAGTCGTTCAGGAAGACGGATAGTGATAAGAATCTCAGTTGCGGAGTTCCGATTAGAGATTTCAGTGATCCGTTGCGAGCTGAGCGGTCGTCTGTTGATGATGATGTGTTTTTGGCGAAAGATGAAACAGTATTGAAAGCTGATGCGCATAATGAAAGGTTAGTTGAAGTTTAAGTCTAGTATGACAAAAATCTAAGTTAAAAACATAATCACTTTAAAGATGAGCGCGATGTTAAAATTAAGGTTTAGTGTAACTAATTCAATAAAAAATTATGTTGATTCTTTGTTTTATAGATTTTAAGTCATTGGCATTGCGTAACTTTAGACATTGATATAACTTATGCTGAAGAACAACGTTTGTCAATATAAAAACAATAGTCGATCTAAAGAAATTTCATATCAAATCTGTTATTGTCTGTTAGCTACACCGTAATATTTCTGTGGAACCAGCAAATATATACTAGCTAGTACACCACACTATACACCGACAAATATGTTTTATTTATGATTTGAAAGTTAAACTCTTTAAAACCGCGATGTAGGATATCACTGTCTGAGTGAGATGCCGTTATGGGTGCGAATGAGTCCGCTGTATTAAAGCCGTCACCAGCTGCTTGGACTAGAGTTCTTGTTCTTGAGTTAATAGTAAATCCTTCATTTTGTGGAAAAAAAAAATGTCATAGTTGTAGTTTTTAAACTATGTACTTTTTAGTTTAATCTGCTATAGATCTTCTGAAAAAAAAAGAAACATAAAGTCACGGCCGTAAATTCTAAAAAGATAATAAATATAAAGTATTGATTTTGATGTTTCATTCTAATAGGACACTATACAGCTAAATTGGTAAATAGGTTTGATAGGATGTTCATACACTTACAATCTATTTTTTAAGACGCTTATTACTTATGTCATTATGATTCCATATTTATTTTTTTGCTGTGTAGTGTCGGCTTAGAATAGCACTACCCCATTTCTTTCGGTGGTAGTACTTAAGAGGCAACTAATGGCATTAGGGCTTTTGAGGGTTTTTTGGGCGATGCGACTGGAGACCCATCACCAACAAGCTTTATTTTACCATCTTTTCCACACTCAACTTTCCAAAAGTGGCCGAGGAACTTCTAGTTCCTCAGCTCTGGCTACCCCTTATAGGGATTTACAGTCGTGAGTATATGTATGTTATTTTTTTAATGCGTTTAACACTACTTTTTATATTTTTTTTCAATGTGTAAATCTGTATTATACCTTTGTAACTGACCGTCGTTGATTGATTTGATGTCATACAAGTACCATTACTTTTATCACTTAGGAATTTGAACACTTTGATACCGCGATATAAGACCTCAACATCTTATTTACTTCAATAATTTTATTTTACTCTACTTCAATGATCCAACCAAAAGCAATATCCCCCCAGATGGTCAGCCGACGACGTGGTGCTGTCCATCTCGCCCAACGACCGCACGCCGCCGCCGTTCCTGGCGACGGAGGCGGGCCGGAAGTGCGAGCTGCGGAAGTACTTCCGGGACCCGCTGTTTCCGCCGAGCGACATGGCGCCCGCCACGCCCAAGTGCAAGCGGAAGTATAGCGAGGTTAAACCGGCTGTTGTCGAGAAGAAGGTAGGTCACATTGAAATGTATATCAACATTATCATCCAACTTTATTATATATCCATTGCCTGACCTATCCTATGCCTTCCTAAAGATTACCACATTGGCCGATACTGTTCTGTACTGTAATGAATTGTGGACACTAGAAACATATAATTTAAATATTTTTGTTCATGATAACCTTATGTGGGGATTATTACTAATAAATAAAGAATAAATAAAGGAAAGAAAAATTTCGACACAGGCGGGAATCGAACCCGCGACCTCGCAATTGGCAGAGCGTCTCGGGGCGTATACCCGAGGTCGCGGGTTCGATTCCCGCCTGTGTCGAGAGGTGAGGGAAAACATCGTGAGGAAACCCACATGGCTGAGTCGTACTTAGTCATGTGACAGTGTATTCGTACAAAACGGCGATAGGCCTGCCCCCTATCACGTGAGTACACTGTCCATGCAAAACGTGGGTACTCTGAACACCAGGTGACAAAGTCGGCGTGAACGTTTATGTTATGTTATGTTATGTTATTAGTAGAAACATATAGTTTAAAGTACACTAACCAATTAATTGTTATTAACTTTGAAAATAAAACGCCTAGATATTGTGATGTAGAACAATAGTAACCCACAATCTAAATGAGATATTACTATGTGTGGAACTTAGTCTTCTAGTGTTAAGGCAACAACCGACGATATTGGTCGAGATTAGAGGTCGCTACAGATTTAAGCATAAATAACATGTCAATAATTTCAAATCAAACGCCTGAAAATTAAACGATTCTCATCATAGAATAGTCAAGTCAACAAAGACTGAATTCATTTCATTGGGGCCCCTATGTAACTTCCTCAGCAACAGGGTCACAAACTGTATGTATGAAGTGATCTCGAGTACGCGCATTTAGCGACAGTCGGAAACCTAAATTCATCTCTCTGTACGCTCAAAGTGTAAAACTTTACAGTATGAGGACTAAATGCTCGTGGGATGTAATTACCAGTACTCACACCCCATATATGTCCCCACCAAGGGGCTCGAGACTTATCCCATATATAGTAGAGGAGGCCTTAATGCTAAATTTGCAGTTGTTCGAGCGTCGTAGAAACCTATTGGATTTGATAATTTATGTTTCAAAATGAAAAAATGTCTATTACAAGTTTTCATTTTAGTGGGGGGATAGAGCGTATAAACATTTTTAAAAATGTAAGAAAAATGTTGTATAGAAATACTCGAGCTTGTCAGCCATTAAAAGTATAAACGCGATTTATGTTTCTGATAACCATTATATATTAATCTGACGATTTATGCAAGGGATATCGTCATTCTATCCATTTTAAATTAAATTTAACAACAATGATCAGACTTAACGCCTGCATAAATATTACGCCAAAACACCATCGCAGGAACATTACCGTCACACGCATCGAGCGCTTGAAGATTCTTCACCATCTAATCTCTTAACGCCACGCCTAAATCGTCAGATTTTCTAGATATACACTCTTTTAAATGTAATTAACCTACCTTTACTTAATCTGACGCGCTCAAGTTTTTCGGACAATTGTTATTTTTTTTCTAATCTGACGAATTTCCCACAGCATACTCCGCTATATGAAGGGTTCATACTCGGTTGACATACATTACAGGGTAGAAGGATTCTCCCTATATAATCTTGTAAAAAAACTTAATAAACTTAGGTGTAGTCAACATCATGAGATGAAGTTTAAGTTAAATAGGCTAGAACAACTATGTAGTGATTATGAACTTTCTCTAGACAGTAACAAAGTTAAACTAAGTCATGATAGTAATAGAATTATAGAGTTAGAAAAATCTCTTCAAGATATTACATTAAACTATCATAATAGTCACTTAGAGATGCAAAGCTATATAGAAGGATTAGAGGAAATTATAGAGTTAAGTAATGAAAATATTCAAACAGTGGAAACACTATCTGGTTTTTGCAATAAGTGTGAAAGTGTAAGTACTGTCATTAATGATGTATCCCCTGAAATTAAAAATAATAATTCAAAGCCCACTCTTGCCTACAGTAGAGGTGTGTTAAATGAAAAAAAAAGTAAAAATACGTTTATTAAAAGAAATACAGCTTTGTCGATTTACAGGGGTTCCCAAAATAGGCACAGCCTGTCTCTTGGGAAACCAATTAAATAAATCATTATGATATAATCTGTGCTTTAGATATAAACTAGTAATAAAAAAAAACAAAACAAAAGAACAGGAGTAAAAACAATAATAATTAAGAGTTATCCATGGTAAGAAGTGACGTGAGACATAATTAAATGAAAAATTATATATATATATAAATACTGTAAAATAAAATAAAATGAAAGGATCAAATTTAAAATTAGAATTAAAAAGAATTAAAAAAAAAGTTTTGTTGATGTGTCAGTGATAGTGAGGTTGTTAGTAGTGGTGTGTAAATATTCATAAATACGGTATGAAAATACATATGACCTACATAAATTTTTATGGCATATAAATTTGTAATACTATTGTGTTTATTAGTAGATGTTATATAGTAAATTATCATGTTATATTGTCATTATTGACTCTGTACTCTCGTAATCCATGGAACTTAACCATTTCGTCAACTTAGATTTAAGTATAGCTAAAGAGTCTTCTTTTTGAATACTACAATTTTTAACTGCTTTATTGTAAATGTGAGCGTATGCAAAACTCCCGATGCGTTTGGCCAAGTTAGTACTTACGATAGGCATAACAAATTGATGAACCCGATTCGATTTAAGCAAATTAAATTGAGTTGGTTTACCTAAGTTTTTGCATGGTAAGGCATATTTTTTGAAAATAGAGCTGTCTTACCGTGAGAATTTCGGATTCCTTGTACAGTTCTTCCGTAGGATGGGTCATGGGTTTGCGGTACATTGTCTTCAGCAATGCTCTTTGCGCCCTCTCCAGTTGAATGAGTACAGATTTAGCTGCGCCTCCCCAGACCTCTATACAATAGTTAAGCAAGGATTGGCACAGTGCATAATAGACTTGCTTCATAATTTGTATGTCTGCAGAACCTCGGAGGAGTTTCATGACCCCTGTAAGGCTCCTGATTCGTTTGGAGAGTTTAAATATGTGAGCCTCGAAAGTAAGACGTTCGTTCATAATGAGACCCAAGTATCTAATTTCTTTGGTCCGGTTGATTTTTATGCAGTCGCAAGGTATGCTTCCACTTCCACCATTTCTGCAACTATGCATGGTCAGGAAGTGCAAAGAGTCTGGCCTGGATATGGCTATTTTGTAAAAGCACATAAGTTGTGTCTTCTGGTTGTTGACTCAGAGGACTTTAGTCTTCTCCGATTCTCTTGGTGTTAACATTGGCCATCATTTAAACAAAGAATTAGACCAATGTATCTTAAATACTTGTATGCCCGGAGCAAGTTACTCACAAATAATAAATACCATTTTAAAAGAACAATATGACTCCAATACTACTTTAGTTATTTTAATTGGTTCAAGTAACAAGGTGAATCCAAGTGACTTAAAGAAATCATTTGACAAATTGGTCAATTTAAATGTTAGAAAAATAATTATAAGTGACTTTCTATATTCCAAGCATCTTAGCTATAAGGTTAATACTAGGATTTATAAATAGCGACATGATAGTCCAGTGGGTAAGAACACCCGCCCGAAAAACAGAAGGGCGTGAGTTCCAATCCTGGGACGGGCCTACACCAATTTGTCTTTTTTAAAGTCATATGTGTGATTAATTTATCATGGTTGCTAACGGTGAGGGAAAACATCGTGAGGAAACCCACATGGCTGAGTTGTACTTAGTCATGTGACAGTGTATTCGTACAAAACGGCGATAGGCCTGCCCCCTATCACGTGAGTACACTGTCTAAGCAAAACGTGGGTACCTTCTCTAGAAACTAGATGGCGCTTGCCATGTGAGTTCAGGAGTATTGGTACCTCTGCCAACCCCTTCGGGGATAAAACGGCGTGAACGTTTACGTTACGTTTACGTTATAAATAAAATATGTTACTATATAATTTGACTTTGGGATATAGGCAAAAAATTGTTAATTTTAATATAAATAAATATATTAAAAAACCATTACTGACTACCCCTGAAAGTACCTGAATATTGTAAAAAACGTCTAGCTATGTTACTAGCTAGTAATATTATAAACAATAATGTTATTAATTTGAATAACATAACAATTTCAACTGACTTGGATGCAGTTATTAGTACATGTACTAATGTATCTGCAAATTTAGCTTTAAACTAGGTAGTAAGACAAAGGAAAAGGCATACATTTCACTAGTTCATCAGAACATTCAGAGCCTTTCCTGCAAATTATTAGAATTAGAGTTATTCATTAATAAGTACAATACAAAAATACTTTGTTTAACAGAACACTGGTTAAAAGCAGAACAAATGAACTTTAGTTTAAAGAATTACACAGTGGGCAGTTGTTTTAACAGAGAGTCCATAATGTTTGGGGGTAGTATGATACTATTATATGTAGACATTAAATTTAAAGAAAGAAAAGACATCTGTAGACTTTCTGTTGAACAACATGTAGAAATCTCATGCATTGAATATAGTAAGTATATAATTTTGTGTGTATATCGCCCACCCAAAGGTAACTTTGACATCTTTGAAGCAGCGATGGAAGATGCTTTGGGGATGGCTTCCCGCAGCTCCAGAGAGGTTGTAGTTTGTGGGGATTTCAATGTTGAGTTATTGGGTGAGGGTCTAGTAAAGGAGAGAATCTTAACCTTTTTTCAATCATTTAATCTTCTTAATGTATTTAATGAGCCAACCCGAATTACCTCGACCTCTGCAACATGTTTAGATATTTATTGCAATTGTGATTACTCCGGTCACTTCCTTTTTGATTGCATTACCTAAGACCACAAGGGTAAATTTATAAATTTAGAATTTACCATTGAAAAGAAAAATTCAATTGTATGTAGACAGATTACTGAAAAAAAACTTAGCTTATTTGAAAATAATATCAGGTCTAGCATCAGCCCCCCAATGAGAAGCAGTGAAACATTAGAAAATTGTCTTTCATTCATCAATGAGCTAAAAACAGTATTCAACAAAATCTTTAAAACTAAGGTAATATAAAACTATGTAATACAAAATGCTCTTTTGCTGAATGGGCCACGGCTGGGATTAGAATAAGTAGAGATCACCTATATAACATTTATAGAGGAAAGTCCTATAACTTCAACCAAGATTTTATTAATTATGTCACAAAATATTCTAAAATTTTCAAAAAAGTTTGTGGTGAAGTTAAATCTAGATGTATAAAACATAAAATTAAGAATTCTTCTATCAAGAGTAAGACTGTCTGGAAAATAATCAATAGTGAAACTGGAAAACTAAAATCCTCACATGATCTCAATCTATTATTAGATAATGAACTGATACAGTCGAGATCACAAATCGCTAACATTTTTGAGAACCACTTTATAAATACAGACAACTCAGACAACAGAGAAATGAAATTCATGTCCCCAAAAAGCTCTTGAGTTGTTGGAACAAAATGTTACCAAAACAACAGCACAGTTTTCTTTTAAGTACGTTGACAGTTATGATATAATTAAAAATTTTAAAACCATTATCCTTAAAAAAACCGAAGACATAACAGGAATGTCAGTTTTCGTCATAAACAGAATAATAAATATAATCGCTCCCCATTTAACGATACTTTTTTAAGAAATGTATAGATATAGGAGAATTTCCAGACTGTATGAAGTTAAGTAGGCTCATCCCACTACATAAATCAGGAGATAGTCAGGACTTTACCAATTATAGGACTATTTCCATTCTACCAGTTCTCAGTAAAGTTTTTGAGAAAATCATGTCCAACCAAATGCTTTTATATTTTAACAAACATAATATATTCCATGACGAGCAATATGGTTTTACTAAAGGTAGGTCTACTGTAGATGCAGGAGTGTCACTAATGAAACATATCTTTAATTCATGGGAAAACTCCCGGGATGCGTTAGGTATATTTTGTGACCTCACAAAAGCATTTGATTGCGTAAAAAAAGAAATAGCGTTGATTAAACTTAAATATTACGGTTTTGACGAGCATGCACTGAAATTAATGGCATCGTATCTTAATAAAAGAACTTTAAAGGTTGATATTAATGGAACTACTTCGGAAGGATCAGAAATAGAGATGGGCGTTCCTCAAGGTTCTATACTTGGCCCATTACTGTTTCTGATTTACATTAATAATTTACCATTTTTGGTACAAAAGTATACTGAGATAGTTATGTTTGCAGATGACACATCTTTAATTTTTAATGTAGCGAGATCCTCTACATCTCTTGACGACGTAAATAAAGCTCTCACTGGTATTGCATTGGTTTACTGTAAATAACATGGTTCTGAATTGAATGCCAAAAAAACCAAATGTATTAAATTTACTTTACCGAATGTTAGGCAAGTTGATGCAAATATTGTTATTGATAGTGAAAGAGTAGAATTAGTGGAAGAGACAAAATTCCTAGGGATAATAATCGATTCTAAGTTGCAATGGGGACCCCATATACTAACACTTTCTAAAAGGCTGAGCTCAGCAGCGTATGCTGTGCGTAAGATTAGAGAAATAGCAGACATAGAAACAGCTCGTATTGTTTATTTCAGTTATTTTCATAGTATTATGTCGTACGGTATTTTATTGTTTCTTTGTTGGTTCTTTTCTTTACGAACACCTTCCGAAGCAACGGACTAATGATAAATTTAAAAAATTTCACGTTCAAAAAATGTTAGTTTTTATCTTAATTTTAAAAAGTAAACTTTTTAACTTTTTTTTTATAATCTGATACGATCGTGTCAATTCAGAAATCCCCGATTTGCCTCCCCTACTAATAGGGTGATTTGGCCATAGTCCACCACGCTGGCCAATTGGCCGAGACCTCGTTTTTAAAACATATTCTTTTTATATTTTAAATCGATTAAATATATCAAACTAAACAACCTTGCCTATGGCATGCTTATCTAAAATATTATATTTTTTAAAATAATTAATACACAAAATGTGTCGCTGCCTAGATCAAGCTGAGCACTTTTGATAAGCATTCCATAGGCAAAATTGTTTAGTTTGGTGTCTTTTATCAATTTAAAATATAAAAAGGGTATGTGTTTTTTTTTAACCGAGGTCGAGGCCAATTGCGGGTTGGCAGACTAACGACTGCTACCGTGATAGTAGCCGGGACCGACGGCTTAACGTGCCCTCCGAAGCACGGATTACCAGTACGTGTTTGATATATTTACAATATGTGACAGGAGCTGCACCCGTTCCTGTTATCGGAGTGTCCGACGGCGACCGGGCTGGCCCACTACCGCGCCGTGGGGTGCTATCTCGAGAACGGACATCAAGGTACGGGCTGCGAGCTTGCAACTATTAACTGCTGTATAGGTCACTTATTAATAATATGCTGGAACTGAATTTCTATTGGAAAAACTTAACAATACGCAAAGAATGTTGATTATAAATAAAGGAAGCAGCTCATTTATGGGGATTATTACTAAAAAATAAAGAAAATCAATTCCTTCAGAATTTAGTAGGGAAGTCTAACAGTACTTCCCGTAGGCGCTTACATATGGCTTCATTAATGTTTGATGTAATGAAGTTCAAATGCCCAGAATATCTTTTTAACAAATTGAAGTATTCATCATTTGGAAGTTTCTATTGTGTTCGTAGCCTGCTCCCACCTTTATCACTGATCCATCATCGTACTGTAGCTTTTACTGGAAGTTTTCGTTACAATGCAACTAAGTGTTGGAATAATATTCCTCCACCAATGCGTGAAATATTTAATAAATTTAATTTCAAAAAACAGTACAATACGTTCCTTCTGAATCAACAAAAAATTAATATCTCAAAGACTTTCTCACACGTGCAAGTAAACTTCCAGTAAATAATAAAAATAACTAATGTATAAATGTATTGCTTGGTTTTCTCATGTGAACCTTTACTTGAGAATTTGTGAATACTGATATTGTTTTCTTGTTCTTTTAATTATTTAATGTTCTGAGACTAAGCGAATATGTTTAAAGATTGTTTTTTATTTATTTTTTGTTATGTATTTGTTTAGTTTACTATCTGTTCCTTTACTATGTATTTAATTTTGTTTACTTCAAATGTGGCAAACACAGACTTTTTTGTTTATATATTAATTAATTATGTGTAGTGTAGTGTAGGCCTTAACTGAAAACCAGTGTTTTGCCACTTGACAATATCAAGCACTGAGTTAGGACCTAGTTTGTGTTACCATAGCACTAATTTTAAGTTTAAAAATATTGTTTTTTTTTCACTTTATGTATTGTTCTTCATATTGTATGTGGTGTTATGTTAACATAAATAAACTAGTTATCTATCTATCTACTTAAAAGAGTAAAAGAAACAAAGGAAAGAACAATTTCGCACTGGTAGCCACTTGATACTTACTTCTGAATCAACAAAAAATTAATATCTCAAAGACTTTCTCACACGTGCAAGTAAACTTCCAGTAAATAATAAAAATAACTAATGTATAAATGTATTGCTTGGTTTTCTCATGTGAACCTTTACTTGAGAATTTGTGAATACTGATATTGTTTTCTTGTTCTTTTAATTATTTAATGTTCTGAGACTAAGCGAATATGTTTAAAGATTGTTTTTTATTTATTTTTTGTTGTGTATTTGTTTAGTTTACTATCTGTTCCTTTACTATGTATTTAATTTTGTTTACTTCAAATGTGGCAAACACAGACTTTTTTGTTTATATATTAATTAATTATGTGTAGTGTAGTGTAGGCCTTAACTGAAAACCAGTGTTTTGCCACTTGACAATATCAAGCACTGAGTTAGGACCTAGTTTGTGTTACCATAGCACTAATTTTAAGTTTAAAAATATTGTTTTTTTTTCACTTTATGTATTGTTCTTCATATTGTATGTGGTGTTATGTTAACATAAATAAAATAGTTATCTATCTATCTACTTAAAAGAGTAAAAGAAACAAAGGAAAGAACAATTTCGCACTGGTAGCCACTTGATACTTAAGCTCAATTGGCAGAGCGACGGGGGCGTATAGCCGCAGGTCGTGTTTTCGATTCCGGCTGGTGTCGAAAATGTTCTTTCCTTTATAAATACTAACCTAACCTTGATTAAATTTAATAATAGTTCATTTCAAATCCCCCCTAGGCGGCTGTCCCCTATACAAGCCCCCATCAGTGATCACAAAGCCCGACCCCAAACAGACAGAGACAGAGCACAGCGAGAAAGAGAAAGACGAACCTCTCGATCCGTTCTCTCCGGAGAGCCATTTGCAACTCAGTTTGTTGTTCTACAGTTTCAGCAACAAGTCTGCCAATGTGCCTGACTTTTGTGTTAATCCATGGTAAGTTTTATTTTAAATATACGGAGAATAAGCAAATAAAATTAATTGTCAGAAAATGATTTTATACAAGTGGGAGTCCGAAGGGTATAGAATAAAAGAGCATATTGGAGAAGATTTATGAATGCAAGAAAAGAGAGATTTTGCAGCATCGTAGAAAGTGGAGATCAAGAAGCAAGTATCTTGGAATAGTGTGCTTTGAATTGATCGTTTATTAATTACCTTTAGTTACACACAAAAAATATTTTGCATTCACAAAAATCGCTAAATACAGAAGTGTACAAATTTTAAAAGCAAACAACTTTTTTTGGAGCCGTCCCATCCCATTCTAAGCACACAGAGATAATAAATTAAATATTGTTTTGCAAAGTATATAATATCTCAAACAAAATAAAAGCCTTTTATATTGATTTTACTATTGCAATAATAATGTCCCCAGGATAATGACAATGCAGATGTACGGCAAGCGAGACATAACTCTGGGCGCGTTCCTAGACAAGTATTGTTTCAACAACGACAACAAATGTCCGTCCGCCAACTGTCAGGTGCCTATGAACCAACATGTCAGAAGGTATATATATTACACATGGTTTCACGTATTTGATTCATGAAAACTAGTTATAGGATTGTTAAGATGATGTACGGCAAGCGAGACAACTCTGGACGCGTTCTTAGACAAGAATGTTTCAACAACGACAACAAATGTCCGTCCAACACTAATTTGACCCTAGTTATAAACTTGATAATATATTTTTGTGTCATTAAGTAGTTGACATTCACACACTCATATTTTGTCGGGTCTACCTTCTCTAGCTAGCGCTATACATAAAATCCTTACTTATAATAAATCTGCAGAGAGGTCAATTCTGTACATGAAATATATTTTCAAAACAACCATCATCAGGGGGTGATTAGTGATCGATACTGATGCCAAAAATGCAATCGGTAAAGTTTTTGTCGGTCTGTCTGTCTGTCGGTTTGTATGTTCCTTATGGAAATAAAAACTACTCGGCGGATTTGAACGAAACTTGGTACAATTATTTTTCATACTCCTGGGCAGGTTATAGTATACTTTTCAGCAGAGTAGTAAAGGGTAGTTTTGGGTAAACGGGAGAAGTTACTCCATTTTTTAAGTTTCTGGTACGTGTGCAGCCTTAATGCTTAAAGATACATAGAAATTAAGTGTTACGAAAATATTTGACATAAAATTGACAAAATAATATCCCTCAATAGCATACGTCTATCTTTTATGGTTGACTCACAATAACACGTGTAACTCCTAATAGCTTAGCAGTTCGGAGCATTCTGATTATATTTGATTACTCTTACTCTCCCTCATCTCTAATATAAAAATGTTTACATTAATACCTATTAAATAAAAAAAGAATCATAGAAATCGGTATAGAAACACCAAACTTATACATGAAATAAGCCATCGCGCCGTCGCGTCGTCGCTCGCTAATACAGAATCATGCTATAAGGATTATTTTTGTGTAACGGTTGCACGGGGAAAAAATTGCCGTCAGTATATGTATGATGTATGCAAAGTTTGTTACTCTGATTTTTTGTTGGCAAAGCTCCACTATTCAGGAGTGCTATAAATTGTAATCATTGCGCTAAATTTCACTAAGGGCGAGCTGTGATTGAAGATAATTAAAACAAACTCGTTCTAAACCACCAAAATAGATATAAAATATAAAAAAACTTTGATTTCAGGTTCGTACACGAAGACACTTGTGTGACAATTACTTGTAACACCATCGGACACAGCAACACTAGCAAAGTTAACGAAGAAAAAAATAAACAGGTAATTGGTAATAATAATAATAACTTATTTATTTAATAAAGTAACATAGATACTATGTAGTATGATAGTCCAGTGGGTAGAACACCCGCCCGAAAAACAGAAGGGCGTGAGTTCCAATCCTGGGACGGGCCTACACCAATTTGTCTTTTCTAAAGTCATATGTGTGGTTAATTTATCATGGTTGCTAACGGTGAGGGAAAACATCGTGAGGAAACCCACATGGCTGAGTTGTACTTAGTCATGTGACAGTGTATTCGTACAAAACGGCGATAGGCCTGCCCCCTATCACGTGAGTACACTGTCTAAGCAAAACGTGGGTACCTTCTCTGGAAACTAGATGGCGCTTGCCATGTGAGTTCAGGAGTATTGGTACCTCTGCCAACCCCTTCGGGGATAAACGGCGTGAACGTTTATGATTATGTTATGTAACATAGACTCATTATGTTAGTAGTACTTATTTTTAAGATGTTAGTAGGTCTACAAAAAAATAATAATTATAATATATTCACAAAGTAAATAGAAACAAAGTTTAAAAATAAAAAAAAATGATTAAATTACCTAATTAAGTGACACTCGGATCAATGTCACGGTATACCAGTCGATACAGCGTAACAATGACCCAAGTATCGACAATCTAACCGATCAGCTATAACGTTTAGAATGCTGTTGGTGCTGCCCCGCACCCGCCGCACCAGGGTCGCGCATCGTTTCCGCATTGTCGCGTAAAAACATTCTACTCTCGCGTCCGCGAACATCCCTGATGCGCTACAGAACCGTGGCAGCCCCAACAGCTGTCTAAACGCATTATTATATTGTACTCGGAGAGCGCTATACGAGCTTTGAGTATATCTCGCCCACAGGCTGCACGTGTAAAATGATGTGCAGTATGCTCTAAAGAGCGTAAGCTTAACCTGTACCGAACCACGCGCAAACCTGCGCGCCAGCATATTCGCTCTCACCGACAACGCTCTCCTTTCCCTTTCAATGTCCTCATCATCTTTGAGGTTGGGCGTCAGTATGTGGCCTAGGTATTTAAAGGAAAATACGCGACTTAAAATTTTTCCGTATAACTTAACAGGTGGTACTTTATTTAGGCGCTGATTCCCGGTAATCCTACTACTATTATAAAGGCGAAAGTTTGTAAGTATGGATGTGTGGATGTATGGATGTTCGTTACTCTTTCACGTAAAAACTACTGGAAGGATTTGAATGAAACTTTACCACAATATAGCTTATACATCAGAATAACACATAGGCTATAGCTTATACATCAGAATAACACATAGGCTACAATTTTTGAGGTTTTTAATGTGAGGTCATAAAAAAAACACATTTTTTTCGCTCACATTGCAAACGCTGACTGAATCCTACAAGATAGATGAAAACAATATACTACAGTATTGTACAACTTAAAAAGGTCTACAAAAAAGTCCGTGATGGTATATGTTTATCTCTTAGGAATAACCCACAATAACCAATTTTTATCCTTTACTTTGTACGAGAAATAATGGCTTATTTACGAAGCGATTTTAAGCAATACAGTATTAATCCTTATCCAATTAAGTATCTTAAATACATTGTTCATTTAATAAAGATCAATATGGCTTTTTACAGCATGTAAATTAAATAAATATTTTCGAAGATATCACAGATTTAAAATGCAGAGTCATAGCAAATTCGGTGATAAATACCGGCAGCGGCGCCAGGCGAACGGGGCGTGGGGGGAGCGGGGTAGGTGCGGTGGGGAAGAAGTGGCTCATGGCTGAGTGCGCGACCCGAACGCGGGTAGACGCGTGGGGGCAGACGTCGTTGACGGTTGTGTCCGTTTTGCTAATTTTCAAGGCACTAGCGATTAGATAAAACGTATGGTCGCCTATTTCTATCTATATCTATAACATACATAGTATAAAATGAAGTTGCGAAGGGCGCCCAAAATGTGTTTGTTATCTAGGGTCTCAAAAACTACTATATCAATAGCTATGCGATTTTCAATAATGGCAAGAAGACATTCCAGGGATTCTATAGGTGTATAATTTAGTTGTACCTACTTAAGAAATTATTAGAGTAATCGTAACAGTTATCAGACGGACGGAAGAAAAACGAGCTTTTTGGAGGCTTACATTGCGTGCGCTGCTGAAATAACTAAAAATACAGAATGAATGTATAGGGGAATTATTCTTCTCAAAAAGTTCTATAAAAAAGTCTGCAATAGCATATGTCTATCCTTTAAGGTTTAGCCACAATAACGATTATAGTGGTGTTCAAGTTTAATTTACGAAATATCTTATTTTTCAATTACTCGATGTTCCTACCGACATAGACCAATAAACATAAAACAAAATGCATATCATATTAAAGCTGATGAAATGAGGATTCCGAATATATACATTGCCGAGGGCAAGGGCAGTGATGGCGGCGGCGGCGGCTGCGTTCCGTCGTTGTGTCAGTCGGTCGGTCCGCATAGCACGACAGTGGCGGCGAGTGGCGGCGGCGGCTGCGTTCCGTCGTTGTGTCAGTCGGTCGGTCCGCATAGCACGACAGTGGCGGCGAGTGGCGGCGGCGGCTGCGTTCCGTCGTTGTGTCAGTCGGTCGGTCCGCATAGCACGACAGTGGCGGCGAGTGGCGGCGGCGGCTGCGTTCCGTCGTTGTGTCAGTCGGTCGGTCCGCATAGCACGACAGTGGCGGCGAGTGGCGGCGGCGGCTGCGTTCCGTCGTTGTGTCAGTCGGTCGGTCCGCATAGCACGACAGTGGCGGCGAGTGGCGGCGGCGGCTGCGTTCCGTCGTTGTGTCAGTCGGTCGGTCCGCATAGCACGACAGTGGCGGCGGCGGCGGCGGCGGCTGCGTTCCGTCGTTGTGTCAGTCGGTCGGTCCGCATAGCACGACAGTGGCGGCGGCGGCGGCGGCGGCTGCGTTCCGTCGTTGTGTCAGTCGGTCGGTCCGCATAGCACGACAGTGGCGGCGGCGGCGGCGGCGGCTGCGTTCCGTCGTTGTGTCAGTCGGTCGGTCCGCATAGCACGACAGTGGCGGCGGCGGCGGCGGCGGCTGCGTTCCGTCGTTGTGTCAGTCGGTCGGTCCGCATAGCACGACAGTGGCGGCGGCGGCGGCGGCGGCTGCGTTCCGTCGTTGTGTCAGTCGGTCGGTCCGCATAGCACGACAGTGGCGGCGGCGGCGGCGGCGGCTGCGTTCCGTCGTTGTGTCAGTCGGTCGGTCCGCATAGCACGACAGTGGCGGCGGCGGCGGCGGCGGCTGCGTTCCGTCGTTGTGTCAGTCGGTCGGTCCGCATAGCACGACAGTGGCGGCGAGTGGCGGCGGCGGCTGCGTTCCGTCGTTGTGTCAGTCGGTCGGTCCGCATAGCACGACAGTGGCGGCGGCGGCGGCGGCGGCTGCGTTCCGTCGTTGTGTCAGTCGGTCGGTCCGCATAGCACGACAGTGGCGGCGCGCGGCGGCGACGGCGGTGGTGGGGGTGGGCTCATCTTGAGGTGCGCGACCGCGACCCGAATAATTTAATTTATGTGATTCATTTTAAATAATAATTTGTACAAAGAAACCTTGAATAGGTAAAAAATAGGTAGTTAAGTTTCGGTTAAAATAAATAAGTAGGTACTTAGGTATAAGAAAGGTCTTTTCATTACTTACTGTAAATATTGATGTTAAAATTTACTTAAATTATTCTCAGCTGTAATACTCAATTCAGAAATAGGGCGTTATAAACTTAAAATTTATTAAGTGAAGCTGTGTAGTGTCGGCTTAGAATAGCACTACCCCATTTCTTCCGGTGGGTGAACATAAGAGGCGACTAACGGTATTGGGGCTTTTAAGGGAACATTGGGCGATGCGGTTGGAGACCCATCACCAACAACCTTTATTCTACTATCTTTTCCCCATTTAACTTCCAAAAGTGGCTGAGGAATCTCTAATCTAATCTAATCTCTAGCTTCCCTTTAATTAAACAGTTTCATTCATTTCAGTCAACGGGTCATATTTCAGTTAAACGACGTGAAAGTCTTTACTTTTGACAGTACGAAGTCTGTCGGGTCAGCTAGTGGTTACTAAAACACTGTTTACTATTACGTAAATTGCATTTATTACTGCTTATTTACTTATGTTTTATTTTTAAATTTCGCTGTGTAGTGCTGGCTTAGAATAGCACTACCCCATTTCTTCCGGTGGGTGTGCGTAAGAGGCGACTAACGGTATTGGGATTTTTAAGGGATTTTTGGGCGATGCGGTTGGAGACCCATCACCAACAACCTTTATTTTACCATCTTTTCCCCATTCAACTTTCCAAAAGTGGCTGAAGAATTCTTAAATTCCTTAGCTCTGGCTACCCCTTCCAGGAATTTATAGCTGTGAGTATATGTATGTATGTTTTAAATTTTAATGTTTTCAATTCACTACAAGATGTTTTTGTCGTTGCATGTTTTTACGGTGCCAATACCTTATAGCAGGTATCCTGATTTTTTGTGGTTCTATCTTTACATAACGATGCCATCTAGTTTAACTTGAACTTTGGCAATGAGGACATTCGTGATGACTCAGGAAGTTGTTTACTCTTCAAACCTTCAACGATAGAAGCATCTGCTTATAAAATGTATTTGTGTAGTACTCGCCTCTTCGAAGGTCAAACGAAGTTTATTAAAAATGTTAGGTACAGTAATAATTATGGCGCTTAAAACATGATGAAACCAGCGACCACTACTGGGATATGGTTGGGATTGTGGAATATCACCATGTATACACTTGGTAAAATACGAATCTTCACTTCGTGCAAGTTCGAATAGTATTGTGTCCTGCTATCCGAGCCTTTTCAGACAGCGAATATATATTGATAAAACAAATATCTAGCGATAATATAAGATGCATATTAGCACACTTTATTATTTCGGACAGTGAATTTGTAGTGTCAGTTTTAGATCATTGTTAATTCAATTCCGAGACATGAGACAGTATAAACTTTGGCATACTTTTGGTTTATATGTAGGAGCAGTTCAGAGCGCGGTTTTTTATTTATTAGAAGGAATAAACTCAAAGTATATTGTTAGTCGCATAATTATAATGTTTTGTTCATGAAAACCTCATGTTGGGATTATTACCAATAAATTAAGGAAGGAAAATTTCGACACCGGTGGGGATCAAACCCACGACCTTAGATATACGCCGGTCGTAGGTTTGATCCTAGCCGGTGTTGAAATTTTTCTTTTCTTTTTTTTATTATTTTTTTTAGGTTTTCATTAAATTTACGTCGAATATAGCTTATTATTTTTTACCACAGATCTGTATTTGAATCCATGACGCAAGTGCATGTACTTCGCATGTAAAAACTGAGTGAAATTATCTTAGTTTAGCGCCATTTGATTGAGTCCCCTCTCGAACGTTCTCGGTGACGGATGTCAAGCCAAATATAAAAAATACCTCATTGTGCCGTATTGAGTTGCAAAAACTATCCAAATAAAGCGGGACGAATTAATGGAAAGATTTCCTTTCATCGGGAGTCACTTTATTGTTAGATTATGTGTTTTTTGTTGCAAAATCAATTATTTCATGTTCATTGTGGTTTTACACTGAAAAACATTTAACCGAGTGTGTATCGCATAATTTACAATACATTGCGGCTTTTAATTACAAAGCCAACTAGTATGGCTTTTCTATTAAAACACGCAATGAACATTATAATTAACGATATTTTCACTTGTCAATCAGCTTCATGGTACGGTGGCTATTGTCATATTTCTGTCATTTAAAGCAAATTGTGTTGTACCTGTACAGTAAGTTGTATTCGATTCTAATACTAATCGATTTCGGGAACAGAGGAATGATAATATTCGCGATGGGTGTTCCATGTGTCTAAAATATTTTTATTAATACAATGTTTCTGTTAAGTAAATAATTGGAACGCTCTTGTTTAATAAAATAAAATAAAATAAAAATCATTTCAGGCTAGTAGCCCATATTTAGCCATTACATACAACACAAAATGAAAACTACAAAATACAAATAAATTAAAATTATAAAAACATGTCAATTAAAAGTTATGTCCCAAAGAATAAAATCAAAATAATAAAAATCAATAAAAAAGAAAATTCATAAAAAAAAGTAATAATCAATAAAATAAATAGAATTCAAAATAAAATAAAATTAAAATTAATTAAAATTTATAATTACTTTACAAACTATAGTACGAGGGGTGATGCGCTGGCATGTAACTGCATCCACCTCCTCATCATCGGCGAGTCCCAGCGCTCGGACAATGCTCTCAGGATTCCATTAGTGCTAGCCTGCAGGCGCCTCAATAACGAGGCGCTCCGTTTCCTCACTATAGCGTAGAAGTCATCAATGTGAACTTCCGCAAACATGGCGGAAGCGCTACAGTAACGCGGCAGTTTTAATAGAATCCTGAGCGCGTCGTTGTACTGCACGCGTAGTGCGCTGTACGTCCGCTGCGTGAAGTTCGTCCACAGGCTACATGTGTAAACTTTAAACTTTGTATTTATTTAATAAAAGAACAGTTTAATTTTAGTAACACGTTTTTCTTTAAGCTAGATTTTTTAACATGTGGTATATGTCAGTTCTTTTTACTTCCCTCCTTCACTCAGCGTTGCATTTACAAGTTAATATTCTGTGAAAATTTGAAGCGTCTACTTCCTTCCTCTCAGCCCATATATGTCCCCACCAAGGGGCTCGAGCCTACCCTATATAAGGCAATTTGCCCATAGTCCACCACGCTGGCCAATTTCGGGTTGGCAGACTAATGACTACTACCGTAACAGTAGCCGGGACCGACGGCTTGACGTGCCCTCCGAAGCACGGAATCATCTTAATTTTCGGATAATCAGGTGATTCAAGCCTGCAATATCCTTCCAAACTGGGTTTAATTTTACAAATAAAATATGTAAGGTTACCACCCCTCGGGAATCGAACCCGGGACCTCCGTACTTGAAACCAAGCGCTTAACCGCTAAACCACGGAGGCAGTCAACTAAAACCAGAGCGTCTACTTATTACCGATTTAATATTGAGCAAACAAATACGAAAAACACACGTTTCTTGTATGGGGGGTATACACCCTTAACATTCTTTTTTTTACTTTTTAGTATTTGTTGTTATACCGGCAATAGAAATACATAACTTGTGAAAATTTCAGCTTTCTAGCTATCACCGTTTATGACAAACAGACTGGAGACAGACAGACAGCGGAAAAAAAATACATACATACATATACTCACGCCATTAGTTCCCATTGGGGTAGGCAGAGACTATTGATCGCCATTTCGTACGATCCTGACAAACCTCTCTACCCTCGTTTAAAAAATAAAAATACTAAAAATATAATAAAATAAAAAAATACTTGATTAGAAACTCTACACGTAATTTTATTTGTTTTTGTTCTAAGTCAACTTAGTTCTGGGTTGGATTATATTTTGTCATAGCGCCTTCTAGTAACTTTCCTTTTTGTAGTTCCTTTTATTCATTTTGTAACTTTCCGAGAACAAATTATTAAAACTAGTTAAGTAGGTAGGTAGGTTATCAATAAGGACAAGTTATTATAATAATAAAGCCTACTGATTTACTCACTCACTGACTGACTGACTGACTGAAAATAATTTAGAAAGAATAAGTAAAGAATAAATAAAGGAAAGAAAAATTTCGACACAGGCGGGATTCGAACCCGCGACCTCGGGTATACGCCCCCGTCGCTCTTGCCAATTAAGCTACCGTGACACGGTTCTTTTCTTTCCTTTATTTATTCTTTACTTATTAGTAATAATCCCACATGAGGTTTTCATGAACAAAAAGATTTAAATAATTTAGAAAGAGTTGTTCAGAATAAACATGAGACCATGAGAAAATTGCGACATTAAAAAAACAGGTATGATTCTAGATTTATCATTCCTCTGTCGATTTATCATTCGTCTGTCGGTGCACTCGAATTTAATCGATTGAATCGTTTATGCGCGGACGGGGTGTTCCGTCACTAAATTGCTCATGTGACGTCACAGTAGGTGGAAAAATAATGGCACGCTTGGTTTCTATACTAGGATTGACACTTTGCGTTATCTATTCAAATACAGATCTGTGTTTTTTACCATTCACATTAAGTGTCTATACCATGAAGCTATAGTTTCACAAAATTCCTTCCCAGGTAGTGTGGTGGTGGACGTGCCCCCACTGCCCCGCCGGCGGGCCGGGCCGCGCCAGCACGCTGTGCCCCGCGTCCCTGCACGTGTCGCTGTGCCGCGTGCTGCTGCTGCTGTGTCGGCCGGCGCGGCTGCGGCGCTGCGCGCACCCGCTGCACCACTACGCGCAGCACTTCGCTACCACCATGGCGGCGGCGGTCGTCAAGTGAGACTCGACCTTTATGGCGCGCTGTAGCTACTTTAAGTAGCGCTCTTTGAGCTCGTTCCAGTTTTAACATGGTGGTTATGCCAGCACCTCCCCAAGATTTTATGCAATAAGTCAGTAAGGATTGACCAAGCGCTTGATAGATTTGTTTTATTAAAGCGTAGTCACATATGTTGTATGTCACAAATTCTGTATGAGGTCCGTAGTTACATTTCTGAAAGAGCCCGCATAACTCTTTGTGAATCAGTTATTATTTCAAAACTGAACTATGCGGATATCGTTTATGGACCTAGGCTGTTATCATCGTCTGAGAAGCAGATACAACGTGTTCAAAATGCCTGCTACAGGTTCTGTTTCGATGTACCTCCACGAAACCGTATATCTCCGTTGCTCAATAATTCATCGTTACTGAACATGGGCTCCCGCAGGCGTTTTCACACAGCCTCATTAATATACGATGTTATTAAATTTAAAACCCCTGAGTACTTGTTTGAGAAATTGAGATTTTCTAATTTTCATGCATGACTTCTATCCCTCTCGTACTAGACATGAACCTTTAGCTGTACACCCTCATCGCACCGTAGCTCTCACTGAAAGTTTTCGATATCACGCTACAAAGTGTTGGAATAATATCCCTCCACCCATCAGAGATTCTACTAGTAAATTTAAATTTAAAACGTTACTGAAGACTCATTTACTTGAATATCAAAGATTAAACATACCGAAATGCTTTGCACAGTCTGTTGTCAACTTTCAGTGAAATAGGGTTATTTAAATAGTGCTAAACTTATCAATGTATACATATATACATACATATACTCACGGCTATAAATCCCTAGATGGGGTAGTCAGAGCTAAAGAATTAAAAATTCTTCAGCCACTTTTGGAAAGTTAGTTGGGGAAAAGATGGTAAAATTTATCAATGTAGGTCTTATATATTTATTATTTTTTATGTTGTTATTCTAGTCTGATTGTAACATTTATTTATTGACTCTTTTTATTATTATTCATTTGCGTAGGAATATGTTAACCGTATTTAATGTTTTATTTGTAAGTATTTTTATGTTCTTTTTATGTTTGTGGCAGATGCTCAATTGATTTTTGTTTACCATAAAATGCTCTTAGGCTATACCTGAAAATCAGTGTTTTTGCTTTATAGCATTTATAAACGCTGAGTTATGGCCTAGTTTGTGTTACCATAGCGCACATACCTTGCACATTTGTAATTTCTTTTTTTCTTTTATTATCACACATTTTTACTTTTTACTTTTGTATTTGTATGTGTTTAGTGTGTTTAAATGTGTTGTATGTGATTGTTATGATAACATAAATAAAGTATTTATCTATCTATCTATATGTGTCTCAACTTTTAAAATATTACTATGAGTTTTCTAATTCTATTACAGAGTGCATTAATATGGACCTTAAAAGTTAAAGTAACGTCGAGAGTAATTCCAAAATATTTGATGTTCATTGCTTTGGAGATAGTTGTTCAGAACACTGAGATTAGTGCGGGCGAAAGAGGGGCGAACAAGGCGCGCGGGGCAGCTCATGGAGTGACTAAGCCTTTACTTAAGATTAGCTAACAACGAACGCATCGCAACCGCGTAGATTATAGTTTTCATATTTCTTGTAATTATTCATTATAGTGTTATACAGTCCACTCTCTTTCATTTGGTGTCGAAATTCCGTATTCCTATCATCGAATAGGGCATTAGCGCCAACATATGGTCCTAACTCGCCGTTCAGAAGACCGTTTAATTGCAAGAATATACTTACGACGGACTGGGCTTTGAGATACTGCTTACCGCTTCAAGATATTCATCGGACAGTTTCTCACCAAGTTCACGAGTGAATTGGATACTAAAACTACGGCGTAGCTGCATAATCTAAACAAAAATCAAGATTTGGAAATACCAGAAACATATTAACAAATCTGGATTGTGAACCTTTGTCTGGTGGTCTTCAGCTTCGATCTTAGTCTCAACAACCTGTGCAAACCACTGGAAATACGGATTACAACACAGACATGTATTTGAATAGATGCCACAAGTGCATGTACTTCGCGTGTAAAAACTGAGTAAAATTATCTTAGTTTATCGCCATTTGATTGAGTCCGTGCTCGAACGTTCTCGGTGACAGATGTCAAGCTAAATATAAAAAATGCCTAATTGTGCCGTATTGAGTTGCAAAAACTATCTAAATAAAGCGGGACTAATTAATAGAAAGATTTCCTTTCATCGGTAGGTCACTTTATTATTAGATTATGTGGTTTTTATTGCAAAATCAATTATTTCGTGTTCGTTGTGGTTTTACACTGAAAAACTTTTAAACGAGTGTGTATCGCTTAATTTATAATACATTGTCGCTTTTAGTTACAAAGCTATCTAGTATGGCTTGTCTATTAAAACACGCAATGAACATCAAAATGAACGATATTTTCACCTGTCAGTCAGCTACATGGTACGGTAGCTATTGTCATATTTCTGTCATTTTAAGCAAAATGTGTTGTACCTACACAGATAGTTGTATTCGATTTTAATTCTAATCGATTTTGGGAACAGAGAAATGATAATATTCGCGATGGATGTTCCATGTATCTAAAATATTTTTATTACTACAATGTTTCTGTTAAATAATTAATTGGAATACTCTTGTTTTAACTTTGTTTTTATTTAATAAAAGAACAGTTTAATTTTAGTTACAGGTTTTTCTCTAAGCTACATTCCTTAACGTGTGGTATGTGTCAGTTTTTATTTACTTCCTTCCTTCACTCAGTGTTGCCAATATAAATGTACATATATACACGAACACGCCTCCTTACATAAGTTCAAAGCTTCTTAAGTACTACAGTAATTATAATCAATTAGGGAACTATACTCCTTTAAATTTAGTTATCTGCAATTTTATTTTCTGACTCTATTTTGTATACTTCCCTGCTAAACATTTTAATTTACAAAATGATAGTGAACTTCAATATGCTTAGAATTCTTTGTAAAGTTTCCATACTTAGAAATACAAACCTTAGTAAAGACATCATTCATTACACAAATGAGAAAATTTAATTCTGTTACTGCTTCTGATAATTCTACATATTCAGCAAATGTTGAAGAGTTTGTTACACTACTTTGTTTTTTTTTATTTCCAATATTGAACAAACGAAGAGTTCCGTACTATCATCTATAATAGAAAATAACGTTTTTGTTTGGGAGCCCCTTTGATATTTACTTTACTGTTATTTACTTATTTATTTTGAAAGGTGATTTACAAGTAAATATACTGTGAAAATTTTAAGTATCTACTTATTAACGTTTTAATATTGAGCAAACAAATACGGAAAAAAACACGTGTATTGCAAGGGGCCCCCCTTAAAATCCTTTTTTTACTTGTATTTGTTGTTATAGCGGCAACAGAAATACGTCATTTGTGAAAATTTCAGCTTTCTAGTTATCACTGTTTATGAGATACAGCCTGGAGGAAAACAGACAACGAAAAAAAAAATACTTGCTTATTTTTCCTTCTCTACAAGTTATTTTATTTGTTTTTTTTTTCAAATCCGAATTAGTTCTGGGTTGTATTATATTTTGTCATAGCGCCTTCTACTGGCTTTCCTTTTTGTAGATAAAATTTCTTATCGGGATTTTTTTAAATCATTTTGTAACTTTCCGAGAACAAATTATTAAAACTAGTTAATTAGGTAGGTTATCAATAAGGACAAGTTATTATAATAATAAAGGCTACTGAATTACTAACTGACTAACTGACTCATTAACTCACTGATTTAGATCGTTGTTCTCCGAGAAGATGTAGTGGTGGAGGAAATAATGTAGGAAGAGTTGCTCAGAATAAAAATGAGACCATGAGAAAATAGCGTTATTAAAAAACAGGTATAATTCTAGATTTATCATTCTTCTGTCAATTTATCATTCGTCTGTCGATGCACTCGAATATAATCGATTGAATCGTTTACGCGCTGACGGGGAGTTCCCATCACTAAATTGCTCATGTGACGTCACAGTAGGTGGAAAAATAATGGCACGCTTGGTTTCTATACAAGAAATGACACTTGCGTTATCTATTCAAATACAGATCTGTGGATTACAACCTAATCAATCAAAAATCCATCATCAATCATATACGGATGTTACATTGGATCAGAAAGGAAAGGACGCAAAACTGTGAGATTCTTCCAATTTCCTTATATTCATTGCTATCACACATCCCTCCTATCTTTTCTCAATAATACCAATAATTATCTTTCAAAATATATCCTTAATACGAGAAGTAACGTTAATAACAGCATTAGTCTAAGTCAAGCACCTGATAACCTAGTATTTAAATTCAGTTAAATAGGTTTGTGTGCGATAATTAATCATTACATTCCTACTAACTAATTACATTTCTTATTACTAACTTTTTGCAACCCTTTTATGTATTAATATAATCATTTCTAACAGTTATTTCCTTCGTTTTCGACTAACGCAATCATTTTTATTCATTATCAATTTATGTCGGTAACTTTGAGTTTCATTTCCGATGTAAAACCGCAGAACGCCTTAACTTACTTTGCTACAAGAAACGTTGCATTTTTACGCCTTACAACTTTGTGCAGGCAATGTTTTGTACAGTATTTGTACAGTTGTATTTTTAACAGGCGTTAGTTTCTTTATGAAAAGTGTTTCTTTGATAAAGCAATAAAAAATTCTAAATACTTTTCTTTTTTGAAAATTATATAATTAAAGTGTTAAAATTTGATTTGTTCATTAATATACTCTTTATTATTTGGTTATATTTTATAAAATGGGTGTCGAGGAAGATTTAAAAGTTTTAAAGAAAAAGCGTAGTACAATTAAGGCGAAACTTACTCAGTTCATTACGTTCATAAAGTTACATAGCCAAAGTCAAGAATTTTCAGATTCACAATTATTTGAACTTGAAGATAGAATTAATAAATTAGAAAAAGCTTATGATGCTTATGATGAAATACAAACAGATATGGAAAGTTTTTCAGCCAATCCCAACGAGTTGTATGCGGAACGAGAAGAATTCAATAATACTTACTTTAAAGAAGTCGCTGCCGCCCGTTCATTATTATCACGGCATCGAAAGCTTACTCAACGCGAATTAGATGCTCGGTCGGAAACAGGCTCTACTTCGGAAGCTACAGTCATCACTCACAAACAAAGCAATGTAAGACTTCCTAAAATTAACTTACCGCACTTCGGCGGTGGTTATCAGAATTGGTTAGAATTTAAAGATATTTATGTTTCATTGATACACAACGACAAAAGCATTGATGATATTAATAAGTTTCACTACCTACGTGCGTCGCTGCATGGGAGTGCAGCCCTTGTTATTAAAAGTTTAGAATTTAGGTATGAGAACTACAGCTCTGCGTGGACCTTGCTCTGTGAAAGGTTTGACAACAAACAGTTGTTAATCAATAACCACGTGCAAGCTCTCTTTAATATTAAATCTATTGAGAAAGAATCAAGTCAAGGTATACGTCATATTATTGATAATACTAATAAAAATCTTAGAGCTCTATCCACACTAGATCAGCCCGTGCAACATTGGGATACCTTAATAATTCATATAATGAGTTCTAAATTGGACTTTCTTACAAGTAGGGAATGGGAGCAATGCCGTAATTCACTTAGTAATCCTCCATCTTTAGATGATTTCATTAAATTTTTGAGCAATAGAGCGAATCTTCTCGAAACATTAGAAGAAGCCAAAGCAGTCAAAAATCTTAACAAGGCCGAATCATCATATAATAAAAACAAAACATTTATAATTTCTGAATCCAATAATAACAAGACTTTCAGTAAAAACAAGAATGATAGTATGACTTGTCCATTATGCAACAAAGAACATTACATATTTAGGTGCGATAAATTCATATCCTTGCCCGTAGATGCACGAATTCAAAAAGCTAAAGATTACAAAATTTGTCTCAATTGCTTACGTCCAGGGCATTTTGAATCTAAGTGCAAACTTGGAAATTGTAAATACTGCACACAGAAACATAATACACTCTTGCATAAACATGAGGATTCATTAGCTTCTCAAGAAAATGTTGCTTTTCCTTCTAAAAGTGATGACACCAAGCATCTTAACAAAATCACTTTACTTTCAACAGCTTTAGTAAACGTCATTGACAACAATGGTAAGCCACATACAGCGCGTATTTTGCTCGACAATGGGAGCACTTCTAACTACGTAACTAAAGACTTATGTACCAAACTTAAATTGCGTATAAATTCTTTGAATACTAAAGTAACGGGAATCAACAATCAGGTCTCAACCAGCACTCATTCATGCACTATTCATATAGAGTCTTCAAGTGGTGATTTTAAGACTTGCATAGATTGTTTGGTCTTACCCAAAATTACAACTTCTATACCCGGCACATTTATCAATGTGGAAAATATACACTTACCCTCAGGTATTTGTCTGGCAGATCCAACTTATAACGTTCCGTCCTCTATTGACATATTGGTTGGGGCAAGCGTTTTTTGGAATGTTATTGGATCGAATCGCATTCAGCTCGGCAAACATAATCCTACTCTCTTTGAAACAAAGTTAGGTTGGCTTATTTCAGGTTCTTTATATCACCAACCAACCACAGATAAATCGTTATGCATGTTCACCCATGAACAAAAAATACGTTCGGATCTCACTCGTTTTTGGGAATTAGATACTATTACAACACATTACAAATATACATCGGAAGAGCATGCTTGTGAAACAAATTTTAAACAAACCACACGTCGTAATTTTGATGGTAAATTTATAGTAACCATGCCGCTGAAAGAATCTCCGGATGTTCTGGGAAATTCTTATGAAATTGCCAAGCGAAGATTTTTTTCTCTGGAGAGGAGATTAGAAAGAGATCCTTCGCATAAACAAAAATATGTAGATTTCATGACAGAATATGAAAATTTGGGCCATATGACCGAAAATGTTGATCCTCATTTACACAAAAATCAATATTTTCTGCCTCACCATGGTGTCATTAGAGAATCCAGTACAACTACGAAACTGCGCGTTGTCTTTGATGCATCTGCCGTCACAACGTCCGGAAAATCTCTTAATGATATACAGTTAGTAGGTCCAATAGTACAGGATGATCTTATTTCAATTTTACTTCGGTTTCGTCAGCATAGATTTGTAGTATCCGCTGACATAATGCAAATGTACCGTAACTTTTTGGTAGATGACAGTCAAATACCACTGCAACAAATTCTGTGGCGCACTGATCCTTCTCTTCCATTAAAGAAATATTATCTCAGAACAGTTACATATGGCATGGCATCTTCTCCATTCATCAGTACAAGATGTCTTCTTGAGCTATCACAAGCATCTTCTGATACTGCAACGCAACAAGCCATCGCCAAAGACTTTTATATTGCTGACTTTTTGTCAGGTGCAGATTCCATTGAATCCACTTTTCATTTATGCCAAAATGTAAAAGCTACCTTAGAATCAGCCCAACTTAAATTAAGAAAATGGCAATCTAATCATACAGACATAATCAAAGCTATTGACCCTAATAAACTTTCTAATCAGTATTTAAATTTAAGTGAAAATGAGCAATCTAAAATATTAGGTCTTATTTGGCTAAGCGGTGAAGATTTATTCAAATTTTCTATCAATAACATTATATTGTCAGATACTGTCGTAAACAAACGTCACATTTTATCCACTATCGCTCAAATTTTTGATCCTCTTGGTCTAGTATCCCCGTGCATTGTTGAAGCAAAAATTATGATGCAAAAGTTGTGGATAAGTAAAACGTCATGGGACGACGAAATTCCCTTAGAAATTAAAAAATCATGGGTTAAGTTTGCTCAAACTTTACCTCATCTTAATAATATAAATATTCCTAGGTGGATATCAACCATAAATCCAGTTTTTATTGAGCTTCACACTTTAACTGATGCTTCTGCAGTGGCATATGGCGCTTGTATTTACGTACGTTCCGTGGCCGGGGATGGTTCCGTTACAGTCCATCTTTTGGCTTCCAAAACCAAAGTTACCCCCATCAAATCCACAACAATTCCACGCTTAGAATTGTGTGGAGCCTTGTTGGGCACTAAACTTTGTAATAAGGTACTTGGATCTCTTACTTTGAAATCTCTTAAAACTGTGTTCTGGTGTGACTCGACCATCGTACTTGGTTGGCTATCTTGTAACCCTGTGCAGTTGAAACCTTTCATACGTAATCGCGTTTCGGAAATTCAGGATAGTTCAGACACAAAGGCATGGCGTTATGTCCCTACAAAAGAAAATCCAGCTGATCTTGTGTCTCGAGGATTGAGTGCTGACTTACTTACCGATTCAGTTGATTGGTGGTCAGGCCCTTTCTATCTTAACTTAAAGGAAGAACTTTGGCCTAAACATCCCCAACCACAGAAACTTACAAAACTTCCAGAAACATTCGCAGTATTTCATTCAGATACTGAAATTACATTCTTCCACACATTCATACAAAAATATTCATCTTTCTCAAAACTTCAACGCATTTTAGGTTACATATACCGATTTTATAATAACTCCAAAAAACGTAACTCGAAAGAGATTGGAGCCTTGACATTTTCAGAACTGACTGCATCTTCTAACCAGTTGATTCGCTTAGCTCAAAGGGAATTATTTCCAATAGAATACGAATGCCTTAAATCATGTAAACCTCTTTCACATAAAAATCGTCTCCTTTCTTTATCACCGTTTATGGATAATAACGACATTATAAGAATAGGTGGTAGACTTAATAATTCCTCCTACGAATTCAATGTGAAGCATCCGATATTAATATGCAGTAAAAATTATTTAAGCATTTTAATCTTTGAGATGTTTCATTTGACACTCTTCCATGCTGGTCCCCAGTTGCTGATGGCCACAGTTAGGCACAACTACTGGTGTTTAGGGGGTCGCAATTTATCTAAGAAGATCGTTCGTTCGTGTGTTAAATGTCGGCGATTTAAGGGGGAAACCATACAACCTATTATGGGTCATTTGCCGAAGGAACGCGTAGAATTGGAGTTCCCCTTTCTTGAAACTGGAACTGACTACGCGGGACCGATTTTAATTGCTGACCGCAAGGGAAGAGGGTGTAAACTAGTTAAATCATACATTTGTATTTTCGTTAGTTTGGCGACTAGAGCTCTCCACTTAGAGCTTGTTTCTGGCCTCACTAAAGAAGCTTTCATAGCGGCGCTGAACCGTTTTGCAGCTCGTCGGGGTAAGCCCAAAAATATTTACTCCGACAACGGAACAACGTTTGTTGGTACCTTCAATGAATTATCAAACATTCTTAGTCAAGATTATACGCATGAAATGTCAGAGTCGGGCATAAACTTCTTATTTATCTCAGCTTATACGCCACACTTTGGGGGTCTCTGGGAATCAGCTGTACTTTCAACTAAGCATCATTTGCGTCGCATTCTTGGTTTAACCCATCTTACGTATGAAGAAATGACCACTTGTTTAGTTCAAATCGAAGGAATTTTAAATTCACGTCCTATTACTCCACTTTCAAATGATCCCACCGACCTGACTCCTTTAACCCCTGCTCATTTCCTAATTGGAAGATCTCTACTTTTCGCACCGCAACAGGAGATCACAAATGAGAAAATCACAAATCTTCAGAGATATCAACGCATCGAATATCTAAAACAACATTTTTGGAAACGCTTTACTCACAAATATATTTTTTGGCTACAACAAAGGACCAAATGGTGCACATCTAAAGGTCAACTCAAAGAAGGGAATTTAGTACTTATCAAAGATCGAACCACATCTCCACTAGTATGGCCTCTTGGTCGTATAATCAAAACCATTACTGGAAAAGACGGTGAGGCCAGAGTTGCCGAGATCAAAACTAAAAAGGGTGTCATTCGACGAGCATACAACACCATTTGTCCACTTCCTGTATATTCCATTGAAGACAACTCTTCAACGCCGGGAGTATGTTCAGAACACTGAGATTAGTGCGGGCGAAAGAGGGGCGAACAAGGCGCGCGGGGCAGCTCATGGAGTGACTAAGCCTTTACTTAAGATTAGCTAACAACGAACGCATCGCAACCGCGTAGATTATAGTTTTCATATTTCTTGTAATTATTCATTATAGTGTTATACAGTCCACTCTCTTTCATTTGGTGTCGAAATTCCGTATTCCTATCATCGAATAGGGCATTAGCGCCAACAATAGTTGAGCATAGGCATGGTGCGCTATCAGTGCAATTGCGGTGATGTGCATAAAGCAGGATGTTAGCGGGTAGTGGTATAGAAGTGTTCCTCGCGAAAATCATATACATAGTTTTATCAGTGTACAAGGACAGAAAATTAGTAAAAAGCCAGTCATTCACAATACTAAAGCCAAATTGAGCGGATTTATAAGCTTCGTCTATTGTTTTGCAGAAAAAGGTAAGGCTGTGTCATCTGCATATGAAACTATGGTGCCGTTATTAAGTTGGAGATTACATAGTTCGTTAATATAAATCAAAAATAGGCTGGGTCCCAAGATACTACCCTGAGGGACGCCATAGGGGTGTTTTTTTGAAAAAGTGCTATAATTGTCTCCAATTTTTAGGCACTGACTCCTATTGCTAAGATAACTTTCAAATAATTTTAACTGAGGATCCCAAATACCGACGATATTAATGTAATTTCATTATCAACACTTTTAACATTTGGTAATGTAAATTTAATACAATTCAATGTTTTTGACATGAATTCCTCATGTGGGGATTATTACTTATAAATAAAAGATGTTATTAAAGGAAAGAAAAATTTCGACACTGCCGGGGTTCGAACCCACGACCTTCGGGTATACGCCCCCGTCGCTCTGCCAACTGAGCTACAGCAAACACTACTTGAACGTGTAAAAAAGAAACAAAGGATAGAGGAATTTCGCGCTGGATGCCAACTGACACTGTAGCTCAGTTGGCAGAGCGACGGGGGCGTATACCCGAAGGTCGCGGGTTCGAACCCCGGCAGTGTCGAAAATTTTTCTTTCCTTTAATAACATCTTTTATTTATAAGTAATAATCCCCACATGAGGAATTCATGTCAAAAACATTGAATTATGTGATAGTTAGGCGTTTCCAACATTTGCATTCTATCTGAAAAGGTAGACAAATGGCCGTCCGAATTAGTTAAAAATTCGGAGGTAGGAAACGCAAACACTACTTGAACGTGTAAAAAAGAAACAAAGGATAGAGGAATTTCGCGCTGGATGCCAACTGACACTGTAGCTCAGTTGGCAGAGCGACGGGGGCGTATACCCGAAGGTCGCGGGTTCGAACCCCGGCAGTGTCGAAATTTTTCTTTCCTTTAATAACATCTTTTATTTATAAGTAAATGTAATACAATTAGTTTTTTCAGCATTTCAGGATTATTTTGAAGCAAGCCATGTTTGATTTTGGGAAACTGCATTACTTACGTCGTCAATATTTTCCAAATTCCTTTTAACGTCAAAAATCAAAGATGTATCATCAGGAAATAATACTATTTCAGACCTTTTCTCGACCATGAACGGCAAATCATTAATTTATACTAGAAACAAAAATGGGCCTAATATAAATCCCTGTGGAACACCCATTTTTACACGAGTTCCAGATTATTTTATTTTATCAATTTGCACTTCTTGTTCTCGATCTTAGAAGTAGGGCTTTATTAATTTAAGTGCGTCACCTTCGATGCCATAATGTTCTAATTTTATGATATGCACAATCAAACGCTTTTGTAAGATCGCAGAACAAACCGATTGCATCATTTTTAAGTTCCCACGAACCAAAAATATGTTTAATTAGGGCAACGCCTGCGTCAGTGGTAGAGCGGCCTTTCGTGAAGGGAAATTGTTTAGAGTGAAACAAATTGTTGGAACTAAAATGCAAGAACAGTTGATTAAGCATAAGTTTTTCAAATATTTTACTCATAACTGGTAGTATAGATATAGGCCTATAACCTTCAGGATTATTTTTATCTCCTCCAGATTTTAGTAAAGGTACATATTTACTATGTTTCATGAGATCTGGGAAGATACCATTACTTATACATTCATTAAATATTTTCGCTAAATCAGGAGCTATTATTACAATAAAATTATGGCATACTTTTACTGACATACCCCAGATATCCTCAGAATTTTTCAACTTCAGTGATTTAAACACTTTAATGATATCTTCGGGACTGACAACTTTAAAATTAAATATAGATTTACAAATTGCAACGTTTTGTTGCAACAGCTCTTGAGCTAGCGTAGCAGATGAATTTAAGTGTTAAACGGTCTTAAGGTCTTAAAAGGTATATCAGCAAAATATTTTTCAAAAATACAAGCAATTACATCATTTGATGTAGTCAAACCTCGATCAGACCGAATACAAAAGTCCTGATCACATGATTTGCTTTTGCCAGTTTGAGTGTTGAGAATGTTCCAAACGGTTTTTACTTTATTATCGAATGTTTTGATACGTCGTCTCAAGTATCTATATACAATAATACAATATCACCTGGAACTCGTGTAAAAATGGGTGTTCCGCAGGGTTCTATTTTGGGCCCATTTTTATTTTTGGTTTATATTAATGATTTGCCGTTCATGGTCGAGAAAGTGTGCGAGATAGTGTTATTTGCTGAAGATACTTCCTTAGTATTTGACGTTAAAAGAAATAATGAGGATATTGACGAGGTGATAACACGGTTTCACAGATTCAAACATGGTTCGCTTCCAATAATCTTGTACTGAATGGCAAAAAAACTTATTAAATTTGTATTACCCAATGTTAAGAGTGTTGATAAAGAAATAATTTTAATTAATGAAAATATAGTATATTCGGATGACACAGTTTTCATAGGGATAACTCTGGACTACATGCTCTAATGGGGACCCCCCATATTAGCTCACTAGCTGGCAGGCTAAGAAGTGCTGCATATGCCGTTAGGAAAATAAGACATTTGACAGATGTACAGACAGCTCGATTAGTTTATTACAGCTATTTTCATAGTGTAATGTCTTACGGTATTTTACTCTGGGGCAGAGCAGCTGATGTTGGTTCCATATTTATGCTCCAAAAAAGAGCTATTTATAATTTGAGATCACGAGATTTCCTGAGAGAATTGTTTAAAACCATAAATACAATGACGCTGCCATGTCAATATTTTTATGAAAATATTATGTATATAAGAAAAAATCAGGCGTCTTTTCTAAAAAATAGTGACAGACATATTCGAAATCTGAGAGACAACAATAAAATTTCAATACCTAAATACAATCTGTATCCATGTACACATGTATCCAAAAGTAAATGCATCTTTCAAGGGGTTATGCGTAAAAATGTATAATAAAATATTTGAGGACATTTTAAATTTATCAGAAACAAAATTCAAAGCAGTAGTTAAAAGAAATCATAGTTCGAAAGCCTATTACAATGTTAATGATTACATTAATGATGAAGCGGCTTGGTGTCATCAGGGCTCTGTGCAGGATGTTTCCGGGCTAACACCAAAATTGTGATGGTCGTAAAAAAAGATGTGTGTTGACGAGTTTCTTACGGGTTCTTCTCTCAACAAAACACCTTCCGAATCCGAAGTAAACTTAGTATTAAGTTGAAATTTGACGTTCAAAAAACAAAGATTTATCTTTTTACTTTGAAATAAATGTTTTTTTTTTTTTTATCTTGCTATAGCCTCCTTACAAACTTTATTAATCATTTTGAGTATTTTTTTACATATTCTGTAAATTCATCATTATGGGAGAACGCTTTTTGATCGTATAAGTCAAATAGTATTCCTCTAGACTTATACGAGGGGCATGCCAAAGAAACTAGATACTCAAAAATGATAAAATTTATTCTTTATTACAAGTATCAATCTTTTCAAAGTATTCACCCTGAGCACGTATACAATTTTTCATACGTCTGAATCGATTGGAAAATACCTGTGACCACTGTTCTTTAGATACCTCAGAATTTTTGTAAATAAGTAAAAATCACAAGGCGCTAGGTCAGGGGAATATGGCGGGTGAGGGAGAATTGACACATTTTTCGAGCTGAAAAAGGCTAGTCTAGCGGCGCCGCATTTTCGTGGTGCTGAGAAGGTGCCGGATTCCTGACTTCGGTCGCTTGTCACACCAAGCCATAGATAACCCCCTATAGATTCCGCTTACAGGGCACTCGATATCGGCAACACGTTGGACTAATTGAGCAGACGTATAAAATTTCACCTACGCACTGTTTCAGTTGCGACCAGAACTAGGAACTCAGTGTTCGTGCACCAAAAATATTTATACATACTGTTTTATTTATTACTATTGCTTTGAAATGCCTTCATGTTTAATAAAGTGGTGTGGGAAATCAACCACAAAATACAACTATCAAAAAGACGGTATTATATTCCATTTCTAACATAAAATCATAATTAATTTGCAATTCAAGAGATCAATTTAAACTGGTCAACACCATAGTTCCGTCACATTCACTCTTTACGTTAATTGTGATTACGTCTTTTTCTAGCATAACGTCAGGGATGTCCAGAGATACTTTTAGAACGGAATGGTTTCGGAACGGGAACTACGAAGCCAATCCGGTCCGGAGGTTGCGGGTTCGATCCCGATTTCAGAGCAATATTTATGTGATGAGCTTCAATGATTGTTTTTTAGTCTTAGGTATTATTTATATGTGTACTATATAATATTAAATACTAGCGACCCGCCCCGGCTTCGCACGGGTGCAATGCAAAATATACCTACTACAGAATGTCCTTATACACAACGTTCACAGCTTTTTTGTCATTAGCCAGTACAAACATGTTTTGCTTAGACGTTACTCTTGACAGCGCGACATATAATTGGCCATGTGAAAAACACTCAACACTCAAGTCTAATCCTGCAACGTTAAAAGTTTGACCCTGCGATTTATTACTGGTCATTGCAAAAGATATCTTTACCGGAAATTGTAGGCGTTTAAATTGGAACGGTAAATCTGATGGTATCAGAGGAATTCGGGGAATTAGTACATCTTCTCCGGTACCACATCCGGTGAGTAATGTGCACTCTATTATGAATTTTTTTAGTGATTTTACCAGCAAACGTGTGCCATTGCAGAGCTTAGGAGGCGCTGCAAATCATAAAGTGCTATAAGGCGAAGCGCGGCCATCGACGCGCTATTTATAGGCACGCGCCGCCCGGCGCAAACAACTACGACCCTGCATTTTAAATTTGTAATATCTTCGGTAAAATTCACTTAAATTACATGCTGTAAAAAGCATATTGATCTATAATAAATGCACAATTTATTTAGGGTACCTAATTGGATAAGTATTAATGCTGTATTGTTTAAAATCACTTCGTAAATAACCATTTTTTAGTACAGAATAAAAATGGTTATTCTGGGTTATCCCTAAGAGATAGACATATACCATCGCGGACTTTTTTGTTGAACTTTTTAAGATGAACAATACTGTAGTACATTATTTTGGTCTATCTCGTAGGGTTCAGCCAGCGTTTGTAATATAAGCGCAAAAAAACGGGCTTATTTACGACATCACATTAGAAACCTTTAAATTTATCAGTGTTTCTCTACTATATTATGCATTTATTATACATACAAACCTTCCTTAAGAATTACTCTATCTATTAAAAAAAACCGCATCAAAATCCGTTGCGTAGTTTTAAAGATCTAAGCATACATACGGACATACAGCGAAAGCGACTTTGTTTTATACTATGTATTGATATCGTTAAGTTAGTATCCCATACTACAAGTCTTACTTAGTTTGGGACTAACTTAATCTGTGTATAATATGTCGGTATACAGATTATTTCTTAAATAGAAGTACAAGTATATATTTATTTTTTATTTAATCTTTTTGCAAAACCTAACATCAAAATTAAAAGGACGCAGACGAAGTCGCGAGTACCAGCAAGTATCTAAATATTTCAAATCTTGCTCTGATAGAATTTCGTTTATATTTGAGATTTTCTTAATTACCCGAGATGAAAGCCAAATAGATTGAAGCTACTCATCGTTTCAACGACACCGGTTTTGTTTACCGGCCCATATTTATGTATTTCCATTTCTTTCTTTCTTTTCAATAAAAATATGAATGTTAAAATCTATTATTCTTTCCTTACGAACTAATTTATCAATATCATTTCTCAAATGTGTCCCATCACTATTAAAGAGTTCAAGTATAGAGCGACCTCGAAAGAGCCAATCACAGGCATTGTGCGTTGTTCCCCGCTACCTGTGCTTTCCTCCAAGAGTTGCCAGTTTGGATTCATACAAATATATACTGTATGCGGAGTCTATTGGGGGTGGTCTGTGCACCAAGCTGATATTACTGTTGGAGCACAAACTTTCACATACCATTCGGAGTTCACCGTTCTTTCATTCTCTAGCACAACAGTAGCAATATGACCCATTTTGCTGAAAAACGAGGCGACCATTTGTTTCTGTGTGCTTTATGCACGGCGACATTTCGTTGTAGTTGGCTCGTCTTCAAAGCACCATACAGTCGACTGTCGCTTTGATTCGGGATCATAGTTAGTATATCATATACGTTTTTTTTCCGCCTCCGTTGAACTAATCTATCATACCACCATATATCATACCACCCGACGGTCTTTCTGCTCATCGGTAAGTTTGTGCGGCTCCCATCTCGAACAACGTTTACGGAGAGAAAGGTGGTCGTGAATTATGGTTTGCATTGCTTCTGATCCAATTCCTAGTTCTCGCTCTAGCTCTACATATGTAATTCGTCGGTTTTCGCAAATAAGTTTTTCGATTGCACAAACGTTTTCTTGCGTGGCCGCGGTTGGCGGCCGTCCTGTCTTCGCTTCATTCAGTTCAAAAAATTCTTGAGGCTTTAAACCTTTTTTAAAGTCATAATAAATCCTAGCGCGAAAATCACGTCGACTGAGCTCTATTGTTGCAAGTGAATTCCCACCAGATTCTCGGAAAAATGATTTATTTATTTATTTAAGGAACACCAACAGCATACATATTAACACAATCATATGATTATATATAACTAAAGTCTTATTCTAATATTGTATGCCAATTAAAGGCGTACACAACACTTGCACAATCATAAATACAACAAACCTTAAACCTAGTAATTTAAATTAAAATGTAAAATGAAAAATAAATTTATAAATATCTGATAACTTAAATTTTGAATTGATGCAGTATTTTTCCCTGGAATGTTTTTAAAGAATCATTAAAAATATCAATATTTGGAATTTTTCTATTAATTTCATTAAATTCCTGACAGATTCTATTAAGAGGTGCGTACAAGCCAGTATTAGTTCTAGAAAAAGTGGTTTGGAAAAAGTTTTGTATATGTTTTCTGGGGTGATTAAACGGGACTGATAGTTTAATTTTCTCGGTAAGATGATTGCACTTGAGAAATGATAAATCTTGTAAAATGCGACGGTCACGTAATGTATTCATTTTAAAAAAATTAAGTCTATTGTCATAGGTGTTTCTATGCGATATTCCTATGGAAGTATATGCCAAGTATCTGGTAAATGCTCTTTGGATACTTGGCATATACTTAGATACATGATGCTCATTCAAATAAAAAATTAATAAAAGAAGTGTGTTCTATATTCAAATACGTCAATAAAAAACCAGTCTATAAGATGGTGTATAGCTTGCCAGTGTCAATTAAATGAGAAAAGAGTATCTAACTTCTATTGGGATGCCCCTCGTATATGCCTGGTGTTGCACACTCACTAAATTTAAATTTATTACATATTGTTACATCTTAATTAGTAAATATTTTATTAAATTCGTTTATCAGAACAAAGAAAGTATTATAACTATCGTTTGGATTTTTATTTTCTAAAGATGTGGACAGCTCATAACTGATTAAATTTATATATTTTTCTACTTTGAAAGCAGTGACACTCCTTTTTTTAACTATAGTTTTTCGGTCTGGTGTCTTATGTGGAAAGCTTACAATAATACCATTGTGATCAGATTTTATTTTATTTATAACAGATTTTCTTATGCAGATTTTCAACATTTATAAATACATTATCTAAACATGTTTATGTTCTAGTAGGTTCCTAGAATAAATTTTCTAAATTAAACGATTGGAATAAACTCATAGATCGTGTTTTCTGAATACTTTCTTTTAAGAGATCTATATTGAAGTGTAGTGCCGGCTTAGAATGTCGCTACCCCTTTCTACCCACGGGTGTCGTAAGAGGCGACTAAGGGTATTGGGGCTTTTTATTGGATTTTTGGGCGATGCGGTTGGAGACCCATCACCAAAAACCTTTATTTTTACCATCTTTTCCCCACTCAACTTCCAAAAGTGGCTGAGGAATTTATAATTCCTTAGCTCTGGTTACCCCTTCTAGGGAAATATAGCCGTGAGTATATGTATGTATGTATATTGAAGTCTCCACAAATAATTAGTTGTTTTTTACTCTTGAAAATTGTAGTTGATACATCTTCCATTACATTTTCAAAACTTTCATAATTTTGACTATAGGTGGCTCGATATACGCTTACTATAAAGTAATTTAGTAACTCTATGCAGGATATCTCCATCTCCACGACTTGCTCAACGCTCAGTTTTACAATACCTACATGATTTTTCCATTTAATATTTTCTTTTATAAAAATAGCGGAGCCACCACAGGCTTTAGAATTGCGGCAGTAGCTACTAGCTAAATAGTAATTTTGAAAACCAAATATGAGCTCGCAATTCTTAAGCCAGTGTTCTGAGACACAGAAACAATCAATTTTATATCTTTCCAGAAACAATTCTATTTCTAATTCTTTACAAGAAAACCCCTGAGTATTTTGAAATACTAATTTAAATTGTTGGTCTCCTTGTAACTCACGGTTTTTAAATATTTTGCCAGAAGAACCTCCTTCCTTGTTTACAATGTTAATATGAATTGAAGGTGACGGCTGAAGGATGGCAGGAGGCCATTGTGTCACTTAAAATTTTAAATTATGGTTTCCACCACATACTGTAAATAATTTTTCCCTTATATCTTTACATACAACAAATGTGTTAATACCTATATCGTGCCCTATACCATTTTAAACAGATCTTATCATACTTACATCTTAGATATACTATTTCTTACAATCAGCCTGAATTACCTAATTAACAATAGAATAAATACAAATATGAAGTTGGTACACAGCAGTACTGGCCTATTGGCAGTTACCTTTGCTGTTACACAAGTGTGTTGGTAAAAGTCGTATGTTACACGGATCTTACAACGCTTGGTTCCTTAAAACCATCGGCTTCCTCTAGAATTTAGAATCCAACTCGACTTAAATGTCTTACTTAGCTAACTGCATAACTTACTATGACGCTACGAGATATCTCCAACGACATAATTAATCAATCTGAAATTAATTAAATTGCAGACCGTCTAAGATCTCGACGTTGGACATCGCGCTGCCGCCGGACACGATCGCGACGCGCTACGACACGGGCGCCATGCGGGACGGCCTCATACAACAGCTCAACGAACTCATGCTGAGAGGTGATCACTACATTATTACTAAATAAAGGAAAGAAAAATTTCGATTTTCAATAATTAGACAAGTGACATCCGAATTTGTAATAAATTCGGAGGTACAGAACGCAAACACTATTTAAAACGTGTAAAAGAAACAAAGGATAGAATAATTTTGCACAGGAAGCCATTGACACTGTGGCTCAATTGGCAGAGCGACGGAGGCGTATACCCGGAAGTCGCGGGTTCGATCCCCGCCTGTGTCAAGTTTTTCTTTCATTTATTTATTAAAACAACACACAGTAAAAAGACATTAGAAAAAAAATAAATCAAAAATACAAAATAGAAAAAAAAACTAAAAATCTTACTTAAAATTATATTATTTTTTATGTACAACTAGCGACCCGCCCCGGCTTCGCACGGGTGCAATGCTACTAATATAATAATACATACATACATACATATGGGGCTACTAATATAATAATACATACATACATACATACATACATAGGGAATTATATACTCACGGCTATAATTCCCTAGAAGGGGTAGCCAGAACCAAGGAATTATAAATTCCTTAGCCACTTTTGGAAGTTGATAAGGAAAAGGCGGTAAAATAAAGGTTTTTGGTGATGGGTCTCCAACCGCATCGCCCAAAAATCCAATAAAAAGCCCCGATACCCTTAGTCGCCTCTAACGACACCCGTGGGTAGAAAGAGGTAGCGAAATTCTAAGCCGGCACTACACGGCAATATAGTATATATATATATATAGTAGTATATAATATAATAATAATAAAATTTAAAAGATAATCAACAACAAAAGATACTTATTCTATTCAGTTTAATTAATTCTCGATATTTTCCTTGCTAGAGAGCACCGATAAACGCGTGCGATCGCTGCAAATCATAAAGTGCTATTAGGCGAAGCGCGGCCATCGACGCGCTATTTATGGGCACGCGCCGCCCGGCGCAAACAACTACGACCCTGCATTTTAAATTTGTAATATCTTCGGTAATATTCACTTAAATTACATGCTGTAAAAAGCATATTGATCTATAATAAATGCACAATTTATTTAAGGTACTTAATTGGATAAGGATTAATGCTGTATTGTTTAAAATCACTTCGTAAATAACCATTTTTTAGTAAAGAATAAAAATGGTTATGCTGGGTTATCCCTAAGAGATAGACATATACCATCGCGGACTTTTTTGTTGAACTTTTTAAGGTGAACAATACTGTAGTACATTATTTTGGTCTATCTCGTAGGGTTCAGCCAGCGTTTGCAATATAAGCGCAAAAAACGTGCTTATTTACGACATCACATTAGAAACCTTTAAATTTATCAGTGTTTCTCTACCATATTATACATACAAACCTTCCTTAAGAATCACTCTATCTATTAAAAAAAACCGCATCAAAATCCGTTGCGTAGTTTTAAAGATCTAAGCATACATACGGACATACAGCGAAAGCGACTTTGTTTTATACTATGTATTGAAGAAGCACCCTTCAAAAAACCAAATGAAAAGTTTTTTTTTTATTTTATACACCCCATTTCAATTTTGCATAATCAAAAATGATTTTGCTTATTCATTATTATTATTATTAATTATATTCTTATTTGTTTGTTGATTATATACATGATATATAATCAATAAACAAATAAGAATATAATGAATAATTAACGGTTATATGTAATTATTACTTTTTCTTTTTGAAGAAAGATAGTGATAAGATATGTAATAATGACTTTAGCATACTTGTTACTATTTGGTTTGCCTGCGGACCTAGGTAGAAAATTAAAGGATGCTGTAAGGTATATACATACATATACTCACGGCTATAAATCCCTAGAAGGGGTAGCCAGACCTTAGGAATTAGAAATTCCTCAGCCACTTTTGGAAAATTGAGTAGGGAAAAGATGGCAAAGTAAAGGTTGTTGGTGATGGGTCTCTAATTAACCGCATTGCCCAAAAATCCCTTGAAAGCCCCAATACCGTTAGTCGCCTCGTACGTACACCCATCGGTAGAAACGGGGTAGTGCTATTCTAAGCCAGCCAGACTACACGGCAATGTCAATTTCATCCAAAATGTGGTTTAATACCCCTATATGTTCCCGTCGAAGTGCTCCAGCCTATCCTGTATACCCAAGTACTTCGTGAGCAATTAATTAGATTATTCTTCAATTCATTTTTGCTTTACATTAAAACAGCAACATTTCAATGCTTAGGTCACGAGACGTTCAGCTCGATAACAGAGTCGGAGGCAGAGAAAGATCACCAGAACTTCAAGCAGCACATGGAGCAGATCCACCTCGCGCTGACATCCGCCGCGCTGCAGCAGACCAGTCTGGCTGGTACGTGGCACTTGCTACTATGGTACTAAGCAGGGGCCTCAGGATTGTGTGGGAGATAACGCCAAACCTGTACAAAAATTGTGCTGTGTTTGACTTCAATAAAAAAAACTGATAAACACGCTTTTGAAGCACTTCTAACTTGACGTTTTACAACGTATTTCAGGCTCAGTGTCTTTTGTGGACTTCCCTATATTGGCTGCGTTTCAGGGACATCTTTGGTGTCCAGTTTTTAGTTTATCAAGATACGAAATTATCGGAGTTACATACTAAAGGACGGTAATAATACACATGTCATTTGACGACCTTGTGGCCGTTTCAGAGAGTCTCTGAAGCATGTTATTTCCGGTTGTTCAGTCAATTTTACATCAGGATCCCGCTCTTTATCCCGATTATTATGGATTGTAGGACTATTCTAGGTCACAGTAGAGAATAATTCTAGGGGATAGAAGCCGATAAAAGTTAAAATAAAAGTTTGGTATAAAGCACGAATAAAACTATTTGTACAAAATCTGTATTGACAATGCTTAAATATTAAGATAGCGTTATTTTTGAAGGAGAGTATTTTGATTTGAGGGTAAATAAATTCATTGCTTTAAGCGGTCAATCGGATACAGTGTGATCATTCATTAACTCATACTATAACTGTCCATTCCTTCACTCATTCCGAATTCGGTCCGTTCCGCAACTGACTGCTAAAGGGAAAATGATAGTATTATTTTTCGGAAAGGAAAAATCTAAAATACGCTTATATATTTTTGTAAACAAAATTAATTAATTATATTGCGAATTTGACGTGTAGTATCGGCTTAGAATAGCACTACCCCATTTCTACCCATGAGTGATCGTAAAAGGCGACTAAGGGTATAGGGTCTTTTTAAGTGATTTTGTGAGTGATGTGGTTGGAGACCCGTCATCAACAATTATTATTACCATCTTTTCCCCACTAAACTGTCAAAAGTGACTGAGGAATGTCTCATTCCGAAGCTCTGGGTACCCCGTTAAGATATTTATAGCCGTGAGGATATGTATGTATAGAACCCGAAACAAATATCTCGATACATACATACATATAAAGTAAAGGTTGTTGGTGATGGGTCTCCAACTGCATCGCCCAAAAATCCCTTAAGTCCCTTCCCTTCCCTTATATCCCTTAGCCGTCTTTTCCGTACACCCATCGGAAGGTATGGGGTAGTGCTATTCTAAGCCGACACTACACAGCTTCTCGCTCTAGCTCATAATATTATGATAATAAGTTTGGGCCTGATCCAAGTGGTACAAATGGCAGGCGTGGTCCGCAGCATATGGAGTGTATCGGACCGCGTCATCACGGCAGAGAAGATGCTGCGGGACGCGCAGGACCGCTGGGCCGGCAGGACGCGCGGACAGCATGAGAGCACGGGTGAGAACATCTAACAAAAATAGTTTTCATTTTTTAAATGGCAAAAACTAGCTTGAAACTTTAAGTGGCAATGCAGTCTAGTCAACAAGTTAAAAATCGTATTAATTCGTGAAAAGTATTTGCGATAGATCATTGAATTCGAAATCACGTGTAAAAAATCCGCAAAGGATTTTACGGCATAAAAATATTGACAAGTTAAGATGAAAACAAAAGGTATTTTGTTTTTTGACGATTACTCAAAAACTAACGGAAATCTTAAAAACAAAACATAGAAAGGAGCAAATTTCCACTTTGTTATACGTGCCTTTTTCGTATAAATATTTGTTTTAGCTTATTGACAAGACTAAAAGACACGCAGAAGCCGAAAAAACCTTGGGGTGGTTTTATTTCAGCAATGGACTTCTTCTATTTACTGATGATGATGATAAAAGTTTCGAATCGTGCAAAAGTCAAACATACTTACATGTACTCACGTCTTAAATTTCCCGGTAGACCGAGACTATCGGTTGCCACTTTGTACGATCCTAGCAAACCTCTCGAGCTTCATTTATTTCATAAATATTGCACATACATACATATACTCACGGCTATAATTCCCTAAACGGGGTAGCCAGAGCTTTGGAATGAAAAATTCCTCAACCACTTTTGGAAGTTGAGTGAGGAAAAGATGGTAATAATAAATGTTTTTGGTGACGGGTCTCCAACCACATCGCCCAAAAATCACTTGAAAAGCCCTTATACCCTTAGTCGCCTCTTACGATCACCCACGGGTAGAAATGAAGTAGTGTTATTCTAAGCCGACACTACACAGCAAATATTGCATTACTTGCAATACTACCTTGTGTTCTCCATAGTTTTGACGCCTAAGTTTTTAAGTTATTTCTTTTATTTGATCTGGACATGTCCTATATGATTTACCTCTACTGACAATTACACCTATACAGGCTGTAACAAAAAGGGGTTCACAAGCCACGAAGAAGTTGTTAGGGAAATAATTCTAAATAACCTATTGTTATGTGGCCAACCTGAGAAGAGCAACTTTCAGTACATATTGTGGCGAGAGCTCAGCGAGACAGTAAAACAATTCAATATGTTGTTTAAATTTAAAAAATCACCAAACTCACGATATTTGACAACAAAACCATATATAAAACATTCATCTAAAAAAACATTAATTTTAATAGCATGAGTACTTACACATCATACTCATTGCATGAAGAGATTAAGTTAATAATTTCCAAACATTTTTCCAGTTGAAGATAAAACAGACATCGAAGATTCCGGCGGTGAGTCCACCAGTAATAGTGATCTTTCTGGTAAGTTACAATTTGTATTAAGTATTCAAACAATCAAATAAACTGCTTCCGTCGTATGTCAATTAGAGTGTTCGGAGCACAATCAGGAGATCAACGGTTCGAATCCCGCTATATACTGACAAGTCACCCAATAACCACTGAAAAGGCACCATATCTTTCGCCTCATAAGACATTCGGAAGAAGAAATCGGCTAGTGCTAAACTAAGGCTACGGCAATCTCTGATATAAGTTTATTACCTCTGGTGTAAAGCGACTGAATACATCGAGCCAGAACTAAAGTACAGCCACCTGCAGCTTATGTACCCTTTCGTTTCTTCATAGTTTATAGATACTTACACACATACTCTAGACTGTGAATCCCATAAAGGGGAAGTCAAAGGTTCAGAATTAAAAAAAAACTCAGCCACTTTTGGAACTTAAGTGGTTGTTGAGGGTCAACAAGACAATGGCAGAACATCCGTGCAACTTTGCATGTAACAAGACTTCATCAAGATACACTTTTTTTATAAGTATAATGCGGTTGATTTTGAAAGTAAACATGTGATGAAAATGCCAGTATCGAAGAAAGTGAAATAAAGTATACTAAATACTTTTTAATAATCAGTCGCTCAATTTGCTTAATTTAATCAATCAATGGTTCAATTTAGTCAATCACTCAGTCATACGGTCAAATCACAGAATTAGGTATTTTTTTTTGAGAGTTATTTATTCAATAAGCAAAATACATACTAAATTAATTGTATCTTCATCATATCTTATCTTTCGAGTATCTATCAAACCTTATGAACCCCTCTGGCTGGAGACCTACTTTTTTCGTTGAAGAACATGTTTATTTTATTGATACCTAAAAATGCGTAATATAGGTCCATTACTCTTCAAATAAACTAAATTAGAACCCCACTATATTTTTGTCATGGTTCTTTGCTTAAATTATCCTATTTGCAAATGCAGAGTTAGTGTATATGTTTCTTGCCTAGAAAATGTCTGTATTCTATTAAGATGGTTTTTAGTTGTTGCATGATTTTGTTATTTTTTTCTTTTCTTTTTCACACAGTAAATGATCTTCCAAACAGAGAAGAAGTTGATAAAGTTGGTAAGTGCTACTCATTGTTTCTAAGGATATTTCATGGAATTTCAGTAATCATAAATAAAAAAAATGGTCATGTACTCTTTTTTACTCTTGTCGTTATTGGAAGTTTAGTAATATTTACTACAACTATTTTCATCAATCATTCAAAGGGAAAATGCTTATGGTCCTTGCTGATTAAACGTATTATGTTTTATCAAGAATATTATGTTTATGATACATTTTTTGTGGTTTTTTTAAAGGAACCGCAACAGAGGAGGATGAGGAGAAAGGAGATAAAAAGACGATAAAACAGATATTAGCTCAACTGTTATCCAACAACCAGCCTTCTAATCAGGTAAATTTTAACATAATCATAAACATTAATTATGTAAATTTACAAATTAGGTCCGAAATCTAAAACTTATCTATAAAAATACGTGGTCTAAAAAGCACCTTGAGTTATTTCCATTTTCGTTTCTGCTCCTTTCGATAATGTTCCACCAATTTCGACCTTTATGTCCTTAACTACGTGATCAAAGGCATTAGTAAGAAAACAAAATAAAACGAATTCGGGTAGAATATGATTTAAAAATGTAGACGGACAGACAGTTATATAGATAAAGTATCACCATTCACCTATCTAAGTGAAAAACAAGTTCAGGACGTTTACAATATTTGTTGAATTGGACAACAATTCAGTCTCATTCAACAATATGTCAGTAAGTTCCTGATTCAATCATTCATTCATGTTGTTATAAATACAAGGATTTCATTCACTCATTCGTTCTTAATAAACAACCATTGACAAGAAAACATATATTATTATTTGGCTCTGCTCCCATAATACCTTTGAGTAGTGAAGTATATGGAGATAACATAAGGTACATAAAATCGTGCCTATTTTTGAAACCAAAATGGCCGACTAGTGTTGGCCAGTGATCGATACTTTTTATCGATAATATTATAGCTGGAAAATTTGGTCGCGCTAACCCTAGGATCTAGAAAAAAATAATAGATATTTAGATTTCTGCATTGGGTGGTCCATTAACATAAAAATGGTGATTACGATTCCTGCTTCGAAAAAACTTACAGTATTTGCTGAAACATAGTAGCTATGGCTAGTACACGTATTTTTTATAAAGAAGAAGTGTCTTTCTCATGTTAAATCTTATACAGCCTAAATCATGCAATCCGTACATGTGACGTTGAGGGCGTAAAGCCAGTAACTAATTAAAAAAAACGAGCGCTTGCTTTGTAAATAGTGGGTTTACTGTTTTTTATTCTATTAACCTTCATTTATTGCGCCAATTGTTGGCTTGTCAAAAACCAGAATGAACAGCAGTGGTAACAGAAATGGCCATTTCAAGAAATAAAATATTTGTATTTTTCATTATCAATTATTATTATAGAAATATTAATAATTAAGTCTTAATAATTAAAAATTAACACTTTATTCTCACTTCTGGACATATAAAAATACTTAAAAAATATTTAAAAGCAAACCTAAAACTACTTATGTAACAGGTAACAAAAATAATTAAAAAAAACAAATTATACTAAAACCTTTCAGTTAAAAAATATAATTTAACTTTATTAAATAAACCTCACTGTCTAAAATCATGTTCCATTTAACAAAAATATCTAGCATATATATATTAATATTTTCCTTTCCGATTGCTTCTAGCCATTTTCGCCTTTTGGATTCATTTTTGGGGAGTCTGAAACAAGTAGGTTTTTTTCATATAATATCGATATAATACATCGACAATAATAAAAAAACATCCCTATCTTGAACATAACCTTAAACTTAAATTCAATAAATCTATATCTAAAAGTATTGAAAACTCTGTAAATACACTTCACTTTATAAAATTCAGGTATACCATTAAAGTAGGATTAGCTATAAATGCTTTATGAGTCTGCTATATGATGCTATAAAGAATAAAATCACAATAATAATAGTCGATTTATTAGTTTTCCCATTTCTTACCGGTGAATTGTTAAATTAGGTCGATTCCTGCTTAAGTATGATCAACAGGTCAGAATAGAACACTTCACCATTTTTAACAGAATTTCAGCACTATACCACTGTTTATTTCACAATTAATTGTAATTTTTCTACAAAATTTCAATGTTTATAAACAAATCAAACCATAGACAACAAAAAACTTTGAAACTAAAATGGCGGATTCATCCACGAATTCTATATATAGTTATGTATAAGATTCTTGTGGCCAGCATTATTAAAATGGTGTTGGTCTTAATGACACCCACAAAAATACTATCATCAGACAGAGACAACAATAGCTAATCATTTCGTCAAACACAATTTTGACAGAAAAGTTTATATAGAACATTATGTGATCTCCATATACTTCACTACTCAAAGCATAATACTAACAATATCGAACAACATCAACTCTTGATTCCTCATATAAAAGCCGTTATATTTAATATCCCCAGGGCAGCATGATAATGTGGGGCGGTCTAGTCCCGGTGGTGGTCCGCTGCGGCGAGATCGGCTCCGTCATCGCCGCCACCCTCGCCTCCGTCACATATCTGAGGACCTTGGCAGCGCTCTATACGTGAGATTGGAATTATATACTTATTGTATGAGACAGATTGCACGAGAAATTAGGTCTGGAGGTTAGAATGATACAGAGGAAAAAATACAGTGTTTTGTGAAGGGTGCAGTGTAAAAAAAGATATAAAAAGGAATTTTTAGATGGTTTAGGCACGTAAAATGGATGATAGTAAATTAGTGCCAAATATTTAAAGACATATTTTAGATGGTAAAGTTAATAGGGACGACAAAAGAGTACACATTTACATCAAATAGAAAATCTTTAAAAAATTATGGCTGAAAATCCTGATAAAACAATACATGAAAGAAATGTGAGGGCGGGTCAATAAGTCCGCGACTTTTGAATAAAACATAGATTTTATGATAAAAAAATAATTTTATTTTTCAACGTAGTCTCCCTTGAGCTCTATACACTTTGTCCAACGCTTCTCCAATTTTTTTATCCCTTCCAAAAAAAAATTTGTCGAGGTCCTCAAAATAGGCCTTTGTTTGCGAGATGATTCAGCATTGAAGTCAAATCTTTTTCCACCTAGCCATTTCTTCAGGTTTGGTAACAAGTGGTAGTCGCTTGGAGCCAAATCTGGAGAATAGGGCGCATGAGGGAGCAATTCATAGCCCAATTCATGGATTTTTGCCATGACAACTGCACATGTGTGCACCCTTGCATTGTCTTGGCGGAAAAGAACTTTTTTCTTGGCCAAATGATGTCGGTTTTTTTTCAAATCGTCATTGAATCGGTCCAATAAGTTGGCATAATGTTCCCCATTGATTGTTCTTCCCTTTTGTAGGTAGTCAATGTGGATTATCCCGCGTGCATTCCAAAAAACAGTTGCCATAACTTTATTGGCTGACAAACCCACCTTGGCCTTCTTTGGCGCCGATTCACCCTTAGAAACCCCCTGTTTTGACTGTTGTTTGGTCTCTGGTGTGTTGTGATGGATCCATGTTTCGTCCACAGTTACAAAACGGCGCAAAAATTCCTCCACATTGCGATTAAACAACGCCAAACCTTCCTGTGAAGTTGTTACACGATTGCGTTTGTGGTTGACTGTGAACAAACGCGGCACCCATCTTGCGGAAAGCTTTCTCATGGCCAAGTGATCATTCAAAATTGAAACCACTGAGCCATGCGAGATCCCTACGGCTTCCACAATCTCTCGCACTTTCAATCTTCGGTCAGCCAACACCATATCGTGAATTTTTATTGTTTCGGGTGTAGACACCTCAACTGGGCGTCCAGGACGTTCGGTATCTTCAGTGCTTGTTTGGCCACAACGAAATTCAGTAAACCACTCACTTTTTTACCATTTAAATCGATGGTGCAGAGTCCCCATAGTATTTATCAAGCTTAGCCTTGGTCTCGGTAATGGTTTTTTTTCGCAAGAAATAATGCTTAATAAGCACACGAAATTCACTTTTTTCCATTTTGTCCTCAAATTTGTGAGTAGTCTGATAAAAATAGCTGTCAAACACAAACTAACTGACGCAGCAAGTTAAAATTTAGACAGGAGTCAACTGACAGATGCCTGCTCACAGGAGCAGTGTTGCTGTTTCAGTAAAGAGGTCAGAAATACCAAAAAGTCACGGACTTATTGACCCGCCCTCGTACATGAAATATTAACAAGTATATTTTATAAGGTCTCAAAAACATTTCAAGTGTATTGTTTTATGAATGCCAATTGCAATTTACATGCACTTGATTGATATTAACTTAATACACCACAAATGTACAAACTTCAAGATTACAGATTAAAAAATCCTCAGCAGTTAATTCAAAGTGTTTCTTTTCTAGTAATCAAGCTGAGCAGGAAGAGAGTGAAGCATCAGTTTCGAGCAAAGACAAGACTGACGGTGACAAGAGCAAGGCTAAGACAAACGAGCTCATCGAAGTTTTATTGAAGGTATGGTTTATTTTAAACTTAAAATAAGACTCTGAGGCAGTTTAAATGAATAGAAAGATCTAAGTAATGCGTCGAAACTGCATACTTAGTCTGAATTCTAGACGAATTGCTCAAAATGCATACCGTGTTTGGCAGCATAATCGGCATAAGTACGCAACAATTCATTAGGAACTCTGACCGTGGGGCTCAGCAGCACCATATCATCAGCATGGCTGATATTATTTGCAGCAACATCATCTACGCGACAACGAATGTGTTTGCTACTAAGCTCCACGATCAGGTGTTTAACGAACAGGTTAAATAGATTTGGAGAACTAAGCCCCCTGCCTCACATTTATGTTTATAGGCATGTGGCAACTTATTGGCCCATCTCACGCAGTTTTCCTGGTTACCGTTCCAATACTGCAGTATGCGTAGAAGCTTTGACGGTACTTTTCTCTCGCGTAACTTGGCCCAAAGCACATCGTACGACACGGTGTCGAAAGCACGCGACAGATCGAGAAAACATGCATATACGTGCGTTCGGCGCCGCGCATAATACTGTACTGTGTGCTTTAAACCGCACATAATCTCATATCATTGTCATGATAATGTTGCAATGTATTTATTTCGCAGGACGGGCTAGTGTGTCGCGTGTACTACGCGGCGCAGTTCCACCGCCTGCGGCACTTGTTGCTGGCGACGCTGGACGGCGCGCCCGACCGCGGGAAGTGTCTGCTGGACGACGGGAAGGAGAAGACCGACAGTAAGTATGGGGAGGTTTTTAGATTGTAGGCCCGGGAAGTCAAGTTGGAAATTATTTGGTGTAAAATGAAGTTTATTTCTTCTTACGATTCATCCCAGCTTTTATAGCCCTATTTTAAGTTGGCTCGAACTCCTAGGTGACAACATAAATATATGGAACTTAATGAAGAAATAAAATTAGCGGCCTTATTATTATGTCTAGTTAGCTATGTCTTGCAGACAACTTATAGATAATAGTAATAATGCCCTGAAGAGTTGCAAAGTTTATGTGGCTGTGAGCTGAGAACTTTAAGTCACTATTGTGACTCAAAGGCCAAGTGAAGATAGGATGCTACGGGGTAGACCGATTTGGTGGAGATAGAATATGTCCAACAATAGCAATGGCTTGATGAGAAAGATATGTTAACACTGCTCCACGTCTTATACACATACAGGCTTATAGAAAGTGATAGGAAGCTAATTATTACACATCACTATTTTATACAATTTCACATGTTCTTAATTAAGTAGAACTGGCAGAAGAAACAATTATTGTAGATTCTTTATCTTTTTATGTCTGTCACAGCAATTATAGAACAAAAAAGAATGAATAACCACGTAAAACTTATTTAGAATTTGTTAAAAATTACAGAGTTAAGAATAAAAATATGATGTTCAAAGAGGTTGATGAATCTAAATGAAGCTCGAGTATTTTGTCAGAATCGTAAAACTGGCGGTTGATTAATACTGCTTACTTGCAATATGTAATGGCGTGAGTATGTATATTTTCAATACATCACTACTATCGTTACTTTATATATCTAACTGATGAGTTTATTGTCTTATGTTACTTAATATCTATTCTGATGCTGTGTAGTGTCGGCTTAGAATAGCACTACCCAATTTCTTCCGGTGGGTGTACGTAAGAGGCGACTAACGGTATTGGGGCTTTTTAAGGGAATTTTGGGCGATGTGGTTGGAGACTCATCACCAACAACCTTTATTACCATCTTTTCTCCACGCAACTTCGGGATTTTGAATTCCTTAGCTCTGGCTACCCCTTCTAGGGATTTATAGCCGTGAGTATATGTATGTATGTTACTTATTTTCGTGTTCCAGAAAAGCTATGCGATATAGAGGAAGGTTTCATCCGTTCGCTAGCGCACTGCGTGCCGTGGGCCGCGCGCGGGGGGAAGTCGGGCTCCACGTTCTGCAAGTCTGTGGGTGAGCTCTTACTACCGTTCTATAAACATTATCAAAAAATATACATGTCGCAGGCGGACTGTATAATCCGCCGTTTTGCATTACGGCTACCCGTTTTCTAAAACAGCGCCGTTTTGTAATGCGGCGGTTCAAGCAATAGCCGGATTGTTATTGCGATACGTTCTTCAATAAGGCGGCCCACGATTAACCGCATCGTACATACCCGGGTGCGCTTTTTCTTACATAACTTTTTAATTTCCATCATCGGTTAAGCATTATTGTGTTTTTATAACAAATAAATAAATCGGAGGTCCGAAAATATTTCACATACCATTAAAATCTAAATGATTAGTCTTCATAAAAAATTGAAGTTCTGCTTGGGTGAGTCGGGGACGAAAGCCCCTTTCAGGGGAAGAAAAGCTAAGTCACATTTAGCTAGGCTAGGTTAGGTTAGTTTATGTATAAAACGAGCGAGCGAAGCACAGCGAAGCGAGCACCTTTAATGCATTATCTGTATTATTCCGGCGGTTTTATATCTAGCCATATTCAATCTGGCTAATGCTTGAACCGCCGCATTACAAAACAGCGCTATTTTAGATAACGGCTAGCCGTAATGTAAAACAGCGGATTATACAATCCGACTGTGACATATTTATTTTTTATTTTTATTTTATTTTATTAGGGACATCAACAGCACATAAACATGTAAGTTACAATTAAATAAATAAAAAATAAAATACATACGGACATATTATACACAGATCAAGTTAGCCCCAAACTAAGTGAGACTTGTATTATGGGATACTAACTCAACGATATATTTAATATTATACAATACACATATAAATAACATCCAAGACTAAGAAACAACATTTACGCTCGTCACATAAATATTGCTCTCAGCGGGGATCGAACCCGCAACCTCCGGACCGAGAAGCTAGTCACCTATCCACTCGGCCACGGCTGTCATGTAATTAGATAAATACAATGAAAAAGCCAATAACAGACATCCACAGAAGATACAAAGAACAGTAGTACATATAGATATGTAAGAAAAGTTGTAACATAAAATGTGTAGAATGATTGAATGATTGGTTTGTGTTATATGGTATATATATATGTGTGTGTGTGTGTGTGATTCACTTATTCCCTCTATTTATTATCTAACGTCTTAATAACGTCGAAACGGAATTTGGCCTTCGAAGAAGCAAAAGGATTAGTTTCACCAAAGAGGTTATTAAATTGATTGGCAAGGCGAACCATTGTAGAATTCCTTGCATAATTAGTATGATTAGAGGCTATAGAAAAGAGCCTTTCAGAAGTGTGCCGAGTACGGCGATGTGGAGTACAAAATGACAGTTGGGACAACAAAAATGGAGAATCAAGGCGACCAGAGAGAATGTCGTGTAATAGCATCATGTCCAGTAAAACTCTGCGATCCTTAAGACTAGTGAGCTGATGCCTGCGACACGAATCCTCATATGAGCAACCGAAAAAATGAGTCCTGTAGTTTAGATGTTTTAAAAATTTAGATTGTATACGTTCTATACGTTGAATGTACGTTATATAGTTTGGGGACCAGATACTGGATGCGTATTCGAGAATACTTTTAACGTAAGCATAATAAATCTGTTTTATACACATCAGATCGTTAAAGGGCTTCGAAATGCGCATTACAATTCCAAGGTTGCGAAATGCACGCCCCGTAATATGCTCAATGTGCTTTTCAAAAGTAAGTTTACTGTCGAGGATGACACCCAGGTCACGGATGGATTCAACGCGTACGAGAGGTTGGTCGTTGATGGAGTAATTATAAACAACGGGGTTTAGACTTCTAGTGAATGATATTTGGACGCATTTACTAGCATTCACCGAGATCCTGTTCTGGTCATAATACTGAGCAAGACGATTGAAATCCGACTGTAGCTTATCGCAATCAGTATTATTTGCTACATCAAGGAAAACCTTTTTATCATCCGCATACAACAAGAACCTGCATTCATGAAATACTGTATAAATATCATACAGATAGGCATTGTAAAAAAGAGGGCCTAAATGTGAGCCCTGAGGTACACCCGAAGGGATATAATAGAAGTCCGAATTATACCCACCGACAACTACAGCCTGACATCTGTTAGAAACGTAAGATGTTATCCAGTGATGGAGGTCACCATGTATTCCAAGATGGAATAGTTTGCGCAGCAGTATGATATGGTCAACGCGATCGAAAGCCTTCTCAAAATCAGTATAGAGTACATCAACCTGCTTACGTTTATCCATATTAGGAAGAACAAAGTTCAGGAATTCAGTCAGATTACTTACAGTAGATCGGCCTTTGAGAAATCCGTGCTGCTGTGGCGGTATACCACGAGAAATAATCGGATAAATGCAGTTATAAATAGCCTTTTCGAATACCTTACCAAATACATTAAGGATAGATATCGGTCTGTAATTATCGATCTTATTTTTGTGCCTTTTTTGTGTATCGGAAGGATTTGCGCTTTCTTCCAAATCGTAGGAAAAAAGCCTTCTTTAATCGTCAGCCCCAACACCGTCCTGGCCACGATCGCTGGCAGGTATGATTGTCCCTACGTCCTGCAGTGGTTCAGGGTACATTGTGTCAAGGGCGGCAAATGTTGTAAATAATAGTTTTTATATCTAGGGTAGGTACTAACAGTAGACTAAGTGTACAGTTACTAACATTTAAATGGATTGTAAAGTGATCTGAAATAAAGAATTTATTATTATTATATTATTATTATTAAGGGATCTATTGAATAAGATACATAATGGGTGGCATAATTGTTTAGCACAGCGCACTACAAAATAAACAATCACTGCCACCACCACCATTAGTGTCGAGTGAGTTTAATAATTTTAGGATAGAGTCCGGAAGGAACTGACAAGAGCTAATAACATTACCATCATCACAGAATGGTGGAGCAAGCGGTGGAAAGGAATAGGATAATGCTGGTTTACTGAACACTGAGTGGAAGAAATCATTAAAGCCTTTACAAATGCTTGGTCCATCAGAGTAATGAACTCCATTGTATTCAAGAGATTGTGGATAGCCTGTGTTTTTTCTATGAGCTTTAACAAAAGACCAGAGTTGCTTAGGGTTTACTTTAATATTAGATTGCATTGTTTCTACGTGATAGTGAACAACCGTGATAGCCCAGTGGGTAGAATACTCGGTTATCGTGCAAACGACTAGTGTTCAAATCCTGGGTCGGGCCTACACCAATTTGTCTTTTCTAAAGACATATGTGTGGTTAATTTATCATGGTTGTTAACGGTGAGGGAAAACATCGTGAGGAAACCCACATGGCTGAGTTGTACTTAGTCATGTGACAGTGTATTCGTACAAACGGCGATAGGCCTGCCCCCTATCACGTGAGTACACTGGCCATGCAAAACGTGGGTACTCTGAACACCAGGTGACAAAGTCACGTGATGTTCAAAAGTATTAGTTCCTCTGCCAACCCCTTCGGGGATAATTTTAATCTTTTTGTTCATGAAAACCTCATGTGGGGATTATTACTTAAAATAAAGAATATATTCCCTTCGGAGATATTCGGCGTGAATGTTTATGTTATGTTTCTACGTAACGTTGAAAGCACACATCCTGCATAATCTTCTGTCTCTTGCGCAGTAGGGAGAATTCTGCATAATCAAGTGGGTTTTTATAAAGTTTCCATTTTTTGTGAATATTGGCTTTTTCTCTTGCGATTTTTATGAGTGACTTGCTAAACCATACAGGGTACTGAGAGGTTTTTCTTCTAGTATCCAGTGGGATATGCTTACTAATGGTTTCGTGAATAATGTCATAAAATAATTTAACCGCATCATCGACCGAACCAGCAGACAAAATCGTAGACCAGTTAGATTCATTGAGCACACTGCAAATAGCATCATAGTCACCTCTACGAAAACGATACCTAGTACAATTGGCTTCTGGAAGAGGGAGCGCTATGAGATCATTGGCAAGGATTTCCAAAGATGGATGTGCAATATCTTCTTTTATCAGTGGGACAGGAGAGCGAGTCAGTTCCAAAGCAAAATTGCTAAAGATCAAGTCAAGAGTGTGTCCGCTGCCATTAGAGATAGTATTATATTGATATAGTTCAAGAGCTTGGAGGCTTGGAATTCATCTATGAGATCAGTGGCTGCTTCTTGGACGGATAACAGTTCTCTACGGAGATGCTCAACCCCAGAGGGTGACCAGCGTAAACAGTGCAGATTGAAATCTCCAGCTATTATCAAGTTGGCATTCGAATGTAACGTTTTAGTAGCGGCGACGGACGAAATTATGTTGTTTATGTGAAGATGGAGAATAGGAGTACGACCCATTTTTTCAGGTAGGTATGCAGCACATACATGTAGGTCATTAGTACTACCACGAAGAACCTTGGCTGGTATAGTGACCCATAGACATTCGGTACAGGACGTTGTCCACTCTGGACGTGGAACTGCATTCAATGATCGACGGACAATGACCATGACACCGCCACCATCTTTTCTACCTGCGGTAGCGCGGTCGCGGTCCAGTCGGAATACGTCGTACCTATCGTCACATAATTCCGAATCAAGGACACCATCCACGAGCCAAGTTTCAGTAATTATAATAATATCAAAATTATTACATAAAATGCTATTATATAAGTCTAATGTTTTGGTTCTCAGCCCACGGACGTTTTGGTAATATATACTAAAATTGTTAATAGTTGCGAATGTAGAAATAAATATAATTTATGGAGATTGTAGGTACTGCGTCATAGGTGAAAGTGGTGGGTCTAAAATGAAACCTAAACCAATTTAAAGGTTTGACGGAGGAATTTAAGTGTGTGATGTGTATACGTGTGTGAAGAGTGGTGAATGCGAGCAAGAGTAAAATAGATATATTTATACAAAAAGATACGATGAAAGATACTAACGCAATTGCGTTATAAATACAAATCATATTTTTTTTTGAAAATCCGCAGGAGTACGAATATGTAACATAGGACAGTTCTCAGCCTTACGGGCATAGATATTGCAGTGTTTCGTCCAAATATAATTATAATTGAGTCAAACATAGTTATACAAAAACAAACAACCTATTAAGGAAAATAATGTTACAACTCCATATTTTAAATAGCTTCTTTCGATATCCATGAGAAGTGATTTCAGAATGATTATCAGGCACTTTTCTTTTGAGGGTTTATATGTTGGTTTATTTTTATATTGATGATTGACATTATGTGCTGTGTAGTGTCGGCTTAGAATAGCACTACCCCATTTCTTCCAGTGGGTGTACGTAAGAGGCGACTAATGTTATTGGGGCTTTTAAGGGATTTTTGGGCGATGCGGTTAGAGACCCATCACCAACAGCCTTTCTTTTACCTTCAACTTCAAAAGTCCAATCCCACTCAACTTTCCAAAAGTGGCAAAGGAATTTCTAATTCCTTAGCTCTGGCTACCCCTTCTAGGGATTTATAGCCGTGAGTATATGTATGTATTTTGAGCAACTAAAACAACCTTATCCTTATATTTATTTATACATAAGAAACCCAATCAAAGTACCCTACCAGGTTTTTCTAGAAAAAGCCTAAGAAAGAAGTGATGAAGCGCTATAAAACCCGTTCACTCCATCAAGCTGCCTCCGTTTTTAAGGGTTTTGAAATTTAGCCGCTCGTCCGGTTCCTGCTGTTATACAAAGCAATAGATACGTATATAAATGAAATCGAATAATATCTAGTATTTGTTTGTGCAGACGACAGATACGTGCTGAAGGAGATGACGAAGCCGGAATGGCAGCAGTTCTTAGAGTTCGCGCCGCACTACTTCAACTACGTCACCACGTGCCGCCTCAACAAGCTGCCTACCCTACTGGGTAAGAATTTATACGATATTTTTAATTATAAAAAATCATGGATACTTTTTTAGTATTCTGTATTCGTTCTCAAATTATTTTGTATTATAATGTTGATTCTTATTAGGTGTTTTTTAATGATCAGCAATTTCATTCGTATTTCAATAATTATAAAATGGTTGGCTATGACTGCTACTTTAGCCGCTATTTTTCTTCTTTATCAAGTTTGTTTAATAAGTAGTAAATGGTTTTTACAATCTTGAAGAAAATAATTGTGTGATACATAACATAAACGTTCACGCCGTTTATCCCCGAAGGGGTTGGCAGAGGTACCAATACTCCTGAACTAACATGGCAAGCGCCATCTAGTTTCCAGAGAAGGTACCCACGTTTTGCTTAGACAGTGTACTCACGTGATAGGGGGCAGGCCTATCGCCGTTTTGTACGAATACACTGTCACATGACTAAGTACAACTCAGCCATGTGGGTTTCCTCACGATGTTTTCCCTCACCGTTAGCAACCATGATAAATTAACCACACATATGACTTTAGAAAAGACAAATTGGTGAAGGCCTGTCCCAGGATTGGAACTCACGCCCTTCTGTTTTCGGGCGGGTGTTCTACCCACTGGACTATCATGTCGCGTATCAAGTTGTGTGATACATATAAACAATAAGTTATAGCAGCGCTCAGGTTTTTAAATGTTTTGGCCCAAATGTCTTATTTCGCTGGCTTGTATCATAATCTATTTTTTTTAATAAATTGGATAATATATTGAATATTAAAATATCTATATGAAAAGATTGATGAATGTAGATTAATATTGAGAGGTTTGCAAGGACCGTACAAAGTGGTGATTGGTAGTCTTTTCATACCCCAATGGCAAAAAACGGCATGAGTATATGTATATATAATGATATCCTATTAATATTATAAAGGCGAAAGTTTGTAAGTATGGATGTTTGTTACTCTTTCACGTAAAAACTACTGAATGGATTTGAATGAAACTTTACCACAATATAGCTTATACATCAGAATAACACATAGGCTACAATTTTTGAGGTTTTATTAAATTAATTTAAAAAACTCCTTAAGCTTTGTCATAAGCAAATTTGACAGTACGAAGTCTGTCGGGTCAGTTAGTAATTTTATAAAGCATCCATGTTCTATTTACTATTTAGGCTTAAGTGCCATTATTGGCAGTTTAAGAGCAAATTTCAAAAGTAATTCATTTATGGTTGTTTTATTTCTTGCGATTATATTAGCAATTACATATGGTTTGTGGGGGCATATTAGTTCTATAAATTCATCCTGTTCATACTATTTAAAATTTTCTTATGCATTTTGTTTTTTATCTTTACATACATATAAACACGGCCATAAATCCCTAGAAGGAGTAGCCAGAGCTAAGGAATTAGAAATTCTTCAGGCACTTTTTGAAAGATAAGTGGGGAAAAGATAGTAAAATAAAGGCTGTTGGTGATAGGTTTTTAACTGCATCGTCCAAAAATCTCTTAAACCCCCAATACCGTTAGTCACTTTTTACGTACACCCACTGGAAGAAATGGTACATATTATTTTTAACTAAATGTTATACTTTTAGTTTTGCTTTGTTGTTGTATAACCATTTTATATTTTAGTATTTTTTTCGACTTTATTTATTTATCTTTAATTTAACATTTCATCTATATATTTTTATATAATTTGCTGTGTAGTGCCGACTCAGAATAGCACTACCCCATTTCTTCCGGTGGGTGTTCGTAAGAGGCGATTAACGGTATTGGGGCTTTTAAACCCATCACCAAAACCCGTTAATTCACCATCTTTTCCCCACGCTACTTCCAAAAGTGGCTGAGCAATTTCTAGTTCCCTAGCTCTGGCTACCCCTTCATGTGATTTATAGCCGTGAGTATATGTATGTATCTAAATAAGTTCCCCCCCAGCGCGCATCGTGGGCGTGTTCGGCGTGGGCGGCGCGCACAGCGGCGTGCTCGTCATGGAGAACGTGCTGTACGGCCGCCACGCCGCCGCCCGCAGGTTCGACCTCAAGGGCTCCAGCAGGAACCGCCTCAGCGCCGACCACGTGCTCATGGACGAGAACCTGCTGCATTGTACGTATAGCTGCTATAACTTATACTATCATTTGCACAATAGATCTGTGATACGAAATGACTAACCTTTAAAAAGATGCTAAAGTTTATGAGAACTAATGTACAAAATCGAAACAAAAACTATAAGTTTAATTTATTACGAAGTATTTAAGATATTGCGTATATAAAATATTACTTGCCCATCAGGAAAAATTTTCCTAAAAAATCTAAACAACTTCGAACCAACCAGTTGAAACCAAAAATAATTCAATCCAGCTGTTTTTGGGAATCGAATTGGAAAAAAAATCAAGCAAAGCATATTTGATGAGTGTCCAGTAACTTCTCTGAAGAAACACTTAAATCCCGCATTTTTATCGCCTTTGACGATGAAGATGTCGTCCATCCTTCCAAAGAATCCATCACTAATACTTTGTTTTTATTATCTTATCCTTAAAAACTTCCAAAAGTGCCTAAAGAATAGCTGATTCTGAAACTTTGGCTCCCTTTTATGGATTTATAACCGTGAGCACGTATGTTCAACAAGGGCCTATCCAGCCCTCAAAAAAGGTTGTGGGCAAAGGCACTTTAAAATTTCTTGGCCATAGCGTTAGTACCATTATGCTATCAACACACCCTAAAACTGTGGGTTTGTAGGTCTATTAAGGTTGTGGTCATGCCCATCTTGCCCATATGCCTAGATCCGCGCTTGATGTTCGATATATAATTCGACACCTCAAACCCATAATTTCCTCAGTGCGTTGGGAGCGCCAGTTCTACCTGCAATCGCACACCGCGACCGTATTGTGGTCGGCGGTAGACAGAGACACTCTGTTCCTCGCCAACCATTGCGTCATGGACTACTCCTTGCTACTCGGTGTGGACGATAACAAACTGGTCGTGGGTATCATTGGTAAGTTAATCTATACATATATATAATTATTTTAATATATGGTCACGTTACTAATAAATAAAGGAAAGAAAATTTTCGACACGAGACGGGGGCGTATATGCTGTTCGATTTTTCTTTCCTAATTTGTAATAAATTTGGAGGTAGGCTACTTCAAAAGTGTCAAAGAAACAAAGGATAGAAGAATTTTGTCTGGTAGTCATTGACACTGTAGCTCAATTGGCAGAGCGATGGGGGCGTATACCCGAAGGTCGCGGGCTCGATCCCCCCCGGTGTCGACATTTTTCTTCTCTTTATTTATTAGTAATAATCCCCACACGAGGTTTTCATAAACAAAAACATTCGAATTATATTTAATGCTCGCTCACACTTATCAGACTTATTTGCACACATAAGGCATCTCATTCACACTGCAAGATTATATTACTACTAGACTGTAGTAATATAATCGACGACTAGTACATCGCGGTATCAAATTAATAAAACCAAATACTGGTTATTATACTAGAATAATTTCGTCCGTGCAAACTCGATCATAAGTCATAGGAGCGGTAGGGCGATATCTTATATTTTTGTTGCATTCGTGCGTTGGATAGGAGCTTATTGTTTAAGCGTAGGGATGACCATACCTTATGTCAATACGAGGTTAGCCCTTTGGGTGACTCGGAGCCTTCTTATAAGGCCCATTGTTAGAGGCCACGTCTCTGTGCCGTAGGTCATGACTGGCAACACACATTGGTCAAAGACCTTTGTCTTTAGACTTCCCGAACGCTGCCCAGTCGAGCTGGGTTCGCCGGTTGACCTTATTTTCGAAGTTGGCTCTACCTAACCGAATTGTTAGTCCCAGGTATATATATTGATATATATTGTTCAACAATTTTGAGCGGAGAGTCTCCAAGTTCAACGGGAGTGGGTACAACATGAATATTCGACATGATTTTCGTCTTATCCATGTTCATCTTAAGACCCACTCTCTCAGACACTCTACTGAGATCATTGAGCATTTTGCTCAAATCCTCCGTGGTTTCAGCCATAACTACAATATCATCAGCAAATCGAAGATGCGTGATGTACTCGCCGTTGATGTTGATCCCGAGTCCTTCCCAGTCCAGAAGCTTAAAGACATCTTTTGATGCAGCAGTGAACAGTTTTTGAGAAATCACATCTCCCTGTCTCACTCCTCACTGCGATTGGATAGGATACGTGATTTGGTCCTGAAGTCGGACCAACCTAGTAGCGTTTTCATACAAACTCTTTAACACCTCGATGTACCTGTAGTCAATGGTGGAGGTTAATGTAACGTAAAGCTGAAAAACAAAGCGCCCGATTTGTTCGCAACGAATAGCTTGCGCTTAATAAACACGCAAATGCCGCTATAGTTACAACGCGACGCGCAGAACGCACTCGCGATCCTAGCTCGCGGAACTGGCCAGCGTCTCCCGCGGCCGTTGCCACGACGCTACTGCCAGCTAGCCGTGTGTATAGAGCAAGAGCCCGCGACGGCCAGACCTTAGTTATAGTATAAAGTCTAAAAGTTTCTCTGTGTATGCCCACTATACAGGTAAGAACGATCCCAGGCTATGAAACTTGGGTCGCCCCGGCTTTGGCAGGTAACAGGTAGTAAAGGTGTGTAAAAATGTATCTCAAATTAGGTATAGTATAAAGCTTAGTTTTCATATATTTTATTAGTGGTGATCTTAGAAATCGCCTCGTCCACAGCCAGACACTTAGTACAGTTGCAACCCCCTACCAGACACCCTTAAAGTAGGGTTACGAGGGCTGCTATTTATGTATCCGGAATAAAAAAAAGAAACAAACATATATCAATTAATATGGTTTTATTGCTTCTCAAAATATTCGCCGCTCAGATCTATACACTTTTGCATGCGTTGAAACCAATTTTCATAGCACTTTTTCCACTCAGACTGAGGTATCTCCAAAACGTGCATTTTGAACGCATCGACTGCCTCTTCGCGGCTCGAAAAACGTTGACCACGTAATTTTTTCTTCACATTTGGAAATAAATAAAAATCATTGGGTGCCAAATCAGGGCTGTACGGCGGATGACCTGTCAATTCGATCTTTTGAGCTTCTAAAAACTGAGTTGTGACGGCCGACCTGTGACAGCTAGCATTGTCGTGATGCAGAATGATTCTACGTTGTCGGTTAGTCTTTCTTATTTGTTCAAAGACTTCCGGCAAACAAATGGTCGTATACCACTCCGAATTAACAGTTTTACGATTCTCTAAAGGCACTGTAGCTACATGGCCATTTATACCAAAAAAACAAGCGACCATTTGCTTCAATGTGCTTTTTGCACGAATAACTTTTGTTGGGTTCGGCTCATCTTGGAACACCCACACCGTGGACTGCTGCTTAGTTTCGGGGTCGTAAGCGTAGATCCAAGATTCGTCACCTGTGTAGATATTATAAACAGCTTTTGACGCACCACGGTTGTATTTTTTTAACATTTCTTTGCACCAATCGACACGAGCCTGTTTTTGATCAATACTCAAGTTGTGCGGAATCCAACGGGAGCAAATTTTTTTTACAGCTAAATGTTCATGAAGTATCTTATGTATGCTCGTCATACTAATGCCCAGAGATGCCTCTATCTCACGATATGTAACATGACGATCTTGAGTTATTAGTTCCCGGACAGCATCGATGTTTTGAGGTACAACGACCGTTTTAGGGCGACCTTCTTTAATTTCATCAGTAAGCTTAGATCGTCCACGATTAAACTCGCTAAACCAGTGATACACAGTGGTCTTTGAGGGTGCTTCATCCCCAAAAGTCGAAGTAAGCTGATCGATGCACTGTTTTTGAGTTAGACCACGCCGAAAATCGTAAAAAATCATGGCACGAAAATGTTCACGAGTTAAATCCATGGTGGTGAAGACACGCAATTTTCAAAATGACGCTACGATGTGAAAACAATTGACAGTCACATAAAAATAAATGTATTCTAAAGCTAAAGAGTTCTATTTTTAAATGATGTAATTACTTTTTAAATTATTGTTCTGTAAGTGGCCAGTTCCGGATACATAAATAGCAGCCCTCGTAATTTTAATGATACTTTAGTTATAGTATAAAATCTGAATTTTATATATGTTATTTGGAGAACTATAAAATGATGTTTCCTCAGTAGCCAGACAATTTGTATGGTTCCCCTATATTGCCAGACACGTTAAAGGTCTATTCGCTAGGTGCAAAGTAGGAGGTGGGGGAACACGAATCGATCACAGCGCGCACTGTGGCAAAAAAAGGAACATTCGGCGGCTAATCAAGTGTAATTGAAATGATGGAAAATATTTATAGTACTAAAATTGACAAATAATGCCAAGTTAATATAATATAATAATATCGACTATCCAGCGAATATAGTAAACCGAAGTGTTGATACAGACATTATTGCTATAATGCTTGCTCATATGCACCACCTAAAAAATGATTCGTTTGTTTGGATGCTGACGGGAACTGGAAACAACTTAAGGTACGTGGACCTAACAACGATACATGCAGAATTAGGAGAATCTGTTGGTCAAAGCTTACCTGGATTTCACGCTATAACAGGGTGCGATTATAACCCTGCATTATTCAGGAAAGGAAAATTAAAACCTTACAAGCTATTGTAAAAATCTAATGAATTCCAGAAAGCTTTCATTAAGTTCGGTGGCAGTGAATTAATTGAAAATAAAGACGAACAAGAAAACGTATTTAATATTATTAAAAAATGTATATGTAATATATATACACAGTTCATAATATCTTTGATGTTGATGCGGCTAGACTTCAAATCTTTATAAATTCTTATGCAGTCTCTGATGTGAATGAATCTTTTAATCGAAAAAAATTGCGAAATTTTGACGCTAGCAGTTTACCACCTTGTAAAAGTGAACTATTACAGCAATTTTTGCGAGCAAATTATATTTGTACAATTTGGAACAATGCTCACCGAAAAAATCCAACTTCTTACAAACCTGAAAATAACGGTTGGGTACTGGAAAATGACCAATACCATTTTAAATGGTTTGAAGGGGATCAGCTACCAAATTATGTCAGTGATTCTTTAACAACTTTGTCAGGTATGTAATTATCATGTTAAATTATTAAAGAAACATTTAAAACTATTCGCAACTATATTAATTTGGTTTTATTATTACAGAAAATGACGAAGAAGGAGATATTGACGACGACCAATCGACAGACAGAAGTAGCAGTGATGAGGATGATGATGATGATTTTTAAATTTCATAATATTATTAATACATGTTTAAAATATTATTCTTTTACTTTGTATACCCTAGCTATAATTATAATTAAACTCGTTTTTCATTGAATATTTTACTATCACAATAATTATTCCCTCCTTGTAGTATATAAAAAATTGTTTGCAAAATATTGTAAATTTTATTGAATTAAATATTTAAATTCAGCATATAAAACTCTACAACCCATTACGCATATGCCCCTCGCGCTCGCACCTACAATGGACCTTTAACGTGTCTGGCAATATAGGGGAACCATACAAATTGTCTGGCTACTGAGGAAACATCATTTTATAGTTCTCCAAATAACATATATAAAATTCAGATTTTATACTATAACTAAAGTATCATTAAAATTAACCCTACTTTAAGGGTGTCTGGCAGGGGGTTGCAACTGTACTAAGTGTCTGGTTGTGGACAAGGCGATTTCTAAGATCACCACTAATAAAATATATGAAAACTAAGCTTTATACTATACCTAATTTGAGATACATTTTTACACACCTTTACTACCTGTTACCTGCCAAAGCCGGGGCGACCCAAGTTTCATAGCCTGGGATCGTTCTTACCTGTATAGTGGGCATACACAGAGAAACTTTTAGACTTTATACTATAACTAAGGTCTGGCCGTCGCGGGCTCTTAGACTAGTAGGTCTGGCTCGGTGGATTCAATTCAAATGATTCGAATCTCTGCGTGAGCCTGATTGGCCTAACCGGCCCCACTCTTTCTTATCAGGTGCGAGTTCCCTTAACCGGCTCAGGCATTAGGTTCAGGATCGGTTCGATTATTACCGTTACATTTGCTTTGCTTGCTGAATGTGAGAGCGAGACAAGAATGTAATACAATTTGAACTCGGGAGACAGAGACAAAAAGAGAGTTGTCCTTTTGTGTTCTTTGTTTGCAAATTTCTTTTAATAGATTTATCAATCTTTTCATAAATAATGGTGTTTATTGTGATATTATAAATACGATAGTGTTTTATGTTGTGTAACTTTCTGATTTGCTATGTGTAGATATTGTTATAAGATGTTGTTAGATGTTACTAAATATTATTTATTTTTTTACATATGAATATTTGTATGTTAGCGAACCTAGCCTGTACACAAACAGAATCATTATACATATGAGTTAATTGATTTTTAAATGTATGCCAATAGCAATCGTTACGTTCTGCGAAGTAAGCGTGGTAATTTTGGTTGTTTGATTCAGTTCTGAATTTCTTAACCGAGCCGGATTCGATAAGCGGTCCGGCCCGGTTAAGAGGATTCAGTACCGGAACTGAGCCTGAACCTGATGATTCGAATCACCTCGCGGAGCTGGATCTACCCAAGCCTACTGCCAACGAAACGCTATTTTGCGAGGTCGAGATGTGCCGCGAGTCGTGCTTTGTATTGTAGCGCCTCGCTCTCTCAACGGTGAAGCGACACACGCGCGCGCTTGTTCGGTCGCGTGACTCGCGTGAGAGAGTGAGACGCTACGTAGCTAGCCTAGCGCTCCGCTGTCTGACCGGAAGTTCGGAAAGCAAGGTTTAATAAAAGTGATGCTGATTCTAAAACCATTTCGAGATATTAGGTTTTTAAACAATTTTTTCATGAATTTAAGCTTCTAAATTACTAGGATTTCTTATTAGGACTTGTAAATATTTCAAAAACATTAAAGCCATCAAAATTCTGTATTGCACCTACATTCGCAGTATACTTGAATATGCATCTCAAGTCTGGAACCCACAATACCAAAATTATATAACCCGAATTGAGTCCATCCAAAAGCGTTTCCTTCGGTATCTCGAATACAAAACCGGTGTGCATGATTCTAATTACTTTGATCGCTGCAAAAGGCACCACCTTCTCCCTTTAGAATATAGACGAAAAATAGCAGATGTTGACTACCTCGCTAAGATAGCTAGAGCAGAAGTAGACTGTCCCGAGCTTCTCGCCGGTATCAACGTGCGCGTCCCCCGCGGGGCGCATCCCCGGCACCAGACTGCGCTGGCGGTGGGACCCGCGCGGACCAATTACCGACGAAACAGTTTTTTACTTAGGGCAGCTAGGAGTTTCAATGAAATAGTAAAGGAAAAAGATTTGGCAATCGATTTATTTAATATAAGCTCTTCCAATTTGAAAAAAACCATAGCTAATCATTATTTTCAGTGTAGTTAGGATCTGATAACATTATATATATTATATATATGTATATATTTTCATATATATATAAGAAATATTATTTAAATTACATATAAATTTTATTATTAATCTCATATATTTTTTTTCTACATATATATATATATATATATATATATATTTATATGGACATTATATACTTTCATTATTATGTGTACATATATCTACTTACATTTATTTAAGTATATAAACATTAGTTAACTCTACAAAACCAAAAAGGTTTGTTAGTAAATTGGTGAAAACTAAAGGCTTCGAAATGTATACATTTTATTTAATATTATGATTTTTTGTAAAAGCTGTTGTTTTCCATAAATAAATAAATAAATAAATAAATTAAGTCAAATAAAGCTATGATGACCTGTTTTTTTTATCAAAGAACTGTAACAGTGTTTGACATTTAATGTTATTTCGAAGACATTCGTTTTTGCAGTTTATTAATAAAATATCGAAAATAATAGGTTTGTTTAGTTGTAGCATCAAATATTTGATGCTCATATTTCTATGCTCTTATTACCAATATAATAAACCTTATATGGTATACACGTGTCCCGTCACTTATTTCTTTGGTTTTCTTATATATCTAACTATACCTAAACTGCATAGTGTTATATCGTAATAATTTCACCTGAGTAAAAATTGCAATCAGCAAAATTTTTATTAAACATTTCATTTCATTTGCATGTCATTAAGAACAAAAGTTGAACAATCGTTACAAAATTATAACTTTACAATCAGTCATTTTAAATGAAAAATATTTAAATTGGTCTTTTATTTTCGTGTATGCTATCGAATAAAAATATTTAATAAATACCAAAACAAACTTTGCATACCGAATTCAGCACAGCGATTTGGCAATCATGCCTTTAATATCGTTATAACATAGCGGTTTAAATACCGTGCTATAAATTTATAACAAAGCGTCTACAGCCTGTTTTCAAAACGAAGCCATGTTTCCCACCACTAGTAGTCAATATGGCACCTCTGCAAAGATTCAAGTGTAGCCCATCGTTCTATCGAATCGAAGGCTTTTTCATAGTCCACGAGCCCTAAACATAATGGCAGATTATACTCCTCGGTCTTCTGTATAATCTGGTGTAGGGTGTGGATATGGTCTATGGTACCAAAGTCTTTTCGGAAACCGGCTTGTTCGGGAGGCTGAAAGTCTACAAAACTCCGAGAAAGACGATTCGTAATGACTCTCGAAATCAGTCTGTGGCTCAGAAGTGATATCGGCCTGTAATTCTTCAAAAGAGTATATCACCCTTCTTAAAGAAAAGCAACACCACGCTCCTGTTCCACAAACCCTTCTTAAAGAAAAGCACCCCCACGCTCCTGTTCCATGTCTCAGGCGTGGATCCCATATATAGAACGGTATTAAATAACTTTTGAAAGGCCTTAAAGATCGGCTTTCCATCCGCCTTAAGCTCTGCCGTAATTCCGTCCTCACCCGCTGCCTTATTATTTTTCAACTGTTTGAGAGCCATATTAATCTCGTAGAGGCAGACTTCCGGGATATCTCCGGTATAGTGTCGGGTTCATCTGGCTCTTGGGTCTCTCGCCAGTTCAGTAGCAGGTCTTTGCGCTGACGTGTATGATGTATGAAGACAAGATTCTGCCATCATCAGCCTTCAGTCTCGTTGACTGGCTCTGTCCGATAGACCTTGTTTTGCTCAATAAAGGTTTTGATTCGCTTGGTGTTATGACGCCTCAAATCGCGTTTGAGACACTTTGAAATCTGCCTATTAAGCTGCCGGTATTTAGCCGCGTCGTCTGAAGACTGCACGATCAAATTTCGTCTTTCTTCCATGAGCTGAAGAGTTTGGTCAGAGAGTCGTTTGGTTTTATTACCACGTTGAGTCTCAAAGAACTTTGACCCAACCTGTTGAACAGTTTCCACGATTTTGTTACTGAAATCGTACACATCCACGCAATATCCGAGGCATGCGAAACGGTTCTGAAGTTCGAGTTGAAAGGTCTCAGGATCTTGGATTTGGACTGGTTTTGGACGGAGCGTAGACTTCATCAGCCGACGTCGTTCGAGCTCTATATTTATATTTAATGTGCCTCCGATGATCGCTTCCGGTCTTAACCGCTCTGATAATAGAGACATCATTGAAGATATGCTTTTTGGTCATCATGATAAAATCTATCTCATTTTTCGTAACACCGTTAGGACTCATCCATGTCCATTTCCGCTGTTTTTGTTCATACAAAAAGAAAGAAAGAGTTCATACAAAAGAGGCTCTCCTTCTCTATAAAACCGGCCAGCATATGGCCACGGGCGTTATGTCTCCCAAATCCAAAGTTCCCTACTCTCAACTCATCACCGTCTCGTTTGCCGAGTATTGCGTTAAAGTCCCCCATAACAATGGTGAAGTGAGTTTTGGACGAATGCATGGTTTGGGATATATCCTCATACATATTCTCCACCTCATCGTTGAAGTGTGTCGAGGTCGGTGCATATTCCTGTATGACCTTCATCGAATACCGTTTAGTTATCCTGAGTATTAGATACGCTACTCTTGTCGATACACTTTCGATCTTCTCCATGTTATTTGCCAGGGACGATAAACCCAACACCACCCTGGGACTGCTGGACACCCTCCCGATAATAGAACAAGTTGCCAGACTTCAGCGTTATCATGTCCTAGCCCTCTCTTCGGACTTCCGATAATCCTATAATGTCCCATCGCAAGTTGCCTATCACTTTTTCTATTCAGAGAGCTTCTCGTTGGTCCGTAGTGTCCGCATATTATATGTTGCCAGATTCAGCATCAGGTCGTGGTTTGTGGCAGCCGGATCTCTGCCGGGGATTCTTAGCACCCCCTGCCTCACCGTTACCATGACCGCTGACGTACTCAGGAACAGTGGGGCCGCCGGAGACTGGGGACGATTCGTTTTCGTGTAAATCATTTAAGGGGATTATGCCATAATCGCCACGTTTGGCATGATGCGGGTTGGCGATCGCAGTAAGAAGTTGATAATTCCAGTGTAATGCTGTTGCCCATTCACTGGTAGTCGTCATTTTGGCATTTTAGAAATCCAAGCAATCACTTTTGTAAATATCAATTAGATATAACTATTTATACATTATAGTATTTTATAAGCCATTAACAATAGTCGCTGATTCATTTTCTTATCGACAACGGGCCTGCGCGAACGCCGTTGCCGACCCTCACTACATCTGTTAATTGTTTCGATGATTTTCGACTGAGTTCGCACAGATGGAAAAAATCTAGTATAGCACAGTCGCGTTTTTGGTCTAGTTTATGTTTATCCTGTGTCTATAAACGAATAAGAACATGATAAAATGTTAATTGTAATATGTTTTGCAGACTACATCCGCACGTTCACGTGGGACAAGAAGCTGGAGCACCTGGTGAAGCGCAACCTGGGCGCGGGGCAGCCCACCGTGGTGTCGCCGGCGTCCTACCGCGCGCGGTTCCGCCGCGCCATGCGCAAGTACTTCCTGCACTGCCCGCACGCCTGGCACGCGCTGCACCAGCTCGCCAGCGACGTCTAGCGTACCTACCCCGTAGCGTGCTTTCGTTTCGGAATATTTTAACTGTTCTAAGGTTACTCTTGCTTAATTTGATAAATACTTCAGTCAAATGATGAATCCAAATACTCGATCTCTTGCAATATCTGTCATGAAAGATCTTAAAAATGCGATATCATAAGTTGTATCATTCTAATTTCCTTTGTTAGCGTTTCAGCGTCTAGAATGCGTTCATTATAGTATGAAATTTGATTTGTAACAGTATATAGGGTCTTTGGTAGAGCGTTGAACATTTAACTGTATTTGAATTTATGCATAAAGCTATCTAAAAAGGGTTAAAAAATCCATACATACATATACTCACGCCATTATTTGCCATTGGGGTAGGCAGCGACTGAGCGACTATTGATCGTCACTTTGTACGATCCAAAAATATCGGTCCAAATTAACTTTAATAACTATGAATGAGTAGCAGGTAAAAACCTCCCATCTGATTCACCCATGTCCAACCTTCTACCAAACCGTCTAAATGTATAAAACAGTTTTTTTTATCTAAAAACAAAGTTTTTCCCATTTTTGCATATATTCACCTTTTCAAATATGGTTGGTATGAAAAACTATTTGAGCAGTAATAGTATTGAGTTTAATTATAGTTCTGATCAAGTTTGTAGTGTGGCTTATCGTCGAACATCTTGAAGCTCGAGAAAAAAAACGAATACATAAAAATGGAGATGATCTCTGCCTATCTTTAAGTTGTGATATTATAAATATGTGCATATTTGCGAGCAACTATTTCCTAAACATTATGTTTGTCTTTCTTTAAATGTGTATAAAATAAAAAAAGTATGAAAATTGTGTATAAAGCTATTGTAAGTGTATTAAAGCGGTGGCTATTAAATTAATATTGTCGTTTTTATTAGTTGGTATGAAACAGTTTCCCTTCCTCCAAGGAAAGCACTTATTGTTGACGAACTGTAAAGAGCATTGCTATACAGTGGCGGATCCAGCCCTTAAGTAAGCTTGTGGGCATAGGTACTTCAAAATCGGCGAAGCGCGAGTCGGGGTACAAATTACTTGTTAAAAAAACATGACTCCAATTGAATTTGAATATTTCTTTGTTTCGGCACCTCTATTGACTTGACTTTGACTGTATGAATGGAAATGACTAAGCAAAAGATCTGACTTTATATTCCCTGAATAAACTTATTTGGAATTATCTCGTACCAATTTCAATCGATAAATTATTATGTTTTAAAAATGGAGCAAGCTGGATTCGATTTATTATCAATAGCATTAATTACTGTAGGGGAAGCACGAGCGCTATTTTACATAAACGTTACATAAACGTTCACGCCGTTTTATCCCCGAAGGGGTTGGCAGAGGTACCAATACTCCTGAACTCACATGGCAAGCGCCATCTAGTTTCCAGAGAAGGTACCCACGTTTTGCTTAGACAGTGTACTCACGTGATAGGGGGCAGGCCTATCGCCGTTTTGTACGAATACACTGTCACATGACTAAGTACAACTCAGCCATGTGGGTTTCCTCACGATGTTTTCCCTCACCGTTAGCAACCATGATAAATTAACCACACATATGACTTTAGAAAAGACAAATTGGTGTAGGCCCGTCCCAGGATTGGAACTCACGCCCTTCTGTTTTTCGGGCGGGTGTTCTTACCCACTGGACTATCATGTCGCTATTTTATCGACACAATAACGGTTAGAATGAGATGGCAGTATACGATACTAAGTAAGTGCGTAAGAGATGGCTGCTTTATCGCACACGATAACTAGTTTAAACACCGCTCGTGCTTGCCCTTCTGGACTGTTTTATAAAAGTTAAAAGAATACCAAATGACGACATGATAGTCCAGTGGATAGAACACCCGCCCGAAAACAGAAGGGTGTGAGTTCCAATCCTGGGTCGGGCCTACACCAATTTGTCTTTTCTAAAGTCATATGTGTGGTTAATTTATCATGGTTGTTAACGGTGAGGGAAAACATCGTGAGGAAACCCACATGGCTGAGTTGTACTTAGTCATGTGACAGTGTATTCGTATAAAACGGCGATAGGCCTGCCCCCTATCACGTGAGTACACTGTCTAAGCAAAACGTGGGTACCTTCTCTGGACACTAGATGGCGCTGCCATGTGAGTTCAGAAGTATTGATACCTCTGCCAACCCCTTCGGGGATAAACGGCGTGAACGTTTATGTTATGTTTTACGTTTATGTAATACCAAATAAATTGAAACGATAGTTGTGAGGTATCCGTTTGGAAAAGCACTTACCTATTTCTGTTCTCCTCGTGGATGTCGTAAGAAACTACCATGTTTATAACGACTTTAAGTTAGTCGTTTGTTAGGCGATGTGACTGGAGACCCGTCCCAGCCACTCTTTATTAGTTTACAGCCTTTTTCACCACTTAACTTCCAATAGTAGCTGAGGAATTTCTAATTCTAAAGCTAGCTTTTCCTTTTTGGGATTTATAGCCGAATGAATAGATAGCTAGGTTTGTAGGTAGGTAAAACGCTAAGAAACACCTTACATTTAATACCTTTATTTACTGATCTAGGCAACAAATGAAAGCTTACTGTCCTTTTTCGCGAAGCTAATAATAATTAATTAATTAATCAAGATGTCTACAAAACTTTGAATAAAAGGACAATAAAATTAAGAGAATTCGAGAACCTTTATATTCTAAATAACATATTATAACTGTGTGAGTGAACATTGAAGACATTGAAAGAAGAGTAAAAAAGGGTAATGCGGTAAATGGAGCACTGGATATGTGATCGTGTGAGGAATGATGTGATTCGTGAAAGGTGTGGTGTAAAAGATGATATTGTAAGAAAGATAGAAAAAGGAATGTTGAGATGGTTTGGGCACGTAGAGAGGATGGATGACAGTAAAGTGTTAAAAGAGATCTATAGAGCCAATGTCGAAGGTAATGTTAGTAGAGGACGACCTCGGAGGATACATTTAGATCAAATAGAAAATGTGCTCAAAAAGGCAGGTGTCCGAAGTACGAAGAATAAAAGAGCATGTATGAAAATATTGATGGATGTGAATGAAGCTAGAGAGGTTTGCCAGGATCGTACAAAGTGGCGATCGATAGTCTCTGCCTACCCAATGGGAACTAACGGCGTGAGAATATTTATGTATGTATGTGATTTTATTGGTATAATTGTTTATTATAATAATTTACAATTACAAAATTATTATTTTCGATTTATATTATGATTTAGTTTGTATTTAGTTTTTAGTGAAATGGATTAAGTTTTATATTTTAATGCTATTAATTTTCAACACTATTTTATCAATGAATTTTAATATAAATAAATAAATAAAAATTGTTTATTTAGCATAAAAACTTAATATTACAGATTCCTAACGGCCCCGCACTAGGATAAGACCTGTATTGCGGAAGACCTCACACAATTACTAATTTGATTTTATAAAAAGATTACTTACAAAATTATTCTTATATTACAGCTATTGTTACTAACATCTACTAAAAATACAAAACTAAAACTAAATATTGTGAAACAGTGTTATGTTTTTGTGAGTGTGTGTGTGTGAGTTTGTTGGTGGGTGAGTGTGGATGTATGTGAGTGTGTGTATGCGTGTGTGCGTGTAAATGTCAAATGTGATGTCTGTGTTACTCTAATATTGCGTCATTTTTGCACCAATAAAAAGTTCTCTGTTTCGCCATATGTCAACTGTTTCAACCAGCACGTCAAACTTTTCCTGAGCTCATGACGAATCACATCATTAATGTTTAATATATTGCAAAGTTTGTTATAAATAAAACCACCCAAAAACAAACTAAATCTACCAGAGAAAACTGTTTTAAGTTTTGGTATCTTGAAAATGTTACAGTTTCTTCTTGGATACGGTGTATTGATTTCATTGTTATGACTACTGTTATGCATTTTCATAACCAATTTTAATATAAATAGTTTCCGAACAGACAAAACATCTGCCTCCCTGTACAAATTAGTGGTTGGATAAAGAAAAGGCAACCCTAATCCAACCTTTAAGACTGCTCTTTGTGCCCTTTCAAGTGGTAGTAGTAATGACTTTGAACTTCCACCCCAAGAATCAATACAGTAAGATAACAGTGATTCGCACAATGCAGAATACACTATTCTAAAAGTAGTTTTGTCCATAGCGTGCTTTAACTTATTAAAAACTGCGACTAACTTGCGAACTCTTGGAGTAATAAGTTCTATGTGCGGTCTAAAGGTAAGTTCACTGTCAATAATAACTCCAAGATATTTAACGGTGCGGGCAGTTTGTATTACTGGACATTTGCAAGTGCTTGGTTCCGTGCGGTATTTACAATTAAGTGTATGAGCCAAAATGTTTAACTCGTGCTGTGGCTGTGTATGCTTTCGCATACTGAAAGTTAAAACTTTTGTCTTTTTACAATTTAGGCTCAACGAATTTGAAACCATCCACTTGCAAACTTCATCAAAACCAACCTGTGCATACTCTTTAACGAGTTCCCAATCATCGCCCCAGAAAAGTAAGGCCGTGTCATCCGCAAACGTAAAAATTTGACCCTGGTTTAGCTTAGTCTTGCAAAGGTCGTTTATATACAATAAGAAAAGTGTAGGGCCTAAGACACTTCCCTGTGGCACACCGTAGGTTACCAAGCATGGCTTACTAACAGCATCTCCCAATAATTTAATGTTTTTTGACATGAATTCCTCATGTGGGGATTATTACTCATAAATAAAAGATGTTATTAAAGGAAAGAAAAATTTCGACACTGGCGGGGTTCGAACCCGCGACCTTCGGGTATACGCCCCCGTCGCTTTGCCAACTGAGCTACAGTGTCAGTTGGCATCCAGCGCGAAATTTCTCTATCCTTTTGTTTCTTTTTTACACGTTCAAGTAGTGTTTGCGTTTCCTACCTCCGAATTTTAACTAATTCGGACGGCCACTTGTCTACCTTTTCAGATAGAATGCAAATGTTGGAAACGCCTAACTATCACATAATTTAATGTTTTTTGACATGAATTCCTCATGTGGGGATTATTACTCATAAATAAAAGATGTTATTAAAGGAAAGAAAAATTTCGACACTGGCGGGGTTCGAACCCGCGACCTTCGGGTATACGCCCCCGTCGCTCTGCCAACTGAGCTACAGTGTCAGTTGGCATCCAGCGCGAAATTTCTCTATCCTTTTGTTTCTTTTTTACACGTTCAAGTAGTGTTTGCGTTTCCTACCTCCGAATTTTAACTAATTCGGACGGCCACTTGTCTACCTTTTCAGATAGAATGCAAATGTTGGAAACGCCTAACTATCACATAATTTAATGTTTTTTGACATGAATTCCTCATGTGGGGATTATTACTCATAAATAAAAGATGTTATTAAAGGAAAGAAAAATTTCGACACTGGCGGGGTTCGAACCCCGCCAGTGTCGAAATTTTTCTTTCCTTTAATAACATCTTTTATTTATGAGCATCTCCCAATTTTACAGACTGTATTCTGTCTGTTAAGTAGTCTCTAAAAAGCTGAAGCTGAAGGCCACGAATGCCATAACTTTCTAGTTTCTGCAATAGTATGGAGATGGTCACAGAATCGAAGGCCTTGGCAAGATCGAGGAAAATACCCAGACACTTTTTTCCCTTATCCAGTTCCTTGACAATTGTATTAGTCAAATTACTAACCGCATCAGATGTTGAAACTCCATTACGAAAACCATACTGGTTAGATGAAATAATGTTATTAGTTTCTAAACATTTTATCAAGCGTGAATTAATTAGTTTTTTAACTATTTTCGACACCGTAGAAAGAAGTGAGATTGGTCTATAATTAGCGTAATCTGACTTATCACCTTGCTTGTGAATCGGTACAATATGTGCATGTTTGAGGACATTCGGAAATACTCCATTTGAAAAAGTCATGTTTACAATATGAACCAAAGTTGCCAATAGCTGGTATTTATTTTGTTTCAATATGACTGCAGAAATCATATCGGGTCCCGTAGATAATTTATTTTTCAAGCTATTTATTGCGCTAATTATTTCTTCCCCGTCGCTTGGTAGGAGCACAAATGAATCTCTCAGACTGAAATTTGTTGTATATTTGTCAGTTAGCTCAGGATTATGCTCTTTTACGTTTTTAGCAATTGTCTTTCCCACATTAGCAAAATATTCATTAATACCCGTTGCAGCTTCCTCGTAATTGTTATTTTTAAGCAGTAAGTTTAGGTTTTTAGTTTTTTTAGGTTTATAGTTTGTGAGTGTGTTTATAACTTGCCATGTAGCCTTAATATTTGTTGCCCTGGCTTTCTCCAGTTCTGATTTTTCATACGCATGTTTAAGCTTACGTAATAAATTGTTGCAGAAATTTCGGTATCGGTTGTATGAAACCCGTAAAATAAAGTCCTGAGTTGACTTTTTAAGTTTAAGATGCATTCGATCCCGATTTCTCATACAACGCAGTAAACCTGGAGTTATCCATGGTTTTAGTGGAGTTTTACGTTTTGATATAGTTTTAGTACTTGTATTATCTGCAATAATGTTAGTAATTATATTTGCAAAGCATTCAGTTACAGTATTGCAGTCATTACCATTTAGAACTTTACTAAAATCTGTATCTAATAATGTTTTGGATATGCCTGTGTAATCTATTTTTGTAGTAAAACTTTGGATTTCTTTCTTAATTTTTTATGATTCAACACACAAGTAAATAGTGTCATGATCCGTAAGAGTATTTTCTATCACTAAAGTTTTCGTCCTAAGCATTGATTTTATCATGACATGATCAAGACAACTGTCTTTTCTAGTTGGAAACAAATGACCAGGAAGGAGGCCATGAGATGAGGTAAGGTTAAAATAACTATCAGCGTGTTTAGTAAGCGGGCTACTTATTATATCGATATTCAAATCCCCTACTATGAAAATATTTTTAAATCTTTTTAGTGTCACAAGCAGTGAATCAAGAGAAAGAATAAAATTATCTACATTCTTGAAGCTAGGAGACCGATAAATACTTACCAAAACTATTGAGTTTTCTATCACAGTGACGAGACAGTTAGCATCTAGCACATCAGGTTCATAAGTGTAGCAATTAATTCCAGCCTTGACATAAATTACTACACCATCATTTTGGTTACGATTTGTTTTGGTGAAAAAATGATTGTAGCCAGTCAAATCTGTTACTGTGGGTGATTTAGATAACCAACATTCGGTTAGAGTAATTATATCCGGTTCTGAATTCATTCTTGCTATAAGAGTCTGAAGCCCTGGAAGATTACAATTTACGCTTCTAATGTTTTGTGACAATATTTTAAGCTTATGTTGTAGATGTATATGAGAATTAACTTCTTCAACGAGACAAGTTATTGCGTTAGATACAGTTAGATTGTCTAAGTCTTTTGTTACCTGAAATATATCGTTATCAACCATTTATGTATGTGGATGAGTATAATATCAAACAGATTACCTTTTCTTGAGATTTGCATTCAATTGGAATAATCGGGCAAGACTGGCAAGAGTAAAGATTCTTGGAGAGCAAGTATTTTCCAAACATTTTGTATACAAAAGATTTACTACGAAAACGACAGCGAACATGATTGAACCGATTGTAATGTATAAACTTCGATCATATATACCAAAGATACCGCACGCCATACAAATTCATCGCACAAAAGTGGACCGCGAGAATGACAAGACTGTTTGACAATTAAATATTTATTTTTCTACAATTATCGTCCTTAGCGCATTTTCTTAAGGCCTATTTTTAATTACAAGATCCAGCACGCGAGTGTCAGTGAAACTGTGCTTATCATATAAATAAGCACAGTTTGGCGGGGCCGTTTTTCGTGCTTTGTTGGTGTATCGTTGGTATATATGATCGATGTGTATAAAATATAAAATAAAAACGTTTATCAAAAATGATGCAAAGTAGTAAATAATATGAATTTGATTTTGTGTTAATAGTGTATATGTGAAGTGTAAATACAAATTAAAATAATGTGGCTGTGAAACAATAACATTATAAAAAAGATTGATTAGGAGATTTACAAGAAGGTACCATAATGGAGACTTCCAAAAACATTTTTTAAACGGTAAGTGTGCCAATACGTTGATCAAGCTCCTCCATTGTTCGTATTGTGATTGCTGACGTACCTTCTGATTTTCTGACCAGAATCGTTCCTTGGTTGACCCACACGTAGCGAAAGTTATGTTGCTTTGCTCTGTTCCTTGCTTCACGAAAAAGAAGCCGGTTTTCTTTCGTTAATCGTTCATTTATATACAAGCGATTTGTAGGTCCGTCGACAATTTCTACGCTGTTGATATTTCTCCTGCTTTTCGCATTTTTCAGAAACTCCTCACGCTTCTTTAGTTTCGAGAAAGTTATGACCACAGGTCTAGGTGAGAGTGAGCCGTGTGATTGAGGTTTTGTAGCATTTATCCGTCTTTCACCTGCCCTTGTTGCTTTTTCTAAATCATGCTCTGATAGTTCAACACCAACCTTCTTTGAAACCAGAAGAACAATGTGTTGCAAATTTTCATTTTCTTTTTCCGGTATACCTATTATTTATGATAATTCACTTCATAAAATTGGAATTGTTAAGTGTGTTTGGTACCCACGGTACAGGCTTGCCTAGTGTGAGGCCGCTGGTAATAACTATTTATGTAAATGTCTTACGGTAATAAACGATTATTATTATTAAGAAAAAAATAAAAACCGGTGGAATATGTTTAAATTTCGATACTGAAGCCAAATTTGCGCTTTTTGAAAAAAATGACTGTTTGTAGTCCGGTCATCACGTTAATTCAACCCGACGGATCTTGATCAAATTTGGTATGAATGTAGCTTATACACCTGGCCAACATATAGGATACCATTTATCCCGGATTTCACAAGGGTTCCTACAGGAACATAAAATAAAACATTTATATATGGCTCCCCATATTTTCACTATTCATTTTTTCATCGAAAAAACTTTATCAACCGATTTACCAAAAATTATGATCGTTGGTGCACAACAATGCAAAGGTCTTGCAATTTCATTAATACGTTCAAGACAAAATTCCAATTATACAAAATATAAAATAACTGGAGATATCAAACCAAATGCGACCACAAGTGAAATACTGAAACCATGTGATAATATTTGTTTGGATAAAAACGATAAACTAGTAATTTGTGTTGGTTAAAATGATTGTAATCCAACTATAATGTTAGCAGAGCTTTATAACGTGTTAAAAACATTTGAGAATATAGATGTCTTGGTATTAAGTGTTCGACACAATAATTTTTTGAACGAAAGAAAATTAAAGGGTCTAGCAGGCTAAGGGAACAAGATTGGCCCCCGAAGCCGATCTTGCTGATTTTTATGTTGGTGCACCGGTTTCAGCCACGGTTACTGTGTGACAAAAATCAGCCCTCGATCTTCTTTTGTTTTGGAGATTTTTGACATTTACCAAATCATCAAGGTATTTTTTAAACTTATATTTTAGATAAACTGCGCAAGCTAGAACAACCAAACCAAATCACGATAAACGGGAATAAAATTAACTTTTAATCGCATGTTTTTATGGGGGGCCTACCAATAGTACTTCTGTCAAAAAATCATAGTTTAATTTTTTTAGTACATTTTTTTGACGTTTGCCGCGGAGGTACACTCACCAAAAAAATCTCAAAAAGAGCTACTAAAGACATGTACAAGTGCATAGAAAAAAAATTCCGAAAATCGTGGTGTGTCATGTCAAAAATCAAAAATATTTGCAATACAACACCAGTATTTAAGTACTAGAGTAGTATATATTTTATGTAAACTCTTTAGTGTTTATTAGATATTATTTTTATACATACATATTTATACATTTTGACATCTGACATTTGACATTTGCAATCAAATGGTGCACTACCGTCTCAACACCCCCCAAAGAAAATCCGAGCATAGCCCTCTCCACTGCCCTCTGAGCTACATTGAGCAACTTTGAGCTTTCTTATCTGATCCATATTTGTATTATGCCAACAGTAACTTAGGGGGGTGTTGAGACGGTAGTGCACCATTTGATTGCAAATGTCAAATGTCAGATGTCAAAATGTATAAATATGTATGTATAAAAATAATATCTAATAAACACTAAAGAGTTTACATAAAATATATACTACTCTAGTACTTAAATACTGGTGTTGTATTGCAAATATTTTCGATTTTTGACATGACGCACCACGATTTTTGGAAATTTTTTTCTATGCACTTGTACATGTCTTTAGTAGCTCTTTTTGAGATTTTTTTGGTGAGTGTACCTCCGCGGCAAACGTCAAAAAAATGTACTAAAAAAATTAAACTATGATTTTTTGACAGAAGTACTATTGGTAGGCCCCCCATAAAAACATGCGATTAAAAGTTAATTTTATTCCCGTTTATCGTGATTTGGTTTGGTTGTTCTAGCTTGCGTAGTTTATCTAAAATATAAGTTTAAAAAGTACCTTGATGATTTGGTAAATGTCAAAAATCTCCAAAACAAAAGAAGATCGAGGGCTGATTTTTGTCACACAGTAACCGTGGCTGAAACCGGTGCACCAACATAAAAATCAGCAAGATCGGCTTCGGGGGCCAATCTTGTTCCCTTAGCCTGCTAGACCCTTATGAACTTCAACTCTTATGTTATATTTTTAAGAACTGTCATTTTATAAAATGTGATGGTGTCAATAAAGTAAGTTTGTGTAATTTAATTAATTTTAAAATAGATTCTTTAGATTATAATAATAAGTATATATTCAAAAGGTGAATACCTAACGCAAATAAAATTAAAATACCTTTAAAAGGGACCATACCATATTATTTCCAACGACTAAGGGCCGGCGCTGACTGCCGGCATGGCATGGCAAAGGATTTCGGTAAGATATAGCCATTTTTAATCTTATTACCATGAGTATAGAATTCATTTTACACAACGATGCCAACGTTCTGTCCTACCGCGGCCTCCCTCGGCATCGTTGTGTCAAAATAAAGTAAAATGAATTCTATACTCATGGTTATAAGATTAAAAATGGCTATATCTTACCGAAATCCTTTGCCATGCCATGCCGGCAGTCAGCGCCGGCCCTAACTAGGCAAGAACATGTACGAAGCAGTTCAATTTGTAAATTGGCGGGAGATGATTTTAAAAATGATTCATTAGCACAGTTTTTTCGGTGAAGACACTATCTCTTTATTTCACCAGCATGTTGCGATTTTCCGATCAAAGCGCGACATGTTGGAAATTAACCAGGCAATATTCATTGAAAAAAATATTCACATTGATATTATTTGCTTAACCGAAACTTTTATAAAGTCAACTGATGTTGACAATTATTTTTTAGAAGGATATAAACTTGCAACGTGGTTCGGCCGTGCGGATGTAAGCCGCGAGGGGGTATGTATAATGGTTAAGGATAATTTTGAATATATTCCACTAATTATCCCTGATAAGATTGTGAGCGAAAAAGTATTTGAATGTTGTGGGATTGAGTTTAATGATAAATATGTAGTAGTATGTATATACCGAACACCTAAATCGGTAATAAATATTTTCTTCCAAAAACTAGAACTTTTGCTACATAAATTGGTTATTAACAATCATAGAGAATTAATTATCGTAGGAGCTGACAGCGCGTCGCTACAATTTTAATATAAATCTTATGAATAAAAGTTGCAAAGACACAATTGAGTTCATTAATATTCTGCATAATTTTAACTTAAAGATTAAGATCGATAAACCTACTCGAATAAACTCATGCTTAGATATTTTTGCTTCCAATATCGAGGGAACAAAGAGTGAAATTTTCGAATTAAATATTTCGGACCACAACACTGGTCAAATACTTACGGTACCAATACATGAAAATAAGTTAGTCAGTAAAAATAAAACAACTTATAAATTTAAAAGAGTTTTTTACCAAGAAAATATAACAAAATTTAAAGAATGTCTACAGTCAATGTCATGGAATGAAGTTTTATTAAAAAAAAATGTCAACGAAGCTTTCGATGTTTTTCATGATACAATATCGTTATTTTTTGGCTTATGTTTCCCAATAATAAAAATCCCTGTTAAATATCAAAAGCCTAAATCAAACTGGATAACTAAGGGTCTAAAATTGTCATGCAGAATGAAGTCAAGGATGCGACAGGCATACTACAAGACAAAGTCAACTAGTATTAAAATTAAATTACAAAGATATAGTAAATGCCTACGGAAAACAATAACCGAAGCATTACGTCTTAATAGCATTAAACATATAAACAACTCTAAAAACAAATGTAAAGCTGTATGGGATATTGTTAGTAAACTTACAAATAAAAAGCCTACTACCAAGAAAAGTATTGAATTAATTAAAATAAATGAAAAATATATTAATAATCCGGCAGATATTGCAAATGAATTCAATAAATTTTATCTTAACATAACAAATACAAAAAATACATCAATACAAAATAATAAACTTAATACTGTTTCACATACTAATGAATCTATGTATTTATACCCTTGCGATGAACCAGAGACCATTAAATTAATAACATCTTTAAAAAGAACCAATGCTGTTGGTTATGATAATTTACCCACCAGTATACTCAAGGAATGTAGGTATGAGTTGTCGAAGATACTGTCTTATTTAATTAATTTATCATTTGAAAGTGGTACCTTTCCTGATAAGTTAAAAATCTCACTTGTAAAACCACTTTATAAAAAAGGTGAAAACATGTGTATGACGTCGTATCGGCCTATATCACTTATAAGTATTATTCCAAAAATATTTGAAAGAGCTTTCTATAATAGACTTGTAAATTTTTTAGAAAAATTTAATATTTTAAGCCAACATCAATACGGCTTTCAAAAGAATAAATCAACAGCATTAGCAGTATTCAAATAAGTAAAATTAATAACAGATAATATAGATCAACAAAAGCAAGCAGTGGTTACTTTTTTTGACATGACTAAAGCCTTTGATTTTGCTGATCATAAGAATTTGCTTACATGTTGTGAAAGATACGGAATTAGAGGACCTGCTTGGAAATGGTTAGAATCCTATATTATAAATAGATAACAATGCGTGACAATTGAAGGGAGAAACAATAACAATGAAATAATATCTTATCGTTCTACTTTCGATGTTAATAAGTGTGGAGTGCCACAAGGAAGTGTACTTGGCCCTTTGCTATTTTTATTATACATAAATCATCTCCCAAAAATAACAGAAAACAACTGTATACTTTTTGCTGATGATATTTCCATTATTATAACAGAAAGAAACGATACCGAGAAAGAGGTAAATAATACCGTCGACAAAGTTGTATCGTGGCTCGAGTCAAATAATCTTAAAATCAATCTTTCAAAGACAACATTTATACAATTTTTAAATTACAAAAATGTACCACAAGTATTAAATATCTCGAGTCGCAACAAATACATAAGTGAATCCACAGAACATAAATTCTTAGGTGTAATTCTAGATAGACACTGTAACTGGAAAGCTCATGTGGACTATCTTTGCAAAAGAATAAATAAATTTGTATACCCACTATATCGTATGGGCAAAATAGTTGGAACAAATACAGCATTAACTGCACACCATGGGTATGTTAGTTCCATATTAAGGTATGGGGTTGTAATATGGGGAAACTCCACCAATGTAGACAGGGCTTTTATTGCACAAAAAAAATGTATACGTGCAATTTGCGGAAAAAGACCTTATGAATCCTGTAGACCACTTTTCAAAAAGCTAAATGTACTAACTCTGGCCTGCATATATATTTATGAGAGTTGTTCAAAAAAAAAAAAAAACAGTTTATTAACACACCAAAAATTACAGATACATAGTAAATTGATGATCCTTGCACTAGGCGGAGCCTGTATCGCAGGGATCGGTAAAACAAAAACTACCAAAAAAAGCTTACTCATTAATTGTTTACAAAAAGAGATCTTAGTAATAAAATTGTACATTTTACTTAATTTTAAGATTGTTAGACTACAAAAACATAAAAAATAATATAATAATAGAAAATAGTATTAACTGCCACAAAGAAACAAGGTAAAAGAAAAACAGTTATATAATAACTGAGAGAGATGCGTGTTTGTGCGCGCGCGCGTGTATGTGTGTGTGTGAGTGAGAGTGTGTGTGAGTGTGTGTGTGTGTGTGTATGTGAGTGTGTGTGTGTGTGTTTATTAAAGAGCAATATTAATTCAATACTTTTAACAAAGATTCCGCTTCATCAAAACTGATTTCCATAATTATAGCAGATACCTTCTTTTTAAAATCCCAGTTACCATAAGATTTTAAGTCAGGAAATTTGGAAATTAATTTATTGTACATAAAAGGGGACAAAAAATTTCTAAATCGTTGGCCAAAACTGGTTATAAAAGAAGGTACAGGAATTGTAAATTTTCGTTTTTTCAACAGTTCTTTATATAATGGACTTTGAGCTATATTACGGTGAGCATACAACACTGCTTTCAAAATAAATAGTTTGCGTACGCTTAGAACTTCTGAATCTGCGAATAAAAGTGATGTGGAATATCTGCGAGGTTTCCGGAGAAGGGTTTTTAGCACAGCCCTTTGGGCCCTTTCTAATATTATGAGGACTGAAACAGCACATCCACCCCAAATCAAAATGCAATAGTTCAGTACGGATTGGCACAAAGCATAATACACCATCTTGAGAACCCTTCCCTCAGTGACCTCTCGAAGAAGTTTCATAGCAAATATCAATTTTCGTACTCTAGAGGAAGTGATGGAGATATGCTCCTTAAAATTTAAATTTTCATCAATGTTAATTCCTAGATATTTGACATTTTTAGTTTTATTTATAGAAGCACATGTACATGGATGTGTTGATGAATTGACATTTGAGCACATTACATCGTGGATTTTTACAGTGGTTAAGTTCGAAGGTGGGGCTGACGACTTAGTCTTGTGAAAACACAAAAAGTGCGTTTTTGATACGTTAAGGCTTAAAAGATTTATTTTCAGCCAGTTAGATATTTGCGAAAGACCTAGCTGTGCAGTTACTTGTACATCTTCCCAAGAGTTCCCCTGAAAAATTATGGCAGTATCATCAGCGTAGCATACAATGTCTGCATTTAATATAACTTTAGAGCAAATGTCATTAATATATATTAAGAACAGTGTTGGCCCGAGTATACTACCCTGTGGTACGCCATAAGATACATCACCAAGAGAACTAATTGCACTACCAATCTTGGTGCACTGTTTTCTCCCGGTAAGATAGCTTGTAAACCAGTTGATAGCTACTCCGCGAATACCTAAGGCTTCCATTTTTTTAAGCAAGATCTTAATGGACACGGTGTCGAACGCCTTGGCCAGGTCCAAGAATACTCCTAGTGCTTTACGACCACGATCAAGATGATTAGATATAATATCAACCATTAGTCCTATCGCATCCTCAGTAGATCTACCCCTTCGAAAGCCGAATTGGTTTTCCATAAGCAAATTGTTTGACTCTAGATATTTGACTAACCTATCATTAATTAATCTCTCTAGAAGTTTGGAGAAAACCCCTAGTAATGTGATAGGACGGTAATTACCAGGTATACGTTTATCACCAGATTTGTAGATAGGTTTCACTAATGAAGTCTTCCACTGTTTCGGAAAAGAACCATTCAGTATACTTTTATTGAAGATGCTAGATAAAGGCAAGGCTATAAGTGGGGCAAGAGATTTAGTCAGTTCATTACTGATTCCATCTAAACCCGGGGCTTTTTGTGGTTCCAAAGCAAGTATAAGTTCTATAATTTCCTCAGGATCAGTCGGCGTGAGAAAGAGCGAAAAGAGTGGGGAGTGATTATTAGTTTTTATTTTGGAAGCTAGTGACTCTTCAGATTCATTAAGTGATGACAAAGTTTTGTCTGCTAATGTTTGCCCGACTCCGAGAAAAAATTCGTTAACATGATTAACTGACTTTAGTTCGGATTCCTTTAGTGAAATTAGGGTTTCGGCTTCATCCTTGTTAGCGGACTTGTGTGTTATGGAATTAATGGTTTTCCAGAGTCCTTTAGTACATTTTTTATTTTCATTCAGTTTATTGGCATAGTATTCCGATTTAATTTTCCTAAGTAATTGAATATAAAAATTTCTATACCTGGTGAAAATAAGTTTTTTGATAGGGTTATCCGGATCCTTCCGAAAGTCCATATGTAGTTTGTCACGTTGTTTTGAACACTTTAAAAGTCCATGAGTGACCCATGGAGCTAGAATTACATCTCTACGAGAAACTGCTAATATTGACGTATGTTTATCTACGACAGAGTGAATTTTTGAGGAGAACAGTTTGACTGCGTCATCCATTTCGCTGTTTAAGATAGTGCTCCAATCAGTATTTTGAAGGTCATTTTTAATTAAATCTACATTTATTTTGATCCTAGTTTTATTTTTAGTTTTACTGCGTTCTTTGGTGTCACATGTGATTCCTACCATGCATAGAAAATGGTCAGTAAGATCAGAGGAGCAGACAATAGACTCTGCTCGACATGTTGATGGAACAAAGAAATGATCAAGACACGCCTTACCGTGAGTAGGTTTGTCAATTCCTGATACAAGACCTTTTTCAGTCATGACATCGAAATAGTCTAAAGCATGTTTACTGGTTGCTGCTGGACCCAATATATGGATGTTCATATCTCCGCCAATAATAAGATTTGGATTATGTTTACAGGATTAAAATTTTGTTTGGAAATATCCAGATGAATTTAAAAAAGCATGTGATTTATGTAATGTCAACATTCGTGATACAGGACGATTAGCAGTACCATTCATCAGGACCAGTCTGTGTAAAAAAAATTGCTATTCAATGTGCATTTCAATTTATAATAAGGTCCCCCAGCACATAAAATATATGAATAATAATTTATTTCATAAAAATTTGAAACGATGGTTAACTGTACTGTGTTTTTACTCCGTAAATGAATATTTCAATTTTAAAGATGTTTTATAAAAATATATTATTATAATTTATTAAGTGAGTAACTTGACATTGATATAAATTGGTCCTTTACATTTTTTTTTTCATTGAGTTGGTTACTATTGTTTTAATTTTAGCTTCTTTAAAATGTATGACATTTTATAAGTTAAATTGATTAGGTATAGATTTTATTAATGTGTGTGTGTTTAATTAAAAAAAAACATAATAAATTTTAGATTTGTATGTCAAGTGTCTTGACGGAACATGTACTATAATTACCTTTAAGATCTGATTCCATGTGCCATGCAAATAAATATTATTTCATATTTCCTAACAGGCTCTTCATTAATAGTCTTTTTGGCAAAATAAGGGTTTCATCCTTTTTCATCAAAATAAATGTCCATTTAATTGTTTGTCAATAGTATGACTACTAGATATATAGGTTATCAAAATTTTGAAGTCAACACTAACTTCTTCGTGGCGTAGCGGTACACCGTTCGGTTAATACTAATCTAACGGAAGACCCAGGTTCGAATCTCAGGCATCGCAATATTTTTGCGATTTTTTTTTGCTTTTGTGTTAGCTTAGAATAATAGGAAGCACTATTCCTTCTCTTTCACATTTAACTATGCGAATATGTATGAATAAAGATAAATCTTTTCCCCACTCAACTTCCAAAAGTGGCTGAGGAATTTATAATTCCTTAGCTCTGGCTACCCCTTCCAGGGAATTACAGCCGTGAGTATATATGTATATATGTATGTAAAGATAATTGAAAGTATATTGTATGAATGTTGCGTATTCATTTGGTAGGTTTGAGAATATGTTTATAACTTTTTTATTAACTATTTTTAAACTAATATTCTCATAGATATATTGTGCTATACTTACGCATAAATTAATATTTTGTTTAAGCCTCAGAATGCATAGTTGGTAAATAATAGCACATATTTCAATTTTAATTTAGTACCGCCATCTGTTGACCTATGACTGATTGGCTGCAATCTCTCACACATCACCAACAGTCAGTGTAGGGGGCAGCACCGGGTCGCCAAACTGCTATCTATACTTACTAAAGATATTTTCATTTTTGAACATAGAAACTTGGTACAAAATGGTTTGTTGTTTGATTCTTATGAACAATTATAATAATAATAATAATAATATGGCGTAGGGATGTGACGACCCCACCGCCCATTGTTGGAATGGCATGATGACATGTTTACCAGCTTGCCATTCCAGCAATGCAAATAGTCAGCGCTTGAGTTGGTAGGTGTTGACCGTGTCTACAAACTGGTCTCAGCGCAAAAAAGAGTAATAACGGTCTCCCCGGGGCAAGTGAGCGAAACCCCGGGTGAACCTTCGCTCATCGTAAAATGCAAGACGATATAAACGATGAGCGCATAGGGCCGCTCCCCAGGGGCTATCGCTGGGGCGCGTCTGGAGCTGGGGCTGGACGTGGCAGCATGCGGTCCCCCAGCCGCCGCGGACCGGCCCGACCACCTGGCCGGTCTGCGCGACCACCTCAGCCACCAGATGGCTTGGCATCGGTTGGGACTGGGGCAACTCAGTCCCAGCAGTCGGTGCTCGCCGCTGGTGGAGCTAGGCGCCGCATGGCATGGACGGTTGATATGAATAGAAATGCCATGCGGGCCTACCTTAGGGCCTCAGGATCAAGAACTGGGCGGACGGGTTATCGGGCAGCAATGTACCGCGAATTTCTGCGGCTGGAGCCCAATTTGACCGTCACAGAACAAAACCTCGCGGACCGAGTTCGGTATATACAGCGCTCAGAACTTTTTAGCATTACCGAACTCGAACAATTGCGACGCGAGGCTGTTCCCCCGCTAGACGAAGAGCCACCTTTGCAGGTTCTCCCTCCAGTCCCTGAACGGGAAGTACGGAGGGAGCCAATTGCTAACCTGCCGGATGTGGGTGGTGCGGAAAGCGATTGGGGAACAGTCTCCCTGGATTTGGATATGGTGAGGAGCGCACTCGAAGAGACGATCCTGGAATATCGCCAAGTGCCTCTCGAAAGGAGGCCAAGGCTGCCCCGAGTTCCTCTCAGCATCAAGGTTCGGGATGTCGTTGAGGCCGTCAATAACATGCTGCCCTCATTTTTAGAGAGCAGCATGGACCTTTGGGATACGGATTCAATTCTCTTTGGCGCCGCAATGACAGTTTGTCAATTTGTCGGCGTCAGGATGCCGCCAACAAGAGCTGGTGGCTCCCGCCAGGCTGGCAGTACTAGTCCCAGGACTAGAACTAGACCAGCCTGGATGAGGCGGATTGAAGGCCGTATCACAAGGGCCAGGGTCCTCATCGGCAAACTGACCAGCTTCAGATCAGGCAACAATAGGCCGAGGGTGGTGCGCTTCGTCAGGGAGGCATTCCCTGGTGAGAATGTCTTTGACAACTCACCGGAGTTTGCCTGTAGACTGGTGGAGCGCATCGATGATCTGAAGCAGAAGATCGCTGCTTGGGGTAAGCGAATTAGGCGATATTCTGAAAGGGTAAAGAGGTACCAACAGAATCGTCTCTTCATGAGTGACCAGAAGAAGTTCTACAGAACTTTGGAGCGTCCCGACGTGGTTACGACAGGTCAGCGACCGGAAAAAGCCGATGTAGTAGCCTTTTGGCGTGGGCTTTGGTCGCTGCCTGTTGATCACGAAGAGGGCCGATGGTTCGAGGCGGTCGAGGGAGCGTGCGAGCCCATAGCGCCCATGAACCCCGTCAACATATCCGAGGAGGATGTGGTGGCTGCGATCCGTAAGGCTCCGAACTGGAAAAGTCCGGGGCCGGACGGATTGCACCATTACTGGTTGAAGGGGTTCACGCGCTGTCACGCTACTCTCGCCCGTCAGTTCCAAAGCGCCCTCGAGAGTGGGACGCTCCCGAACTTCTTAACTACTGGGGTCACTCATTTAGCTCCAAAGAGCGATGCTACCGCGGATCCATCACAATACCGCCCCATTACTTGTCTTTGTACAATTTACAAGACCTTGACATCCGTTCTGAGCTCCAAGATTACTCAACACATTGTTGATAACAATGTGATATCTGGAGCTCAGAACGGATGTAGGGGCGGTAGTCGCGGTAGCAAGGAGCTGCTCCTCATCGACGCGGTCGTAGGCCAACTGGTCAAACGCAACCGTCGGAACTTCTCCGCTGGCTGGATAGACTACAGGAAGGCGTTCGATTCGGTACCTCATACATGGCTCATGAGGGTCCTCGAGCTGTACAAAATTGATAGTGCAGTTCGACACTTCCTCGGGCAATGTATGGGGTGCTGGAGAACGATCCTGAGTTTAGACGGTCAGCGGATGACGGACGCGGATGACCAAATTGATATAAGGCGAGGGATTTACCAGGGCGATTGCCTGAGTCCAGTTTGGTTTTGTTTGGCCCTGAATCCTCTAAGTACACTCTTGGAGAATTCAGGGACAGGCTTTCAGTTTCGGAGAGGCGGACCACGCTTGCCTCATCTCCTTTACATGGATGACTGAAGCTTTACGCCCCCACGGCTGACAGATTGGCGGAGCTACTGACGATCACTAACGATTTCAGTGGTTCCGTCAAGATGGAGCTCGGGGTCGATAAGTGTGCGGTCATTCATGTCGAGAAGGGGCATGTCGTGCACTCTGATGGTGTCGATGTCGGCACCAATCATTTGAGGGCACTCTCCGAGGCTGAAACATACCGGTATCTGGGCATGTCACAAACCATCGGTGTGAAGGTGGCAGACGTGAAACAGGGTGTTTGCGAGGAGTTTTATGAACGCCTGAAAAGTGTGCTTAATAGCTACTTGTCAGGCGTTAATAAGATCCGAGCCATTAACTCCTGGGTCATGCCTGTACTGATGTACACGTTTGGCGTGCTCAGATGGACTCAGTCCGAACTAGACGCTCTGGACAGACGAGTCCGCACGACGATGACCTCTCATCGAATGCATCATCCGCGATCGTCGGTTATGAGATTGTATATCCCGCGGAAGTGTGGTGGTCGAGGCCTCTTGAGTGCCAAAACCATGCACAACCGCGAGGTATGCAACCTCAGAAACTATTTTTTGACGATGACGGATGATAGTATTCGGGGAGAGGTGGTCGCTAGTGATAAAGGACTGACTCCCTTATCGTTGGCCTCACAGGATTGGCGAACCCCGGAGGTACTTAGCACCTCTGATCGGGAGTCCGTATGGAAAGAGAAGGAGCTGCACGGGAGGTTTTACAAGGTACTTCACGAACCTTTCGTGGACCGTAAAGCCTCCCTGCATTGGCTGCGTTTCGGGGACCTCTTTGGGGAAACCGAAGGTTTTGTCTGTGCAATACAAGACCAGGTTATCAAGACGCGGAACTATCGGAAATACATCCTAAAGGACGGTACCACAGACATCTGTCGAGCATGTGGCCGTCCCGGAGAGTCACTTAGGCATGTTATTTCCGGTTGTTCGGCTCTTGCTAACACTGAGTACTTGCACAGACACAACCAAGCAGCCAAAATCCTGCATCAGGAGCTCGCTCTGAAATACGGACTCTTGCAGCAGAGGCTGCCGTATTACAAGTATCTGCCGGACCAATCCTAGAAAACGACCGTGCCAAAATCTATTGGGACCGATCCGTTATCACGGACAGGACTATTCTAGCGAATAAGCCTGATATCGTGGTATGGGATCGGTCGCAGTCGAGGGTATTTCTAGTGGATGTCACTATCCCTCATGACGAGGGTCTCGTGAAAGCCGACACCGAGAAGCGTCGGAAATATCTCGATCTGGCTCACGAGATCACCGACATGTGGGGTGTGACTTCGACAGAAATAATCCCAATTGTTTTGTCCGCGCACGGGTTAATTCCAACCAGTCTCGCGACCGACTTGAGGCGGTTGGATTTCTGTGGCGTGTCGGTTCCAGCACAGATGCAGAAAGCGGTGCTGCTCGATACGGCTCGGATCGTCCGTCGGTTCTTGAACTTGACTCCCTGACCCCGACCGACTGTGCTCTTGTCGGGGAGTACCGCCTCTCCCATTTAAAATTCTAATTTTCTGTTTCGGCCATGGGAGAGGCGAGAAACTAAAGAATGTTCCCAAAATAATAATAATAAAATGTCATCCTGCCATTGTTGGAATGGCAGGATGACATTTTTACCAGCTTGCCATTCCAGCAATGCAAATAGTCAGCGCTTGAGTTTGTAGGTGTTGACCGTGTCTACAAACTGGTCTCAGCGCAAAATAGAGCAATAACGGTCTCCCCGGGGCAAGTGAGTGAAACCCCGGGTGAATCTTCGCTCATCGTAAAATGGCAGAGAATAGAAACGATGAGTGAATAGGGCCGCTTCCCAGGGGCTATCGCTGGGGCGCGTCTGGAGCTGGGGCTGGACGTGGCAGCATGCGGTCCCCCAGCCGCCGCAGACCGGCCCGACCACCTGGTAGGTCTGCGCGATCACCTCAGCCACCAGATGGCTTGGCATCGGTTGGGACTGAGGCAACTCAGTCCCAGCAATCGGTGCCCGCCGCTGGTGGAACAAGGCGCCGCATGGCATGGACGGTCGATATGAATAGAAATGCCATGCGGGCCTATCTTAGGGCCTCGGGTTCAAGAACTGGACGGACGGGTTATCGGGCAGCAATGTACCGCGAATTTCTGCGGCTGGAGCCCAATTTGACTGTCACAGAACAAAACCTGGCGGATCGAGTTCGGTACATACAGCGCTCAGAACTTTTTAGCACTACCGAACTCGAACAATTGCGACGCGAGGCTGTTCCCCCGCTAGACGAAGAGCCACCTTTGCAGGTTCTCCCTCCAGTCCCTGAACGGGAAGTACGGAGGGAGCCAATTGCTAACCTGCCGGATGTGGGTGGTGCGGAAAGCGATTGGGGAACAGTCTCCCTGGATTTGGATTTGGTGAGGAGAGCACTCGAAGAGACGATCCTGGAATATCGCCAAGTGCCTCTCGAAAGGAGGCCAAGGCTGCCCCGAGTTCCTCTCAGCATCAAGGTTCGGGATGTCGTTGAGGCCGTCAATAACATGCTGCCCTCATTTTTAGAGAGCAGCATGGACCTTTGGGATACGGATTCAATTCTCTTTGGCACCGCAATGACAGTTTGTCAATTTGTCGGCGTCAGGATGCCGCCAACAAGAGCTGGTGGCTCCCGCCAGGCTGGCAGTACTAGTCCCAGGACTAGAACTAGACCAGCCTGGATGAGGCGGATTGAAAGCCGTATCACAAGGGCCAGGGTCCTCATCGGCAAACTGACCAGCTTCAGATCAGGCAACAATAGGCCGAGGGTGATGCGCTTCGTCAGGGAGGCATTCCCTGGTGAGAATGTCTTTAACAACTCACCGGAGTTTGCCTGTAGACTGGTGGAGCGCATCGATGATCTGAAGCAGAAGATCGCTGCTTGGGGTAAGCGAATTAGGCGATATTCTGAAAGGGTAAAGAGGTACCAACAGAATTGTCTCTTCATGAGTGACCAGAAGAAGTTCTACAGAACTTTGGAGCGTCCCGATGTGGTTTCGACGGGTCAGCGACCGGAAAAAGCCGACGTAGTTGCCTTTTGGCGTGGGCTTTGGTCGCTGCCTGTTGATCACGAAGAGGGCCGATGGTTCGAGGCGGTCGAGGGAGCGTGCGAGCCCATAGCGCCCATGAACCCCGTCAACATATCCGAGGAGGATGTGGTGGCTGCGATCCGTAAGGCTCCGAACTGGAAAAGTCCGGGGCCGGACGGATTGCACCATTACTGGTTGAAGGGGTTCACGCGCTGTCACGCTACTCTCGCCCGTCAGTTCCAAAGCGCCCTCGAGAGTAGGACGCTCCCGAACTTCTTAACTACTGGGGTCACTCATTTAGCTCCAAAGAGCGATGCTACCGCGGATCCATCACAATACCGTCCCATTACTTGTCTTTGTACAATTTACAAGACCTTGACATCCGTTCTGAGCTCCAAGATTACTCAACACATTGTTGATAACAATGTGATCTCTGGAGCTCAGAACGGATGTAGGGGCGGTAGTCGCGGTAGCAAGGAGCTGCTCCTCATCGACGCGGTCGTAGGCCAACTGGTCAAACGCAACCGTCGGAACTTCTCCGCTGGCTGGATAGACTACAGGAAGGCGTTCGATTCGGTACCTCATACATGGCTCATGAGGGTCCTCGAGCTGTACAAAATTGATAGTACAGTTCGACACTTCCTCGGGCAGTGTATGGGGTGCTGGAGAACGATCCTGAGTTTAGACGGTCAGCGGATGATGGACGCGGATGACCAAATTGATATAAGGCGAGGGATTTTCCAGGGCGATTGCCTGAGTCCAGTTTGGTTTTGCTTGGCCCTGAATCCTCTAAGTACACTCTTGGAGAATTCGGGGACGGGCTTTCAGTTTCGGAGAGGCGGACCACGCTTGCCTCATCTCCTTTACATGGATGACCTGAAGCTTTACGCCCCCACGGCTGACAGATTGGCGGAGCTACTGACGATCACTAACGATTTCAGTGGTTCCGTCAAGATGGAGCTCGGGGTCGATAAGTGTGCGGTCATCCATGTTGAGAAGGGGCATGTCGTGCACTCTGATGGTGTCGATGTCGGCACCAATCATTTGAGGGCACTCTCCGAGGCTGAAACATACCGGTATCTGGGCATGTCACAAACCATCGGTGTGAAGTGGCAGACGTGAAACAGGGTGTTTCCGAGGAGTTTTATGAACGCCTGAAAAGTGTGCTTAATAGCTACTTGTCAGGCGTTAATAAGATCCGAGCCATTAACTCCTGGGTCATGCCTGTACTGATGTACACATTTGGCGTGCTCAGATGGACTCAGATCGAACTCGACGCTCTGGACAGACGAGTCCGCACGATGATGACCTCTCATCGAATGCATCATCCGAGGTCGTCGGTTATGAGATTGTATATCCCGCGGAAGTGTGGTGGTCGAGGCCTCTTGAGTGCCAAAACCATGCACAACCGCGAGGTATGCAACCTCAGAAACTATTTTTTGACGATGACGGATGATAGTATTCGGGGAGAGGTGGTCGCTAGTGATAAAGGACTGACTCCCTTATCGTTGGCCTCACAGGATTGGCGAACCCCGGAGGTACTTAGCACCTCTGATCGGGAGTCCGTATGGAAAGAGAAGGAGCTGCACGGGAGGTTTTACAAGGTACTTCACGAACCTTTCGTGGACCGTAAAGCCTCCCTGCATTGGCTGCGTTTCGGGGACCTCTTTGGGGAAACCGAAGGTTTTGTCTGTGCAATACAAGACCAGGTTATCAAGACGCGGAACTATCGGAAATACATCCTAAAGGACGGTACCACAGACATCTGTCGAGCATGTGGCCGTCCCGGAGAGTCACTTAGGCATGTTATTTCCGGTTGTTCGGCTCTTGCTAACACTGAGTACTTGCACAGACACAACCAAGCAGCCAAAATCCTGCATCAGGAGCTCGCTCTGAAATACGGACTCTTGCAGCAGAGGCTGCCGTATTACAAGTATCTGCCGGAGCCAATCCTAGAAAACGACCGTGCCAAAATCTATTGGGACCGATCCGTTATCACGGACAGGACTATTCTAGCGAATAAGCCTGATATCGTGGTATGGGATCGGTCGCAGTCGAGGGTATTTCTAGTGGATGTCACTATCCCTCATGACGAGGGTCTCGTGAAAGCCGACACCGAGAAGCGTCGGAAATATCTCGATCTGGCTCACGAGATCACCGACATGTGGGGTGTGACTTCGACAGAAATAATCCCAATTGTTTTGTCCGCGCACGGGTTAATTCCAACCAGTCTCGCGACCAACTTGAGGCGGTTGGATTTCTGTGGCGTGTCGGTTCCAGCACAGATGCAGAAAGCGGTGCTGCTCGATACGGCTCGGATCGTCCGTCGGTTCTTGAACTTGACTCCCTGACCCCGACCGACTGTGCTCTTGTCGGGGAGTACCGCCTCTCCCATTTAAAATTCTAATTTTCTGTTTCGGCCATGGGAGAGGCGAGAAACTAAAGAATGTTCCCAAAATAATAATAATAAAATGTCATCCTGCCATTGTTGGAATGGCAGGATGACATTTTTACCAGCTTGCCATTCCAGCAATGCAAATAGTCAGCGCTTGAGTTTGTAGGTGTTGACCGTGTCTACAAACTGGTCTCAGCGCAAAATAGAGCAATAACGGTCTCCCCGGGGCAAGTGAGTGAAACCCCGGGTGAATCTTCGCTCATCGTAAAATGGCAGAGAATAGAAACGATGAGTGAATAGGGCCGCTTCCCAGGGGCTATCGCTGGGGCGCGTCTGGAGCTGGGGCTGGACGTGGCAGCATGCGGTCCCCCAGCCGCCGCAGACCGGCCCGACCACCTGGTAGGTCTGCGCGATCACCTCAGCCACCAGATGGCTTGGCATCGGCAATAATAATAATCGTTTATTTTCTAATTAACCTATGTACAAATTATACTAGAGCACATATTTTACAATTATATTAAGGGTGAGACATATAGAGTACATTAGTGCCATTATAGGTCGTGCCTGTGCAATGGACACTAATAATTTCATTTTTAAAAGAATACAAAAACAAATCGTGTTCTCCTCTAGTAAGAAAATATGTATTTGTGTGTGTGTGTGTTTGTGTGTGTGTGTGTGTGTGTTTGAATGTGTTTATAGGGGTGTTTGTAGTATTTGTATATGTATGTGTGTGTTTGCGTAAATATATATATAATTGGATATATAATTATTTGATATAGGTAAGAAGCATCTCTGTGTCGTCATAATTCAGGGTTAGGAGAAAGTCAGTAATTTTTTTCTTAAAATTGAATGCAGAAAGTTGGTTACTAGGCATCAATTTATTCACTTTATTGTAAAGTAATGGTCCCAAGAAACAGAAGAACCGATTTGCAAATTGGGTTTTAAGACGTGGAACGGAGGCAAAAAGTGGATAGCGGGAAGAACGAGAGTTTGAAGGTAACGGGGGAGGCGTTTGAGAGTGCTGTTTAAGCAGAGTATGTAGAATAAAGAGCTGGCGGACAGTTAATAAACTACTACTACTGTAAAGTTCGTAAGTAGGGAAGAGTCGAGGTTTACGATTAATCGTTTTGAGAACAGCCCTTTGGGCGCGTTCTAGTGTAATCAGTAAAGATTTGGAAGCACCCCCCCATGAAGATATACAGTAAGTTAATATAGATTGACAGAGTGCTATGTATACTGTCTTAAGAAGGGCGGGATTAGAAATATTTCGCAATTTGCTGAAGACGTAAATTAGCTTCCTGACCCTTGAGGCGACATGAGACATATGTTCGGAAAAGGTGAGCTTATAATCTACCATTACACCTAAATATCTTATGACCTTGACCCTCTCAATTAACGGACAAGAACAAGAACTGCGAGCGTTACTGTGGAAACAGAACTTGCGTAATACATAAGTATCCGGGGGAGGTTGCGTTTTTTCTGTAATCGAGAAGGTCATGTATTTAGTCTTTGTTGTATTTAATGATAGACTGTTTGCCACTAACCACTTAGATATTATATTAAAGCCTTGTTGAGCAGAGTTGAAAGTTTCATACCATGAAGAACCAGTAAATGTGAGTACAGTGTCGTCAGCAAAAGAAATAATTTGGCCATCGTTCAGTTTGAAGTCGGACAGCTCATTAATATATATGAGAAAGAGCAGCGGTCCCAGTATGCTTCCCTGAGGAACACCATATTTGATGTTAAGTGGGGAGCTTGTGATACCCTCAATAGTAACATACTGAGACCGGTCGGTCAAATAGCTTTCGAACAACTTTAGCTGTGTACCACGAATTCCCATAGCCTCCATTTTGCGCAAAAGAATTGGGATGGAGGTACTATCGAACGCTTTAGCCAGGTCCAAGAAGATAGACAAAACTCTTTTACCTTTGTCTAAATTACGAGCTATGTGGTCGGTTAAGTTGTGGACTGCTTCTGTCGTAGATCGTCCGCGTCGGAAACCGTATTGGTTTAGGGATAGCAAGTTTTTGTCCTCTAGATAAGCGATCAAACGAGAATTTATGAGGCGTTCTATAATTTTTGACAAGGCGGGAAGGACAGAAATTGGACGGTAATTAGTTATATTATATTTATCTCCCGACTTATAAATTGGATGGACCACAGCTTTTTTCAAATAATCTGGGAAGACACCCAGATGAAAACTAAGATTAATAATATGTGCAAGAGAAGGGATCATAATATTTTTGAATCGTTTAATGACTTCAGATGGTATGCCATCCCATCCAACTGCACATTCTGACTTTATCAAGTTTATAACCTTGTCTATCTCATCATAGTCAGTGTCGAGTAAGACAAAAGAATCAGCGAGTTTACTTTGTGACGGCAGTGAAACTGGCTGAGTCGGCGCTTCCTCAGGAAACGGAACTATATTTTCTGCAATATGTCTGCCTACTTCAACAAAGAAGTTGTTTACGTCATTCACAGATTGGGAGGGACAGGGGCGAGAGTTAAGCAGATCTTTTGCAGTTGATTTAGTTTTTTTTATACCAGCAACATCACCAATGACTCGCCATAACTGTTTAGTGTTTGACTTCGCATTTTCCAATTCACTTCTTTCGTAATTGTCCTTAGCCTTTTTTAAAAGATTGTTACAAAAACCACGATACCTTTTGAAAGTAAGAGAGAGAGTGGTGTTTTTAGGGTCTAGTTTCAATTTTTTGTGAAGGTAGTCTCTGTTTCACATACACCTGAGTAGACCAGCAGTGATCCAAGGTTTAATGATTCGTAAGCGGTGGGGAATGGGCACGACTGTTGTAGTTTCTGCAATAGCTGTTTGTACTGAATCTACAAGATACGAAAGGGCAGCATTAGGGTCTGTAAGTAAGTAATTAAAAAGGTTTTTTGGAACTCACCCCCCAAGGGATTGAAATATAGTATACAGATTTTTGATCTATAAATATACTGTATCTAGAAATTTGAAACTTGATGCGATTGACTGATATAACCACTACAAAAAAGAATATATGAAACTCATCCATCAATCAATAATGAGTATATACTAACGGCTATAAATCCCAAAAAAGGGTAGCCACAGCTTCAGAGATAGTAATTCTTTATGCACTTTTGGAAGTTGAATGGGGAAAAGGTAGTCAAATGGGTCTCCAACTGCATCGCCCAATAATCACTTAAAACGTCTCAATGTTCTTTATATCTATTACAACGCCCGCGAGAATATAAATATAAAAAAACAGAAGTTAAGATAGTGTTTTGGTATTTTTCATGTAAACCGGATGCACAAAATGTAGTCTAGTACTACTAAAGATAGCTGTTGTGTAGGATTTATGACATCTTTAGGTATTTTTCAATTTGAAAGGACTTACAGCTAATATGTAAAGTTATTTTGCAATCCCACATAATGCATTTCTTTCTGATTAGGTTTCCCCGTGTAAAGGATATTTCAGAGTCTCAACATATTCAGCCATACCCAATAAAACTCTTGAAAGGATAAAATAAAGTTCTACGGTCCCCAATCACAGGTATTCAGTTCCAAGCGTCCCAAATGAGATTACCCTCATAGAATTTGAGAAGCTTTCGTTACTACGCAATGCATAGACAATAAAACACATTAAGAGTATTATGCAGTTTATAATAATAATAAAAAATGGAGATTTCAATAGAAACGTAACATTACATTATCAGTAAATACAATATTAGATCAAGTCGGCTCCAGCGCGTCGCTCAGCGATCGCAATTGCTCTAGGCCCGATAATAGATCCCTGAAATAAAAAAAATAAGGTTAGTATTTTAACAGTTAAGGCTTGCCTTTAAATTTCTAATAAATAAAGGATACATTTCGACACCAGCAGGGATCGAATCCACGACCTCCGGGTATATACGCCCCTGTCGCTCTGCAAACTGAGCTATAGTTTCAATGGCTTTTAGTGCGAAATTCTTCATTCCTTTGTTTCTTTTGCACTTTTTAATAAATAAAATTTAAAAAAACTTTCCTTTATTTATTAGAAATAATACCCACATGGGGTTTTCATGAACAAAACACATTTTAATTGCCTTCCAATTGTTTATACATACATACATGCATATACTTACGCCATTAGTTCCCATTGGGGTAGGCAGAGACTATCGATCGCCACTTCTTACGATCCTGACAAACTCTTTCTATAGCTTCGTTTACATCCATCAATCTTTTCATACATGCTCTTTTATTCTTCATACTTCGGACGCCTGCCTTTTTGAGCACACTCTCAATTTGGTCCAAGTGTGTTCTCCGTGGTCGTCCTCTACTAACATTACCATCCACACTACCTCTATAGATCTCTTTCACCAATTTACTGTCATCCATTCTCTCTATCTGTCCAAACCATCTCAACATTCCTTTTTCTATCTTTCTTACAATATCATCTTTCACACCACACTTTTCAATTGTTTATATTATACTTTTTATACTATTATTGTTGTACTTCATTGTTTACGTTCCTTTAGGTAATGAATAAATACTATCTTTCTTGAATCGAGAAGACAACTTAGCTCAACTATCAGAGGTGGCTGACGAATATCTACTGCTATAACTCTGGCTTCCTCTTCTTATGATATATAGCCGTGAGTATATGTATGCATGAGAAAAAAATAATACAGATAGATTTGGTCATCGGAGAATTTCTTTCTCACTCACTTATCTCACTTACACAAGTATAAGTCACATACTTTCATCAAGTTGTATCCGTGTGCATTAGCACGAATTTATTACATTAGATTTTTTGCCAGATTCCATACACAAAAGTTAGTGATTCACATTCCATATTGATACTGTTAGTTGATTTGTATTCAAAGTGTGTTATAATTTTAAGTATTACAGCTGTTTGTTTCCCATATGTAAATAAATAAACAGCTCGTTCTAATGAATAAAGAAAAGAAAACTTTTGGACACAGGCGGGAATCGAACCCGCGACCTCGGGTATACGCCCCCGTCGCTCTGCCAACTGAGCTACCGTGTCAATGGCTGCCAGCGCGAAATTCTTCTATCCTTTATTTCTTTTACACGTTCAAGTAGTGTTTGCGTTTCCTACCTCCGAATTTTTACTATTTCGGAAGGCCACTTGTCTACCTTTTCAGATAGAATGCAAATGTTGAAAACGCCTATCACATAATTTAAATCTTTTTTTTCATGAGTTTTAAGTTGTGTCCCACGTGACTGACCTAAGCGAGGTGTCGGCCAGCGCGGCGGCTTGTCGCAGGTCACGTGACGCGCCCGCCTGCACGCCGCGCAGACGACGGGTTTCTTCTTGTGATGCTGCTAACTCCTCCTGGAAACATATTATTTATTAAAAATAGTACGATAATAAATCTTGCTAAGGAATTTCGGAAGACTCAGAAAGAAACTTTTATATTTTCGGTATATGCTGTGTAGTGTCGGCTTAGAATAGCACTACTCCATTTCTTCCAGTGGGTGTACGTAAGAGGTGACTAACGGTATTGGGCTATGAAGGGATTTTTGGGCGATGCGATTGGAGACCCATCACCAACAATCTTTATTTTACCATCTTTTCCCCACACAACTTTCCAAAAGTGGCTGAGGAATTTCTAATTCCTTAGCTCTGGCTACCACTTCTAGGGAATTATATCCGTGAATATATGTATGTATGTAAAAAATATTAATTATACACATAAGGAAAACTTAAAAAAATACTTCTTCTGTGAAACTGTCAAGATACTATAGTAAACTTCTATGTCAATTAAATACATTTATCTGGAAAAAGAACGAGCCCACAATTTTCGGATCTCAATAAAGCTTCGTAAAAGCTGGACCATGCATAACGACAAATATAAAGGCGTTATATATAATAGTCGGGAATAAACAACGAAATATTTTTAAATCACTTACGTGATCACGGCACCAGTACGTGTGCCGAAACGTCGGGCAAAAGTAAGTGATTTAAAAATATTCGTAATCTTATTTGATAAAAAGTATCCTATGTTATAATTGGGGTCATTATCTAACATTCTGCTAAATTTCATTTTATACATTCTGTAATTGAGAAGCCTTTTCACCTCAAACACAAACATGCAAATATCTAAACTTTCACATTTATAATATTAATAGGATATTGTCGACCAACCGCGAGAGTATAAAAAGTGTATTGAATATATAGCCCTTAAGTGGTTCAATTCTATGTATACTGCTATTTGACCTGGCCTAGTACTGTTTGGCAAACTAAATCATCTAAAGTTTGGATTGTTTGGTCATTCAAATCTCCAATTTACATGTTGGACATACATGGAATGTGATCATTGAAATTTGTAACATCTTTAGCAAACCATGTTTCAAAAAAAATACGCTATTTTAAATAAAATATTTTTTTTAAAATTGATTGCTCTAACAATGATTGGCGACTCTGATCATGTTTAAATCTGAGAAAATAATTTCCTACAAAAATTCCAAAACAGCTCCCAAAGCCTATCCTAACATGTCAAATGACAATCAGCCATTTTGTACCTATTTTTGTATTCGTTAATAGGTTTGCCATGGTAACAAGTAGCTTTATAGTGTCGCTAAGATATTTTAAAGGATAACAAATTTTCTAAAGAACTTATTGCATTACTTTAAATAATAATTGTAAACCACATCAATAAGCCGACAAGGAAGAAATCTTGTATTGATCTTATAGCCAGCAATATGACGAAAACTGAAAGCGAGATTCATCTTCTTCCTCTATCTGATCACGAATCATGCCAAACTCTTTTTTGTGACGTTCAAACGATAAAAGGTTTCTCTCATAAACCAAACTGGTGTTCAAAACAGTCCGTGATTTTTCACAAGAAAACGTTCTTAAGTTTACCGAATGCATATCAGCTCTGTCTTTCAATGATGTATTAGGAACAACTGATACTAATAAAACTTTTAATGAGTTTCATGATCTCATCGTCTTATTATTTCAGCTTTGTTTCCCGTTGAAAACTTTGAGAATAACACAAAAACCCATTAGAAATAAATGGTTATCAAGGGGTATACGTCGATGCGGTGTTCGCAAGCGACAACTTTATTTAAAGTACATGTATGATCCCACAAATAAAAAACTTAACTACAAAGAGTTAAAATAGTACACAACACTAAAAAAGGTAATAGGAACTTCTCAAAGATTAAATAATATGCGGTGTTTAAAGCAATCCAAAAATCTAAGTAAAGCATCATGGAGTATTATCAAAAATAACTTTGAACTAGAAACACAAAAACCTGACATATGCGAAATTAAACTTGACGATAATATATTTATTATAGCAAGCTCTATATTTTTGACTCCCACGGACCCAAATGGCATTTATAAAATCATACAAAATCTTAAAAATACATCTGCTTCCGGATACAATCATATACCAACTTTTCTATTAAAAAAAATGCGCAACACAATTGACAATTCCGATGACCCATATAATAAATCAGTCTCTAACAGAAGGAACCTTTCCTGAACGTCTTAAGCTATCTGTAATTAAACCGTTGCATAAATCAGGTAAGCGTCACGTATTAAAAAATTACAGACCAATTGCACTTATACCAGTGATCTCAAAAATTCTTGAAAAAGTGATGTATGATAAATTGTGTAGTTTTTTGACAGTTCATTCGATATTGTTCCCGAACCAATATGGCTTTAGAAAAGGGTCCTCTACCACCTTAGCCTGTTTTAACTTGTTGAGAAATGTAACAGATTGTTTAAACTGAAAGTTACCAGTAATCGGTATACTGTTGGATATGACAAAAGCATTTGATTTTGTTCATCATCCCACAGCATTAGAAAAACTTGAAAGATATGTTTTTGGAGGACAAGCGTATAAATGGTTAGAAAGTTATCTGACCAATAGAAAACAATGCGTAGAAATTAGTAACATTGCAAATAAACAACTTAATGTCTTTCAATCACATAAGCAATCCGTCAAATGTGGCGTACCGCAGGGTAGTATCCTTGGTCCTCTTTTATTTTTACTTTATTTAAATGACCTGTCACAGGTGACAGAAAATAAATGTGTTCTTTACGCTGACGATACTACCATACTTATAAAATGCAATAATTTGAATACATTTGAAAATGACATTAATTTTACACATACGCTTTCCTTGAATAAACTATTTGTATTTGTATTTTACTTTAAATAATATGATTATGTAGCTTAACAAGAATAATTTGCAATTAAATATTAATAAAACCGAATTTATACAATTTCGAACTTACAAACGATAACCACTAAATTTAAAAATAAATTATGACGGTAAAACTATAAAGGCAGTCGAATCAACAAAAGTCTTAGGATTTATGGAGGATAGAATTTATGGATTTAGGACATATCCACAAAACTGGAAAAATATTTGTTTGTCATCTACCGAATAAGGTATGTCGTATCAGAGAGTGCCGCCCTTACCTTCTATCACGGATGTGTCCTCAGTTTTAAGGTACCTATGGAATTATACTTTGGGGTATCTCTGTGGACTCAGATAGAGTTTTCAAACTACAAAAAGAAATTATTCGTATATTATGCGGGGCTGACTTTCTTGATAGCGTACCGCTATTAAAAAGTTAAAAATATTTCCCTTTCCATCACTATACATTTATGAGCTTTTAATTTTCGTTTACAGAAATCCATATTTATTTACTTTGCAACCGCCAAAAATTAGACCACAACGGAGTAACCATAATATACAATACGAGCATTCTGCTGCAAAATGTCTGGCTATTTGTCAGCGAATTTGTTATGAAATGGCTATCAAATTATTTAATATTATTAGTGACGACATGAAAAAGTTGACATTGAATATTTTTAAATCTGTATTATTTAATTGACCATTGTATATACTGTATTGTCGATTTCATAGCAAACTGTAATATTTGGACTCTACATTCATTAACTTTGTTTTATGTGATCATTACACAAAGATATGTCATGAATTATGTAAAATACTGTCTGAAAATAAATTTTAATCTTTCTTTTTTTGATGTATATAAATGCTAAACTTGACATTCAATTATTATTGACATTATAACAATGTAATATTTACACGCGGAGAGGAAGCCACTATAGCTAATTTCTCAAAAAATCTTAAGGAGCTACTAATAAATAAATGCTATTATAGTCTAAGTGAATATCTCAATGATAAATTATAATTACTTCGTCCTCTCCTCTAATTGCTGTGCCCAACAGGGTCCACAATGCTGTAACATAATTATATACTTACCATCTAAGAAAACCATTGTGATTAAACTATTGAGTATTGAGGTAGAACAAGACGAACCATTGTAAAAAAAACCTACCACCGCATTTACTCTTGTGTCTAGTAAATAAACGTTTTTTTTTATTATTTTTCAGAATAACGCTACTCAATTTCTTACCGCGATTTGCGAGGCTGGAAACCCATGACAAATGATACTCTACTTTGACTATCTTTTCCCTTTCTTCCTTCCAATAGTGGCTGAGGAAGCGTGAATACTGAGGCTCTGCCTAGCCCAATTTGGGATTCATAGCAGTAAGTATATGTATGAATGTAACAACTAATATGGTATTACCTTTAGTGTTTTTATTTGGCTCTTTAGTCGACTAACTATAGATTCTGTGTCTGCGCCGTGGCTCTGAAAATAAATAAGTAAATATTAATAAATATATTGCCATATTATACACAGGTCGACTTAGCCCCAAACTAAGTAGGACTTGTATCATGGGATACTAACTCAACGTTATATTTATTAAAATAACATTCAAGACTAAGAAACAATAATTTATGTTCATCACATAAATATTGGTCTCAACGGGGATCGAACCCGCAACCTCCGGACCGAGAAGCTAGTCACCTATCCACTCGGCCACAGACGTCGTCAAAATGAAATAATCCTATTAATATTATAAAGGCGAAAGTTTGTAAGTATCGATGTATGGATGTATGGATGTTTGTTACTCTTTCACGTAAAAACTACAAAATGGATTTGAATGAAACTTTACCACAATATAGCTTATACATCAGAATAACACATAGGCTACAATTTTTGAGGTTTAATTAAATTAATTAATAAAACGCCTTAAGCTTTGTCATAAGCAAATTTGACAGTACGAAGTCTGTCGGGTCAGCTAGTATTTCATAATGTAGTTTAAATTCAGGGCGGAGTACAAATTTCACATACTGCCGAGTGACGATCACTCATAGTTGTAGTTCGGTAATTTTATATAAGAACATAAACATAAACGTTCACGCCGAATATCCCCGAAGAAGTTGGCAGAGGTACTAATACTTCTGAACATCACGTGACTTTGTCTTTTTTTTTTATATAAGAGTCCTCAAGTAATAGTTTTATTCTGCCAATCGGTTTGTCACGCATTTCATCTAGTTTGCTAAATTAGAGTTATCGTTTAAAATTAACGTTATTTCCTATGCAATATACTACCGCCATTTATTAGGTAGTTGTTGGGACTCAAGAATTCTATACGATACCACAGGATCGGCATGGTAAAGATCATAAAAGCTTTTGGATGAAGGCAGAAAACCACTTTCTAATTATGTATCTTGGCGACCGTCTATAATCGCAAGTTACAAATTTCTCGCTGGCAATGTTATAAAATATTTATATACTTTTGGACGACAATATTACAACTTGCGACCAAATTCATAGTCGCAAAGATCTGTAATATAGGAGCCAGTCATGGAGATAATTGGAGAGGCCTATGTCTAGCATTGAACTATTGGCTGATGATAAAATTGTAGCAACCACTTTATGCTCAAAACAACATTTGCTATCAAATAATTTAGCACTCTACGTATAAATACTTGTCTGTGTAGTGCCGGCTTAGAATAGCGCTCTCCCCCTTCTTCCGGTGGGTGTACGTAAGAGGCGACTAACGGTATTGGGGCTTTTAAGGGAATATTGGGCGATGCGGTTGGAGACCCATCACCAACAACCTTTATTTCACCATCTTTTCCCCACGCAACTTCCAAAAGTGGCAGAGGAATTTCTTATTCCCTAGCTCTGGTTACTCCTTCAAAGGATTTATAGCCGTGAGTGAGTATATGTATGTATGTATGTGTATATTCGCTGTTACAATTGTAAACGTACCGCATCTAAATGTTCGTGGCTCGCGCCGGCATAGTCCATCTCGCTCGCTCCCGCGTCCTGCCGCTGCGCACGTATCGCTGTCTCGCTCGCTCGTGCTGTCTCGCTCGCTCGCGCCGCGTCCAGTTGTTCCCGCAGCGAGTCCGCCGCGCCGCGCAGTGAGACGAGCTCGCTTTGCAGCCGCGAGTTGCGGGAACGTTCCGCGAATAGCTCCGTTCTATTCATTAAAAATAAGCCATATGAGAAAACTTGTACAATGATATGTCACCATAATCCTATAGGAATATTAGGAGAAAAAAAGTGTTCTAAGTTCAACCAAATTAAGTTAAAAACAATCCAGTAGATTAGACATGATTTAATAACAAATATCCTAGCCAGTTTACTTTAATAAACTCCTGATTAGCTATCACGAACGACCTTTTAACAAGATAACTCTTCCGCACTTACTTAGTATTGTGTACTGTCATCTCATTTTAACCGATATCTTGGCGATAAAATAGCGCTCGTGCTGGCTAAGAATCGCAAAAAGAGGGGTCAAAGAATTCAAGTCAAAAATTCCTCCGCCACTTTTGTCAATTAAATTGTGAAAAAATGTTAAATACAGGATAGAGGGTAGAGGCTTTCCAGCCACATTGCCCTTAAAATAGTCCCAAAATCCTCGTCAGACGTCCAACTTTAAACAAGATAATAAATACTTTCGCGCTAGCCCTGAAAATATTCTCAAAATAGCAGAAGCAAAAATCGAATGATCCGCGCAAATGACATGCGTGTGTGAAGTGAATAAGAGTTTGATAAGATGTTCCAACTGGGGAATATGATTATTAAAAGCCACAAGTTTCCACACTTGACCCGCCACGGCAGGCCACTGCCCGACTAAGCACCCACACTACTAAGTTGTACATTACCTCACGATGTTTTTCCTCACCGTTAACAAAAAAGACAAATTGACCACAGATATATTTTAAAAAAGACACTCCTCTCTGAAAAATAAGCGCACGTTCTTACCATTGAGTTATCTTGGCTAGAACATGCTATCTAACTGGGACTAATACCTGGCTTGTTCCAGTTGATCTGAGAGTGTTTCCAATCGTTCCTGCGGCGAGTGGTGTGGGGGCGATGATCGACCTGGATTCAGCGGTAGGAAGTCTGGCAGGCGCATTGACTCCGTGCCTGGAAACCATTTTAGCGGCTTCATTAGTTTTATACAATCAATCAATTAATAGCAAGAGCTTGAGAATTGGAAATTACTGAGACACTTTTGGAAATTTTGCGAAAAACAGATAGTAAAATAAAGAATAGTTGAGTCTCGAGACAAATAGTTGAATAATATTTCAACTGTCTCAAACAACATTATTCAGATGTGATTCTACTATAGATACGCGAGATTAATATCTTTTTAAGAACCAATAGGAATGGAAAATTCACTGTTGGTGAAGAGATTCAATTACATACATACATACATACATATACTCACGGCTGTATTTCCCTAGAAGGGGTAGCCAGAGCTAAGGAATTATAAATTCCTCAGCCACTTTTGGAAGTTGAGTGGGGAAAAGATGGTAAAAATAAAGGTTTTTGGTAATGGGTCTCCAACCGCATCGCCCAAAAATCCAATAAAAAGCCCCAATATCCTTAGTCGCCTCTTACGACACCCATGGGTAGAAAGGGGTAGCGACATTCTAAGCCGGCACTACACGGCAATTTAGATTCAATTAGTACTTATAAAACATAATTTTCTGCATAAAAAGAAATATCTTTATCTTTTTATCGTCCCCTTTCCTCCTGTGTCAAGGTTAAGTTTTTGATTTATGGTTTTAAAATAAAATTTCACTGCCATATAGTTTATGAGACTTAATAGTAATTTTTAAATAAGACTCGCTCATGCAGATTAGTTACACAAGTAAGCACATGCTTGCTTGTGTAACTAATCTTATTTGTGAATATCCTCACACACAGCAGGCATGTGAGCACTTAATTAACATAATTATATTGAGTAACAAAGCTATGAGAAAAACTATGAATTTATGACTAAGTCTTGGATAGTATTTATTATTAAATAGGTCAAGTTAAGAGAGGATGGATGATAGAAAATTGGTAAAAGGGATCTATAGAGCTACTGTGGATGGTAATGTTAGTAGAGGAGACCACAGAGAACACACTTGGACCAAATTGAGAGTATGCTCAAAAAGGCAGGCGTCTGAAGTATGAAGAATAAAAGAGCATGTATGAAAAGATTGTTGATTGATGTAAACGTAGCTAGAGAGGTTTGTCAGGATCGTACGAAGTGGCGATCAATAGTCTCTACTTACCCCAAGGGGAACTAATGGCGTGAGTATATGTATGTATGTAAGTTCAAGTTAGCTCCAAAATAAGTACAATTTAACCTTTCCTGGTATGGGATACTTACTTAATGATATATTTAATACATATTATATAAATACCATAAAAGATGAAGACAAAATAGTTCATATTCATCATATAAAAGCACCTCTGCACAATCCAAACCAGGGTATCCTCTAGACCTAGAAACTAATATAATAGAAGAAGGTTGCCTGGAAGAGATTGCTTTAAGCAATAAGACCACTAATTGTACTTATATTTGATAAATAATATGTATAAAATGTCTATATCTGTGATGCACAATAAAGAGTTTTCTATTCTGTTCTTATGTAATCACCTATCCACTGGAAGTTTTGTATATAAAGATAAAAACAATTCAAGTAAAAACATACATACCAACCCCCCCAAGGGGTTGGCAGAGGTACCAATATTTATAAACACTGTGACAGCGCCACCTATTGTCCAAAGTAGGTACCTCATTTATCTTGTTGAATAAGTCAGCCACTTTTGGAAATAGATAAAAAAAAACTAAATCTTTCCAAGCAAATTTTTCATGGCTATTTATTCAATACAATTGAAATATATGATTTATTTTATACCTAGTGGTATCGGAGCATAATTAAAGTCAGCAATTTCTGCATGCATTAATAATGTTATTTGATGTAAATGTCATTCAATTGAATTTAAATTTCAGAAGTGAATGAACTGAATCGTTTTGTTGTTAAGTAGCTCCTACTTTAATATTTAATTTGACTACTTCTCACATGTCAACATGAAGGAAGGTGTGACACCAAAGCAATATTAAAAAAATCATTTAAAATTATAATGGTAAGAAAACCAACTTACCAGCATTAGGTGGTAGATCCAGGGGGAAGGTATTCCTTGGTGAGTTATTCCGTCTGTCGGCCGGATTCACTGATTCTGTTAGGTCTAGGTTCAAATGAGGAGGCAGGTCCAATGGGACTGGAGCTGGGGCTTCTGAACCTTGTGGCAAATCCAAAGGGTCTTCACGATTAAGCAGCCCCACACCAGATGTTGATGCAGCTCCGTACACATCATAATCATAATTTCTACCACTACCTTGACCATTACGCCTGCTAGAATTAGGAGATCTTGACTCATAGAAAGAGTTTAATGTGAAATCTGGCAAATTGTCCAAGTCCAAAGGGCCATTTGAATTTAAATATGTTTGTTCTACTAAAATATGGTCTTGTACAAAATCTGGTAACGAAGGCATACCTAGTTCTGGATTATGTCGATGGTAAGGCGGGTGTGTATCGTAATTAAACAAATTGCATTTAGATTCTGTATTGTCTGCAGCACTGAATGGAAGTTCTATGGAACTGCCCGACGTTTCACTTTTTAAACAGTTGTCACTAAATCTATCTTTGGTTTGTGATTTTTCACGTTTGTAGTCTCCGTGAATGTCAGTTTTTGTTGGTGAATGCTGAACAGTGCTCGAGTAACCCTTGGGTCGAGCGCCCGTGCTTTCATATGTAGAATTACTTGGCAAAGACAGGTCCCGTTTTAAGAAATGCCTGAACGAAAAAGGGTTTTCTTCTTTACGACTTGAACCACCCGGTTCTGCAACAAAAGTGATCTAATTCAGTCTAAGTTCATATATTTAGCGGACAAAAAACAACATAAACACTCACTGGTCGTTGAACTTTGGGCCTCTCTAGCAGAGCTACTCGCTATATCCTGAACATTACACTTGGCATCATTTATTGCTAATTCCTGTTGTGGTCCGTTTTCTTCGGTTTCGTCAGAAACAAGGTGCTGGCTTGAATTATTTGAGGATTTCTTATTTGAAACACCATCGTCGTCCTCCGCCATGATTATGAAATTGACAGTGACATTCATTTGATTTGACATTTCAATTATCAAAGTGTCATTCCATGGTCACGTTCATTCCCTAGATTATTTTTATCCCAACTTAAGCTAGGTTTAGACGTAACATTTAAAAAAAACATCTCATCAGTAAATGTTATTACAATATTAAGCTGTTTTTTTGATGATCAGAACAATAAATAGAGTGCCTCGATTGCTCTACAACTAGTCTACCACTACACGATGTTTGCTAGCCCTTACAGTGCGTCACCTGAACTTTTACTGTATTTTTTACAATTTGCCGTGTAGTGCCGGCATAGAATAGCGCTTCCCCATTTCTTCCGGTGGGTGTACGTAAGAGGCGACTAACGGTATTGGGGCCTTTAAGGGAACATTGGGCGATGCGGTTGGAGACCCATCACCAACAACCTTTATTTTCCATCTGTTCCCCACTCAACTTTTCCAAAAGTGGCTGAGGAATTTTTTATTCCCTAGCTCTGGCTACTCCTTCTAGGGATTTATAGCCGTGAGTATATGTATGTATGTATTGTATGTAACATTCTAAAGTGTGATACTCGGTCCAAGTACGTCTGACAAGTTTGTCGTAATACAAGTCGATACAAAAAAATTAAGACTCATGAAATAAAAGAAATGTATATTTTTACAACAGTCAAATAGCCTATTCAGGAGAAAGCTCGTCACTGAATATAATTTTATTTGACTATATTGTTCTGTCCAAAATAAATTCTGATTCTATCATTTTTCGTCCCTGCATATGATAGTGATTGTTTGCCCCTCGCCCTTTGTGTACAGCCTTCGGTACGTAGATAAAATAACGTACGTACCTTTGACTATGAACACTATAGACAGAGTTATAATGCAACGGGAGAGTACCTCTTTTAGATAGCAATATTTTTCCCTGTAATGTTGCGATCACTAGAAAACAATTACCCCAAAATAGTATAATCACCATTCTAAAAGCTACTTTTTAATTTAAAATTGATTACGTCAATTTATTGTTACGTCGTTTTATTTATTGTAAAGGTTTACTGTTTACTATACTATTTCCTGCAATCATATAATTATACATACTTGCTCCTAGTATTATACAATCTTTTTTGTTTAATTTTACCATTTATACTAATGTTTAATACACCGTGAAATCTAAAGCATTTTACTAACTATCAGGGATGAATCTTCCCATGATTACGAATAAATTTTTGTACGGGACTAACTTTGTTACTGGACAAAAAAAAACAGCTGTTCCATAAGTGCAAGTTATGTAAATATCATACGGGTCATCATGGGTATAGTGGGGTCTATGTTTGTATTTTGAATAATAAAAGACAGCACTATTTTGTACATGAGTTTTATTGCATTATTTACTATTGACCTTTAAACAAAATCAGTTTCGTGTGAAAATTTCGAATTCATTCGTCTATTTCAGTCACATTTTTCAAAAGATGATGTATTCGTACATCTAAGTATTTTATATTTGGTTGATTTCCAATTGCATCTTCCAGTGGCCGCAATCCATTTTTCTCGTAGATTCGGGTCTTTAGGAAAACTGTAATGAATACGAAGAAATTAAATAAATATAACAAATTTATTACTTACTAATTCCGTAGATAACAATTGGAAATCATTCAGCGTCGCTATAGCGCGACGAAATTCATAATATACTCACTCATTAACATCAGTTTACTAATTTGAAAATTTTACCCTAACGACAGGGTAGGATGAAAAACGTGAATTATGGGAACACTGAGATACTGCATATTTTTAGGTTATGCTATTAAAAAATTGCTCAAAATAACTAAAGAAAATGCTAGTAATCTAGTTCAACGTAATTAACATTTGAATCACTTTTTTTCTGATCGCGCAATGTATTTATTATGTATTTATCTGTAGAAAAACATTAAAAAACTCACTCACTTCAGAAAGTCAATCCTTCGATGTGTTTTTCGCTGCGGCTTCCGCAGCCAAGCACGCTACACCCAACCATACCTCACTAAATAATAAGTTTGACTAATGGAGTCTCTTTTATCACAATAACAATATACAAATGAATAAAATCTTTCTCAAAATCAAAAGAAAACCAAAATCGCTCACAAGTCGACGCTTTGTTTGTCAAGCTTTAAAAGCGTGACATCAACAAAACGGGTTACGCGATAGAGATGACAATAAAGATTTTGTGTCTCTTTTTAACATATAAGAACTTAAATAAGGGCTTCTCTTTTTAAAATGGATGACGTAACATCGCTCTATCTATAGTGTTCATAATCAAAGGTACGTACAATACATGTTTATTTATTAATTATCAATATAGCCAGCTTACCTTTTTATGTCATTCATTACGTTTCATTTGTAATCTACGGAAAATAAACCCTATTTTTTAAAACAGAATAAACTTTGAAAAAAGTGCAGTACAGAGAAGTAAAATGATTTGAATGTTTGTACATACATACATACATATACTCACGGCTATAAATCCCTATAAAGAGGTAGCCAGAGCTAAGGAACTAGAAGTTCCTCAGCCACTTTTGGAAAATTGAGTGGGGAAAAGATGACAAAATAAAGGTTGTTGGTGATGGGTCTTCAACCGCATCGCCCAAAAATCCCTTAAAAGCCCCAACACCGTTAGTCGCCTCTTACGTACACCCACCGGCAGAAATGGGGTAGTGTTATTCTAAGCCGACACTACACAGCAAATGTTTGTGTTCATGAAAACCTCATGTGGGGATTATTGCTAATAAATAAAGGAAAGAAAATTTCAACACCGATAAATAGGTCGCGGGTTCGATCCCCGCCGGTGTCGAAACTTTTCTTTATGAATTTTTATTTAAACCTACCTACAGAATCACCTTTGCCAAAAAGTGATATAAGATGGTAACAGCCAAGGTACAATTCGCTCCATTATTAGTGTATCGTTCCGGTGTATATGTCGTAGGATGATTTGATGTTTAGGTTTTTTGCAAAAAACCTAGGGATTTTGCAAAAATCCGGATAATTAGACAACGGTTATAGTACCAAATATATATAACCATCCTACGACATACAGCGATCCAATAGCGTATGGGACTCAGCGCACTTTTACTTCTCTCTACCGCACATTTTGTCTGGTGAGGATTTTTCTTCTCACGTTATGTAATTCGTTTTTTTGTGATGGACAATTTAGTTCAATTATGCCGAACTAGCGCTTAATTTGGTCGCATAGAAAATCTTTATAAAGTTAAAACATTATAAACCCATAATTGTACAATCCATATTTTGATAAAATGTGAATGTTAAGGGTTTCTTTATTGCTTCTTCTCTTTACGAACACCTTCCGAAGCAACGGATATATCAGAAATTAAAAAAAAAAAAACAAAAAATGTGAGCTTTTAACTTAATTCTGAATTTTTTTTAAATATTTTCTGGTGTTAGATACCATTAGTAACCTGTCAATGTATTGTTCTACTTTTTAACGGTAATGGAATTTTTTAAAAAAAACAACACATAAAATACACACAGATTTATTATTTCTGCTAGTGTTTTATTCCACGAAAATGTTTTAACAAAATTAGTATGTAATAAAAACTTAACTCTTACCAACCAAATATAAATAAATATAAATTTTAACTATTACATAAATTCGTTAATAAATGCATGTATAGTAAACACCTCTGACATACATGACAGAGTTGAGAAAGTTTTAATTAGGAGATGACATTTAATTGCATTCTTAAGATAAAAATATTTAACGAAACATAATTGAAAAACTTAAATGGAAGCAATATCTACATTAATGCTTAGCCTGTACGTAGGAATACTCCACTCATGTCACCAAACTGCACCTAGGATTGACGGCCAGATAATAATAATTGTAAATAAATATATAAAATAATAAATGGCTAAGGAATTTTCTTATTTCTTAGCTCTGGTTCCCCCTTTTAGGGATTTATAGCCGTGAATATATGTATGTAAAATAATAAAATGTATATTCAAGGAGTTTAATCATCTTTGCATCTCAATATGAGACGTATAAATAAAATGATAAATGATGAAGTAATTTTGACGTAATTGCAAGACACCCCGTAATTCTGAAGCGAGATCTCGTAAGAGAAATGTCTGTGTACACAGCTAATATTTACTCGAACGATACTGTGTTTCTGCACACATATCAATAAAATTGCTAGCGATAACCAAGACACGGGTTATCTGTATGAAATATCACAAATGTAATGATAATGACGTTAGATAAAGATAGAAGAATTGAGATCATATGGAGCATTCAGATTAAGATGGGTATTCAACTAGGGGAAGAAACTGACTAATTATGTATGTATTGGTTGTGAATGTTATTAGTGTGTACAAGTGATTATTAAACCAGGCTCCAATTTCACCAACGCGACAAGTGCTACAATTGTAAATTAATCAAGATCACTGTTACTATCACTAGCGTCACTACTACTCGCATGGAGAGCCATTTTGAAATACGCGTGTATCAACCACGAAATACTACAATTGTCACGCAAATCCGACATGTGCTCAATCTCATGTCAAGATTCTACGAAAATTCTACAAATAAAATAATAATTACTGTTTCACAACACAATTGTAATACATACAATTATAGAAAAATGCCTGTCAAGTTTGGAAGCATTTCTATAGAAAATATTCCATAAAATTGTAATATGTCACAATTTGCTTGACAATTGTAGCTCGATATATGTCACTGACAATTGTAGTCGTGATGTAATTGGAGCCAGATTGAATTGCCTATATAAATAAACATAAAAGTGTTATTAATGGAATTGCCCTAACAACCATATATACGTATTATTTTAAAAAACTAGCTGACCCGACAGGCTTCGTACTGTAAATTTGCTTATGCCAAACTTAGTCGTATTTTCCGGTACTCTGAGTTTAATCAGGCGTGAATATTTTATTGGTCTATTTTTTCCGGGATAAAAAGTTTTCTATTTGATCATGGGGTCATTATCTAGCGTTCTGCAAAACTTCATCCATTTAGGGGATGTTGGGGCATAATGAGGTTCGGGGCAAAACGGGAAACATGTATGTGTGCGTTTAGTTTGCACACTAGCGCGCATGCGACGTTGCCATTCTTCGTTAATTCAGTTGCGGCGCATGCGTCCACGCGACTGACGTGTTCCCGCTTGTAGCAGCGCAGCGCCACAGTGAACGAAAGATTGTTTTTACGTAAAATTTTAAATAGTTTTCCAGTTAAATATCGATAAGCAGAGAGGTAGGTACCTGAGTTATTCAATTTCTATTACATTCAGCTAGTAATATAAGTATTGACGATATTTTTTTGTGACTATTACTCGGAATGCTCAAAGAGGTTAGAAATTGTCGAGTGCCTGACAAATATATGTCACGTGGGGCAAAATGATCGGGGCATAATGGTGTAGTATCCCATTTTGCCCCAGCCTTTTTTTTCACTATCCTAACTGTATTTATCTTTTTTTTTTCAGTAACCATGGTACGCACTTACGTCAGAAAAACAGACCGCCAAAAATGGAATGAGGACAGCATGCGACAAGCTATAAAAGCTGTCCTCAATGGCCAGATGGGATTTTTAAGAGCCTCAGCCACTTATGAAGTTCCGAAGTCAACTTTAGAACGCCGGGTCAAAAAAGCTCGAGATGCACTCGATGACGACACCGATTCCGAAAATGACTGCGGTAAAAAGCAACTAGGGCATTTCAAAACAGTCTTCTCTAAATGTCAGGAGGATGAGCTAGCTGCACACGTGAAGTCTATGCAAGCAAGGCTTTTCGGGATTACGGGTAAGGAGCTTCGCATATTGGCTTTTCAGTTGGCTAAAAAAAACAATATTAAAAATCCATTTAATTCCGATACTGGTATGGCCGGTCAAGACTGGTTGGACGGCTTTTTAAAAAGGCATCCTGATTTATCTTATAGACGCCCTGAGCCGACATCAGCTGCCAGAGCTATGGCATTTAATAGAGTGGCACTAAATGGTTTTTTTGATTTGCTTGAACAAATTGTTGACAAACATTCCCTTACCCCGGATCGAATATTTAACGTTGATGAAACTGGTATCAGCACCGTTCCAAAAAGTCAGTCTAAAATAATTGCACTAAAAGGACAAAAGCAAGTTGGGTGCTTGACTTCTGGTGATAGAGGCCAATTAGTGACAGCAGAAATATGTTTTAGTGCAACAGGAACCTATGTCCCCCCAATGCTTATTTTTGCTCGAAAGCGCATGAAAAATGAACTTCTTGATGGAGCACCTGCAGGATTTTGGGGAACGTGCAGCGATAATGGATGGATAACTACTAATATATTTTTTGACTGGTTTAAATCATTTGTTGAATTTACAAAGCCCACAAAAGAAAAACCAATTCTACTTCTGTTAGATGGCCATGCTTCCCATACTAAAAATCTCGAACTAATCGAGTACGCGAGAGAGCACAATGTTATATTACTATGCATGCCACCACACTGCACTCACAAGTTGCAGCCGCTGGATGTTTCATTTATGAAACCATTAAGCAGCTACTACAGTGCAGAAGTAAAAAAATGGCTCCGAGAGCATCCAGGACGCGTTATGACTCCTAATCAAGTGGCACCGGTTCTTGGAAGAGCTTATATACAAGCAGCAACTATGGCGACTGCCATAAACGGCTTTCGAAAATGTGGCATATGGCCCATAGACAGAAATGTGTTTACAGACGCAGATTTTTTGGCCGCCGAAACTACAAACACTGACAATATTGCAACTGACGATTTATGTACGGTTAATAGATCTGATTCAGAATCTACATTGCAGCCTGAAAATTCGACATTGGAAACGCGACCAGTTAAACAATCTAACAGTCAATCTGACAGTCAGTCTTCAACAGAGACAAGAACACTTGTCATAAATAAGAGCGCTTGCACTGCTATTCATGTGAATAACGACATTGGTCAGATTAACTTGCCTGCAGAAAATGTTATTCAAAATTCTGTCGAGTTGCCTTCCCTTTCTCCAAAGGAAGATAGTTCTATGCTTGCTGTTGAAGAAACTATGAATAAACCACCTGCCGTATCCAAAGAACAAGAAAATATTTCTCGGGAATATCCTAAATCCACGGAATACGAAAATTCTCCTGCTGTTCTTCTGATACTTGAACAAGACTTAGGAGGACAGTTAAATGCTTCAAAAAACATGACTGTGTCTGTCACACCAAAAGAAAACGAAAAAAATTTCTCATTGCACACTGAAAATGAAAAATCCTCAGATATCTTTGAGTCTCCTAGGAACATAAAATATACCACATCAAATGAAGATAACATGCAACCTTCCACTTCCTTCGGTAGACCAAAAACTCCTGAAAAACAAAAATTAACAAGAAGATCTTTTTTAGTAAGCCCAGATGATATCCTTACAATACCCAAGGAAATGAGAGTAGAGAAACGAAAGACTAGGAAACGGGGAAAATGTGCAATATTAACAGACTCTCCATACAAAAACGATTTGTTTCAAGAAAAATCTGCTAAAAATGAGAAAGAAAAGAAAACCAACCCTAGAAAGACAGTGACAAAAGAACAAAAGAAGACAGAGAAGAAGGAAACAAAGAAGCCAAATAGAAACACTCGCGTCAAAAGACGAAAGAAAGTAGACGTAACTGATTCGGAATCATCGAATGATGAAAATGATGACTGTATTTGCTTGTATTGTGGATACTTGTATTCAAAATCAAACGAAGGGTGGGTTATGTGTATTCAATGTCGTGATTGGGCTCATAACTCCTGTGCTGGCGTAGATGAAGATGATGAAAATCCCCATATTTGTTCATACTGTTTGCCAGATTAAGTATTATATTCATTTTGCCCCATAGCACATCCCATTTTGCCCCACATGTAGGGCAAAACGGGAAAATTACCTATTCTTAGTTAATTTGAATTTTCCAAAAAATATGACTGATTATGTTAATGTCACTATAATTATATGAAAATAGTGTAATACTTGTTGTTTTTGTTCAGAAGTTTTTATAATAAACGTGTTGATTTTTTAAATATAATGAGTTTTGTCTTAAGTATCCCATAATGCCCCAACTTCCCCTACATTATGTAACTGAGAAGCCTTTACACCTCAAATACAAAAACATCTAACTTTCACATTTATAATATTAATAGGATGCATCATTTTACGCAATCCTTTTTGGGTCTAAAAATAATGACCCGTATTTATGGCTGTTAGGATTAATCCATTTACTAAACGTGTTTATGGATCCAACATTCTCCCACTTACAATCCAGGGAGTGCAGTTTGGTGACAGTCCGCGTTATTGCGGGTTTACATTATTTTATGCGAATGCTTGGATATATATGATTAGATCCATAAGTGAGTGTATCGTACAGCAATGCAATGACATGTCGGTTAGTACGAAACTCAGTGCACGCACAATTATATATGAATACATTTCAACTGTTTGGCACTTTTAGTTTTGACGCTTTCGGATAACAAAAACACACATTTTAATATGGCACGTACTGTTCGTAAAATTAGATACAATAACTTTAAAGAAACCATCAAACAATCTTCAGTCAGAGAATGAGAAATATCAATAATTTGTCTAAATCTCCGAACACTAGAACAACATAACAAATTAATATTTAATTTTGAAACAATATATCATTTGTAAACAAATTTCACACCGACTAGCCAAACCGAACACAATTTATGTGGTCCTCTTTAACAATATTTAATTCTTTCATTCAAATCTGAAGGGCAAGCACGAGCGCTATTTTATCGACACGATAACGGTTAGAATGAGATAGCAGTATACGATACTAAGTAAGTGCGTAAGAGATGGCTGCTTTATCGCACGCGATAACTAGTTTAAACACCGCTCGTGCTTGCCCTCCTGGTCAAAAAACATTTTAATGCAAATTGGTATCGAAGCATTAAAAATATTCACAGACTCACACAATGACAAACAATGATCGTGTTCGCAAACTGATCCTTACACAGTATGGTAAAAAGTATTTTAAATAAGTGAATATCATCTTAACATTAAAAGATCTGACCAATCCGGCAGAAAGGAATATTATTGCTTATTACTTTCTACAGATATCTTTGCTCTTTATAAAGATAGTCTGTCAAAAAACACTATACGTGTATAATCAAATTAAATCACAAAATTTACTTGCTGAAAAAATGAAGACTGACAGAAAACATCTAGCTTACCTAACTATAAAAATATACATAAAATTTAATGATAATAAGTCTTTAATTTCATGAATATAAATACCAATTGAGTTAATAATATCTCGTCAGTTCAATACACACTTTATACATTTACAATATTTAAACAGTTGATTAAAGACACATATTGGTTTTAATATTGAGCATTAACTCACTAAGTTACAAGAGAATCGAGAAAATCGTTAAAAAACTAGTGACCAAGTATTATTTCACTACCGTAAATGTATCGTATAAAATATCTACAATTTGGCAACACTTTGCGATAATACTATGTTTTGTTAGTAACACTTTGAAGACTTATTTCTATAAATAAATGCAGAAAACAAGTTCACACTGCAGAGTAGTACAATTATGATTGAAAACCTTAATTATATTAGATAGATATTTACATCAACATTAGTTTCTAGTGTAAGAGTAATTTCTTCAAACGTGATCTAGTGTTTCACACGATTTTGTGAGCACAACTTTAAAACAGCCGAGTTTACACCTATGCAAGTTCACATCAAATGATCCAAGTTGAGCTACCAATATGTAACAAAGTAAATACAAACTGGCTTTCAAGTGTATTTTGAAAATGTACTTGGATAATGTAAACGCGGCTTTTCTCCTGACACTGATAACATGCAACCATATGCATTATAATTTAACATCATTTAAATTCAGACATTTTTTATTCTTCTCTTTTATCATTCTACATCACAAAATATTTATTACATATGTTTTTGGAGACTTGAATATTTTATATTAAATACGAAGATAGGACATAATTGTAACTTGAGTACTTTATAAGTAGTTGAATATCATAAAATAAGTTATATTCGATTTCTGTTTTTATTAATATCTTCAATATATTAAACAATACGAAATAGTCACATAGAAAACATGGTAGTTGTGTATTATACTAATTAACCTCGCACTAAATCTAATATTGCACTGAAAGCAATCTATTATCGCTGATGAAAATCACAAGGATTAATGTTAACAAAGAATTCAGCTGATGATAAATCGAGACCATAAAAGATAACAACAGTGATTGGAGACTGGCTTATAACAAACAACTTTTATATATGGTTGGATTTATAGCTTTAAGCAAACATAAACACATAGATATATTGAGTAAATAGAGGCACCCTCACTATCAGAAAATGTAAAATATCTTTTTACGCCACTAAGTGGATTCATAAATAAATTACAAAGACAATTCTTCATGAGAGATACCTTTTTTTGTCGGAAAACCTGTATTTAGTTATTGAGCCAGTTCAATTGTATTAAAGATATTTATATTTTCGAGACCAAATTACAAACTCAAATTTTCTACTCATGAGTACAACACACACAACTTTCCAAAAGTGGCTAAGGAATTCCTAATTCCTTAGCTCTGGCTACCCCTTCTAGGGATTTATAGCCGTGGGTATATATATGTATATATGTATGTATGAGTACATTTCTAATAACACCCGCCCCCGTGAAGGAGTTGTCAGAACATCAGTATCACTAGGACCTATAAGCGTAATATTTTAAATTATGTTTAGCTATTAAAATAGCTATTATAGTATGTTAATTAGACTTTCTTGTTCATGAAACCTCATGTGGGGATTATTATACTAATCAATCAAGGACAGAATAATTTGGACACGTCCCGGTTAATAGCAGTGGTTACTTGGCACCACAGCCCAGTTGACAGAGCGACCGGGGCTTAGACCGGGATGTCGCGTGTTTAAGTGCTGCTGGTGTCGTACATTTACTTTCCTTGATTGACTAGTATGTGTGTTGGTTGGTATCTATGTATTTACAATTAAACTTCCAAAGTGAACGCGAAACCGGAGTAAAAATAATAAAAACAACGTATAAACCGTATCAAAATATGAACCAGCGAATTAGCATGATAAGTGTTGGGGCGAAGTGGCTGTCACGTTCTAATGCTCCATTCAAACTATTTGGCACGGTGCCAACGCGGGCCATCACTAGACTAAGTACGAGTTATCAACTCCTATCAAAAGTTATTGCTGTTTTTAAAAAAAACACTGTCCGAACGTGAGTTGATGTATAATAAGCATAAGCTTAAACGTTCACGCCGAATATCCCCGAAGGGGTTGGCAGAGGTACTAATACTTCTGAACATCACGTGACTTTGTCACCTGGTGTTCAGAGTACCCACGTTTTGCATGGACAGTGTACTCACGTGATAGGGGGCAGGCCTATCGCCGTTTTGTACGAATACACTGTCACATGACTAAGTACAACTCAGCCATGTGGGTTTCCTCACGTTGTTTTCCCTCACCGATAACAACCATGATAAATTAACCACACATATGTCTTTAGAAAAGACAAATTGGTGTAGGCTCGACCTAGGATTTGAACACTAGTCGTTTGCACGATAACCGAATGTTCTACCCACTGGGCTATCACGGTTGCTTTGTATTTATTATATTATTTATAATTTAACAGTAACGTAGCAGTTTTAAGGATATGTGTAAGAGCTTAAAAACCTCAATAGCTCTTCTCTCCCGACCTAGTTTTTAACCATTATTAGTTTTTTTTATAACTAGGTGCATTGATAATAGTGATATAACAATTTAATTTTTGTTAGGATATGGGGTCCTTGTTGTATTGCATCAGCTTTTAAAAGCATTTTGAAATATCTTGCAGCTGATGTGTTTAAAAAGCCTTACAGAAACATGCCTTACTTCAAACGTGATCAAGGAAGCGTAAATTTCACAAATCTGAAAACATCTTTAAGATATTATTCCAGTAACGGTTAATCGTACTACGATTTTTGCCAAACATACACCGTTAAAGTGCTACGGCAGTAAACGTGTTTTAGTCCACCGATAAAAAACAATTCATCAAGCCGTCACGTCACCAGTGTTGATTAACACAATTAGTGTTGCAGAGAGCAAAGTCAAATTACGATTGATTCAGTAATTGAATGGAATCTAGCTTCGTTAAACACCGCATCGCTGACATTATTTAGCTACACTTAAATATGTGATACACAATACGGCAAAGCTGAAATGTAACTACATACATATACTCACGGCTATACTTCCCTAGAAGGGGTAGCCAGAGCTTAGAAATTATAAATTCCTCAGCCACTTTTGGAAGTTGAGTGGGGAAAAGATGGTAAAAATAAAGGTTTTTGGTGATGGGTCTCTAACCGCATCGCCCAAAAATCCAATAAAAAGCCCCAATACCCTTAGTCGCCTCTTACGACACCCGTGGGTAGAAAGGGGTAGCGACATTCTAAGCCGGCACTACGCAGCAAAACTGAAATGTACCTATTTAGAACAAAAGTGCTCGTAAGAGGCGGCTAAAGGTATTAGGGCTTTTTACGTGATTTTTGGGCGATGTGGTTGGAGACCCGTCACTAAAAACGTTTTAATTTACAATATATTCCTTACTCAATTTCCAAAAATAACTGAAAAGTTTCTTATTCTGAAGCTCTGGCTACCCCTTGGATTTATAGGCGTGAGTCTATGTATATATGTATGTATGTTAGAACAAAAGTAGCTATGGGCACATTTAAAATAAACATACAAACATACATATACTCACGGCTGTAAATCCCTAGAAGGGGTAACCAGAGCTAAGGAATTAGAAATTCCTCAGCCACTTTTGGAAATGATAGTGGGGAAAAGATGGTAAAAATAAAGGTTGTTGGTGATGGGTCTCCAACCGCATCGCCCAAAAATCCCTTAAAAGCCCCAATACCGTTAGTCGCCTCTTACGTACACCCACCGGAAGAAATGGGGTAGTGCTCTTCTAAGCCGACACTACACAGCAAAAATTAAATAAACTTTCCAAATAACATACATAAAATTACTCAAGGCTATAAATCCCAAAAATGGGTAGTCAGAACTTGACAATTAGAATTTCCTCAGCCACCTTACGATGTTGAGTAGGGAAAACATTGTAAATTAAAGGTTGTTGGTGATACGTCTTCAACCAATTACTCGCCGAACAGTTACTTAAAAAGGCCCAATATCCTAAAGACTTTTACGACACACAAGCAAAGAAATTATTTTATTTTAATTAACCGTGGAGTAACCGGCTTAGAATGTCACTAACCCTTTCTACCCACGGGTGTCGCAAGAGGCAACTAAGGGTATGGGGCCTTATTAAGTGGTTTTTGGGCGATGCGGTTGGAAACCCATCACCAACAATATTTTAGTTCTACCATCTTCTCTCCGATTAACTTCTAAATGTGGCTGAGGAGTTTTTAGCTCTTAAGCTCTGGCTACTTGGGATTTATGGCCGTGAGTATATGTATGTATGTATTAAATAAAAAAGGCAGGTGTCCGAAGTATGAAGAATAAAAGAGCATGTATGAAAAGATTGATGGTTGTGGACGAAGCCAGAGAGGTTTGCCAGGATCGTACAAAGTGGCGATCGATAGTCTCTGCCTACCCCAATTCACATGGACGTGACTAACGGCATGAGAATATGTATGTATTAAATTAACAATATTTTTTATTCAGCAGTTGTCTCGAGGTACAGCCGTCACATACAATATGCTGTCAAAGGTCTCCATTGACGTCACGCGATATTGAAAACTAGTGTCACGGTGAATTATAGAACGATTCGCTACATCAGTCATTCGATTCCGAGTAAGACGTTTGCGTGTTTAACTATCGATGGTGTAATTCTAGTTATCTCTATCAGAGTGATGCGGTTATAATTCCTTGAAAGAGTAGACAGAGTTAAGTATTCCACACATGCTTATCTTTTGGAAGTCTGTGAGAAAATGGAGGATAGTTGCTGATAGGCACCTTTGAGAGGCAAAATCTTAAAAGGAAATGTAATTCAAAGGCTATCCGTCTTACTGTGATTTTCCATTCGTGAGAGTAACCTTAGAGAAGGGGAAAACTTAATAAAAGTGTAAATGCATTAATTTATATTTGCACATCTAATTAATATAAAAAAATGGAAGTATAAAGGTTGTTGTTGTTGGTGATGGGTCTCCAACCGCATCGCTCAAAAACCCTTTAAAAGCCCCAATACCGTTAGTCGCCTCTAACGTACACCCACTGGAAGAAATGGGGTAGTGATATTCTAAGCCAACACTACACGGCATAGCCGACACTACACGGCATTTCCCCACTAAAATTTCCAAAAGTGGATGAGGATTTTTTAATTCCTTAGTTCTGGCTACCCCTTCTAGGGATCTATAGCCGTGAGTATATGTATGTATGGAAGTATATTTTGAGTATAAAGTAAGAATAATAAACTATTATGTATGACAAGAATAATGAATCTGCGGGAAGCCAGACAGATTTGTTAGGATCGTGCCAAGTGGCGATCGATAGTATCTGCTTGCCCCAATGGGATCAATAGGCGTGAGTTTAAATATAACTAAAATTGGTTTTAAACACTGACACAAAGAAAAGTGCTTTGTTTATCAATTTTAATCATTTTTCATCAATAGAAACGAGAAGAAAAAACGGTTGTATATCCTAAAATGGGTGAGCAGTGGTTGAACAGACCTTAGATATTAAAAAAACACTTCCTGTGCGAAACGGCACTATTGCTTTTGTAATATCTAGAAAATTTTAATGAATAAAGTGATTTCATTAGGTCTATTAAACAATTTTGGTCATGCCCCTGCAGGAGGTCATGTAAAATTTATATTTAGTTACATATTTCCCACTTGTGGCATGTCAATAAACGATTTGAACTTCCAATGCTATATCTAAATACACTATTCAGCAAAATGTAAAGCCCAGTAACAAACGTATTCAATTACATTTCATAATTCCAGTTAATGAAAATCACAAATACAATTGGCGAATCACGAAAGCATTGTTAGTATCGTTGAAATTCATTGTACTCGATAGTTTTCATTTCAGGGTTGTGCGCGTACTAATATTTACATTGTTAGTTGATATATTTTTTATAACTTTATACATACATACATATACTCACGCCATTAATTCCCATTGGGGTACGCAGAGACTATCGATCGCCACTTCGTACGATCCTGACAAACCTCTCTAGCTTCGTTTACATCCATCAATCTTTTCATACATGCTCTTTTTTTTATAACTTTATACCCAAATTAATAAAAGTAAACAACATTATTTTGCTTTCTGTAGTGTCGGCTTAGAATTGCGCTAACACTTTTCATGCCGCGGGTGATATAAGGCGTTTTGAGGCTTTGAAGTGTTATTTGGCAAATGATTAGAGCGATCAGCATCTTTACTTTACAATCTTTTTCCCACTCAATATCTAAAAGGGATTAAGGAATTTATATTTTTTGATCTCTGACTACCACTTTAAATAGTTTATAAACGTGAGTATATGCAACTATAAAATGGAGAACATAAGAAACCCTGTGTAGTATGCTGTGTAGTGCCGGCTTAGAATAGCACTACCCCATTGCTTCCGGTGGGTGTACGTAAGAGACTAACGGTATTGGGGCTTTTAAGGGAATTTTGGGCGATGCGGTTGGAGACCCATCACCAACAACCTTTATTTTACCATCAAGTTTCCAAAAGTGGCTGAGGAATTTCTAATTTCTCAGCTCTGGCTACCTGAGTTTTAGCCGTGAGTATATGTATAAGAAACCCCTAGAAGCTACACAGTACAGTCTATCACAAAGTGCCACCCCTACCCCGCATGTCGTGCGTGACCGCTCACCCAGCGCCAGAACGACGTAACCGCCAAGTCGCCAACCCGTCGTCGCCAGACGGTATGTTCCACTGCACGACGACGCAGGACAACGACTTGGCACGGCTTTCGGAAACATGCTTTTATTGAGGATACGATGACACTAACACAAGTTTATGTATATCCATCGGAATATAAAAAAACTTGTCTTAAATAAAGGCAACTAATTATATTATATTACTTGAATTAGGTACCCAATCGCACTTAAAAGTAAATCGTCGTCTAAGGCCGGTACCACAATTAAATTGATTTGCTGCGCGCTTGATTTTCATTCATCAATTAAAATTTATACTTGTTACAATTTGAATCCCTGCCCTTTAGCACATTCTTTATTTGGACCAAATAAATGGTTGTCCTCTACTGACATTTACGTCCACATTAGATCTATATACCTCTAGCATAGCTGTACAATTATTCCCACTGGAAGCCAAATTAAAAGTTAATAGGTTTAGGTACTTTAAAACACGGCGCCACTTGTTACCGAGATATTAACGAACTTCAAAAACATTATATCAGTTCCGAATTTATGGATAATGTAGGTGTAAATATGAAAATGTACTCTCGAAATAACAAACAGAATCTGAAACGATACAAATACTGCTGAACAGATCGAAGCTCATCACCACGAAAGCTCGATTGTTTACAAGCAAAGCTCGAGCCAGAATAACGTTTCCTCGAACCGCACTAACCGCCCACGGCTCGATGCAAATAACTAAATTAACCGACTTTATTTATAACTGTTCGATATTCCTTCGATATGACGGAGATTCAAGATATACTGCTGGAAACTTCAGATAAAAAATTCTTTCATCAGACTATATATTTCCTTACTGAAAAGTCCGATTTGGTAATAGCCATCTGGCAGCCTAGCTTAGGTTGGCAGACTTTAACGACAGTTAAAATGTAGGTAGCCGCGACAAGCAGAGACTATCGAGCGCCACTTTCCACGATACTGGCAACCCTCTGTAGGTTCGTTAACATCCATCAATCTTTTCATACATGCTTTTTTATTCTTGCTACTTTGGACATCTGCATATATACTGATATAGTGATACTCATTTTAAACGACACATAAATACGGTCTGAATCATAAACTATACAAATCGAATGGCTATTAAAACACAGTAACGTTGCCATTAAAATATAAAATCCTATTGTAAATTTATAGTTTAGTGACGACACTCGGCGTTTAGGCTGTGTAGTGACGTCAGAGATAACCCTGGGGCTAATCGTTAACTAGTCTCTTTCTTGGTCACACTTTTTTAGCTCAAGCGGTTAGTGGCCTTCAATGGAGAGGTATGAATTCAATACGATGCTAGATTTTTGTTAAGTAGCTATTACACAATGTAATACAATGAGCTGGCAATGGTAGCACACTATACTCTATTGTTCATACCATGTCGTGTACCAGCTTAACTCTGACAATTAAGTCAGAAAACTAATATTTCTTTATCAATTAGAAAATCTATTGTGAGGAAATCTATGTAGCTAAGTATACACTTTGAAATACACATACATACATATACTTACGGCTATATTTCCCTAGAAGGGGTAGCCAGAGCTAAGGAATAATAAATTCCTCAGCCACTTTTGGAAGTTGGGTGGGGACAAGATGTTAAAAATAAAGGTTTTTGGTGATGGGTCTCCAACCGCATCGCCCAAAAATCCAATAAAAAGCCCCAATACCCTTAATCGCCTCTTACGAAACCCGTGGGTAGAAAGGGGTAGCGACATTCTAAGTCGGCACTACACGGCAACTTTGAAATAAGAGTTTAATTAATTAATTTTAATCGACTAAATATGGATTATATCAGTTTTGTCAGTTAGTCAGTCAGACAAATTTTGATGGTTGCTCTCGAGAATTAAAATAACCTCCTCAATAACAAGCAGTACCTCTATCAGACCCTTTACATATCAGTCACAAACAAATATATGTTAGTGTTAAATGGTTTTAAAACAATAACACCTAATAAAAGATATATAAAAACGTTCAGTAGTTCCAACATCACATGTCAGTGTACATAACCCGGGCCCACATGCATTTTAACAACAGCTTAGTGTACTTGCATGTGTCCCTTATTACACGCGAATTCTGAATACAGTCGTGTGCTAGTCAAATATACATGAAACACGGGGAACAGATAAGGGTAATGGAAACTCCCTATTTTATGATGGTTTGCATTATTCAAAGACGTTTTACATGAAAGCTACTTGGATTGTGTAGATACTTTTGAATTCGTTGCTTATTGGTATGGACAAAGTGTCCAGAGTCTTTCGCATTATGAATAAGTATAGATTTTTAATTCAGATTTTATACTGTTTCATGATTTTTATAAAAGGTCCGTGTGATTCTGATGTTCTGATTTAATATAAATAACAAAAATACTAATTTATTAGTTAGTTCAGTTACCAAAAAGTAGATGAACTATTTGAGCTTCGTAAATAAAAATTTAAAGTGAGTAAGTGTAAGAGAAATCTACATATAACAACAAAAGCCAATATACCCTACCTAAAGGTACTGAGGGTATTGTCTCGGGTAGTCTGGGTCCGACACTGTCTCTCTTATTATATCATAGCTTCGCCTTATATCAATTTCAAATCATTGATCAACTTATAGGAAGAAAACAGTCAAGTCTTCAGGCTTAAAGCCTTAATATTGCTATACAGTAACTGCCAGGATTTTTATAAATTGGGAAGAATCTTTTTGGTCTCTTACGACGTGAGTATGAATTCATAAGCTATAGAACACGTTTTAGTGATAATAGAAATTGGACTATGCACAATACTTGGCATATTTTTTGTGGTCGCATTTTCTATATGCCTTTACGGTTTTGTTTAGCTCAGTTCAGACTTTAACTTAGTTTTAAGCTATTGCATAGCTTCTATCGCAGGCCTTGAGCGCGGGGACTAAATCCAGAAATTCCGTAACGAAAAAACCTCACGCTCCCCACTCCGACGGGCACGGAGGTGTGGCTTGAAGGCCGTGCATCGTCTAACGTCGTGTCAGTTCGGCAGTCTTCGACACGGCGCTGTGTGTCGCTTTTTTTAATATTTCTATTTTCAAACAAACCCTTTCGTATTGTATAGCTTATTCACCCATACTCAAACCTAACACACAGTCACTACTCCCCAAACGAACATATAAACCAAATGCGAGGTAACACCTAACTGACTATTCTCACTTTTACTTACATTAAAAAAACTTCAAAAATCACTTTCACTACACCAGCGTCCCGTCACTGTGATCCTCATTGGTGAGGGTGGTGAGGGCGATCCACTAACTGTGAGGGTCAGAGACGCTCTCCAGGTCGGTGGAGGCCCTGGCGATTGGCTAGCTGAGGGTCGAGCTGCTTGATGAGGAAATGGCTTCTCGGCCTAGCTCGGCGGTCATTATTGCTATTGTCAGCTCTTTCTTCGCTTTTTGGACCACCCAGGCCATGAGAGTGATGCCGATGAGGATCTGGAAGAAAATAAATGAACTTTATTGCTGGGTGCTTTTTGTTGAAATATATACTTTGTTATCAACGGATGGATAAATATGACTTGCATCCAACACCGTCTATTTTTATTGTCAGTAAAATGTTTGTAACTGATAACGCATTTATTAAGTCAATTGATAAAATCATGATCAATTATAAATATGAAACACTCATGATAGTACACTACGTGAATGCTTTTCTTTCATGCCACACACCGTGGGCTGTCTTGCCGATGATTAAACCAAACATTGTATGTCGTCTAATTCACTATATAATCGCTTCAATCATTCTTCCGAAGCAGACCTAGATCGAGCGTCGACCTCATTCCTACCACGTTTACCAGTTATAAATAAATACTGTTTGCCATTAACAATATCGTACCGTCACGTGAATCGATTCGATTAGTACATAGCGAGTTATATTCGACGTACCATGTTTTGGTCGGAATGCCAATTTGGTCCGGTTTTAACTGGTACAGCTTGGATTGACAGAGATGGCGATTTTGGACAATGTTTCATTTTCAAATAAGACTCATGTCTTGTTCCCGGTAAGGCTTGCTATCAGCCTTCAAAAAATGTTATCTATTAATGAATTTTGGAAAATAAACTTTTTGACTTTTGGTACGTTTTTTATTATTATAGCACGACGGCTGTGTGAAGATCGCGAAGATCGCGGGTTCAAATCCTGCTGAGAGCATTCAATCATGTGACTTATGTTCTTGATCGTAGTCTTAGATTTTATTCATATTTTTATCAAAATCAAAAGATTATTTTGAAAATACAAACGTCGCACCGCCTTCGTATGGAAAGTTAACTCTTTAAATTGTAAAATATAGTTAGTAAAACGCAGACTTAGCCATTGAATTCATTAAGAGCGATGACGCAGCAGTTTTGGGCACTTGTGAATATGAAGATTTAATATTCAATACAGCCCAAAATCTTCAGAATCACTTAAAGCATCAAGTTTTTTATAATTATAATTTACTTAGAAAGTAACGTGCATGGAAAATAAGACAAAGATATTTAGCGGGTCATAGCGCAGTTTAACTGAACCTATGGCAGATTCATAGCATTCTCAAACAAGGTCATAAAAATATAAGTAGTGTTGTGGTGTCTCGGCGCACATAACATATTAACGGGAAGAAATTAGGTCATACTATTCTCAGCCAATACTACACATTGAATCAAGTACGACTTATTTTACTTAATTGTCATTGAAATTGACTAATAACATAAATTCCTTCATCCATTATAGTAATGGAAAGGAAATTACATTATCCCCAACATTGTGATTAGTGATTCGTTACAACTTTGTGGAATCACTGCACAAGAATTCCACATGAAAAATGTGAGTCGTGAAGAGTACCCGCCAAATAACATCCGCATATTATGTCTGTCTGTGTGACTGCATCCTCAATTGTGGCTGTGACGTACTGTTCCACCGGTATCATCGGGAAAAGTCCAAAACCTTACAATAGGGGCCGAGACGTATTGCTTTATTGAAGTACTCTTCGAAAATACACATGTCCAAGGTTGCCCGGACGGCTTGAAACGGATTGCAAGTAATATTTTCACAAGTTTGTTGACACTTTAAGACGTTTAGATAGTCGTGAGAATAAAATATATAAAATATTGTTTGCTTCATTTCCATTGTATTAAGTTTTCTTTTCAACTTAAAGCCTTCAGCATCGATATATTTAAAATTAACGATAAAGAGAAAGACGATTTATCCGGAGCATCACTATTTAATCATTGCGTTACAATATAGTGCAACCTGCACGCGTCGAGAGACAAAGATATTTGTGCTACTAACAAACATCAGCTGCATGCACAACGTTTTTATTATTGTTTACGTTTCAGTGTTTCAGCAGAACAGTGATGCGTTATTGTAACAAACATACAAACAATAACATCCTCATGATACGTATTTTATAACGTTTCATATCTGTGGGTCGGACAGGGTACCCATTTATTTGACAAATACCACACAAAAATTGGTGAGGCTAAACAATTTGATGAGATAACATCGTAAGAAAACATTGACTGAAAATTGTATCTTTTATCTACACTTACAATAAATCTGTAGAGAGGTCAATTCTGTACATGAAATATATTTTTAAAATAACTATCAGGGAGTGATTAGGGATCGATACTGATTTTTGTTGAATTTTTGTCTGTCTGTCTGTTGGTTTGTATGTTCCTTATGGAAACAAAAACTACTCGACGGATTTTGACGAAACTTGGTACAATTATTCTTCATAGTCCTGGGCAGGTTATAGTATACTTTTCAGCAAAGTAGTGAAGGGGAATTTTGGGAAAACGGAAAAAGTTACTCCATTTTTTGTACTTCTGTCGCGTGTGCAGCTTTAATGGTTAAAGTTACTTAGAAATCGCGTATGACGGAAATATTAAACATGAAATTGTCTAAAAAATATTCTATATGTCTATATTTTATGGTTGACTCACAATAACACGTGTAACTCCTGATAGCTTAGCAGTTCCGAGCATTCTGCTTATATTTGTTTACTCTTACGTTTATAGTGCTCACTCATCCCTTATTTAAAAAAAGTTAACATTAGTTAAGTTATTACCTTTTCAACAAAAAAAGAACCTATGATTCGGTAAAGAAACACCAAAATTATACATATGAAAAATAATAGTCGCACGCACGCGACCTAAACCAAATCTTTACTAATTTACATATTGCATACTAGATGGCGCAAGTAGCACGCATCCTACGTTGCGGTAGGTTTTTTAGATTGTTATAAATAATTCATAGCGTTTTACTCAACTTGAACTCTCCCAACTCAACTTGAAAATTAGCATGTTTGTGGAGATACTGAACAGTTCATAAAAGCGCTTTCATCACATCATTCATTTCATCAATCACAAAGTTCCACTATTCAGGAGCGCTATTAGCAGTAATCAATGCGCTAAATTTAATTAATCTTGAGCAGTGATTGAAACCTCTGATATTTTTAAAACTACGCTACCCGTGCGAAGCTGGGCCGATCCACTAGTTTAATAATAAACTGTTGAAGACAACTTGAGACGAGCGATTTAGACCTCACCTAATTTCCTAGCTGGAGAGGAAAGGTAAAAATTTAGATTTTGAACAAAAAATCAGTGCCCCATCTAGTAAAATATCTGAATGCATCGGCCTATCGTGCTCTCTCGCTCGTGCCACGTACGTATCATATTTTCCTGCATTTATTCGGCGCTCACCGATTAATAAGACTTTTTACTCTCTTTTTGTGTGGGTTATCGATACAAGCTATTTCTTTTTTGGCATGAAAACTAGTGGTTAAGGAAGTTGATGAAATCTCTTAGAAGACTTAGATAGCCGTGTAGTGTCGGCTTAGAATGACACTACCCCATTTCTACCGGTGGGTGATCGTAAGAGGCGACTAAGGGTATGGGGCTTCTTAAGTGATTTTTGGGCGATGTGGTTGGAGACACGTCACTAAAAACATTTATTACCATCTTTTCCCCAATCAACTTCTAAAAGTGGCTGAGGAATTTCTCATTCCAAAGCTCTGGCTACCCCGTTAAGGGATTTATAGCCGTGAGTATATGAATGAATGAATGAATGATGAAATCTCTGAAAAACATCATCAAGATGATGGACAAGGTTGATGGTTGAATAATTGACGAATCTGAGATCTAACAAAGTTGTAAACGTCGTAAATCTCCGATGAAAACTAATGTCGTAAGTATACGGTTGTAAATTATCTCAAACATCTATACTTAACATATGAATACTAATGAATTGTACATAACAATAACAGCGACATTATATTTGAACAGACATGAAGTCACACAGAGTGTTGACAGTCTCTACAACCATTGTTCGTTTGCGCTGTCTGAGTCACGTCGCAACTTATTGTTTCAGAAATGAGCATTTCCTGTAAACTTTACATATGCAAGTAATAGCAAAAAAGAAGAGTCAGATTGTTCAACTAATTCGCTAACTAATAGTTACTGCTACAATCCGAAAGGGGAAGGGTTGACCTCCTCAATCATCCAAAATACGAAGTGTAAGGAAATGTAAGGCAAAATTGTTTCAGTCACAAATTGAAATGTCTTTAACTAGACTTAGGGCCAGTTTTTTGATCCGTGGTTAACTCAACAATTTGTTAAATATCATAACTATTAGTTAGATATCAGCAAAATGCATTTTTTGACCCGTGGTTAGAGCAACTAATGGTCAAATATCGAACCAAAATGGATTTATGATTTGACTACTGGTTAGTCATTTAACTATAGTCAATGTAACAAATGGTTATATTTTTAACTCCGGATCAAAAAACTGGCCCTAACATAACTCTTCGATACGATACTTTAACTGAAGACTTAACTCATACGTTCACGTTCTGTATATCCCCCAAGGGGTTGGCACTACTTAACATCACGTGAGATTATTAAGTCGGTGTTCAGAGTACCTTCGTTTTGCTTGGACAGTGTACTAACATGGTAGGGGACAAACGTATTGCCTTTTTGTTCAAATACACTGTCACATGATTAATCACAACTTTACCGTGTGGATTTCTTCAGGATGTTTCCCCTCACTGTTTACAAATTTGATAAATTAACAACACTTATATTTTAGAAAAGCCACATTGCTATAGGCCTGACTCGGGATTTTAACTATCGTCTTCTCCATGAGAAACGCCAGTTTTTAAACGGCGCTATCAAATGGCAGATATTTTATTCTGAATCTCTAGCTACCCCTTCTAGCAATTTTAAGCCGTAAATATATGTATGTATGTTATCACTGTTGTAGATATAAAGTTAAAATAACAGATACAATATAGTAGTATAACAAAGGTACCTGCAACGCAAACACGATGTAGCCGGTGACGTGGCTGTGCTGCAGCACGTCATGTATGGAGCGCAGCGTGCTGCCCAGGTACACGTTGATGAGCTGCGCCGGCAGCAGCCCCAGCAGCGACGCGATGTGGTAGCCGCAGCCGCCCACGTCGCTGATCTGGGGATATATCAGATTTAATTATATATTTATCGATTTGCTGTGTAGTGTCGGCTTGGAATAGCACTACCCCATTTCTTCTGGTGGGTGTACTTAAGAGGCGACTAACGTTATTGGGGCTTTTAAGGGATTTTTGGGCGATGCGGTTGGAGACCCATCACCAACAACTTTTATTTTGCCATCCTTTCCCCACTCAACCTTCCAAAAGTGGTTGAGGAATTTCAAATTCCTTAGCTCTGGCTACCCCTTTTAGGGATTTATAGCCGTGAGTATACGTATGTATGTTTGTATTTATCTATTTAAACTTTATTAGGACTATCAAATACAAACAAAACATTATATCCTATTAATATTATAAATGTGAAAGTTTAGATTGTGTGTTTGAGGTGCAAAGGCTTCTTAATTACAGAATGTATATGAATGAAATTTAGCAGAATGCTAGATAATGACTCCAATTATCAAACAGAATACTTTTTATCCCGGAAAAATTTGACTAATAAAATATTAAGGCCTGATTGAACTTAGGGTGCCGAAAAAAACGCCTAAAGTATGGCATAAGCAAATTTACAGCACGAAGTCTGTCGGGTCAGCTAGTAATTATAATATAACACATAGGGCGAGTAACAGATGGTCGCGGGAAGAACTTAAAAAAATGGTCAGAAATATAGTGGTATCAGTTTAATTTATTGGACATCTACCGAACATGTTTTTAATCCAGCAAATCTTTCTATTCTTGAGTTGTCTAGAAGAGATCGCTCTTAGTGATAAGACCGCCAGTTGTACTTTGGCTTTTTTACCGATCTTTTTTTGTAATTGTTGTTTTTTTGTGATTGATTAAATACAGTATTATAATTAGTACAGTGTGATATGCGTCTGCGAAGTTTGTTGTAATTTTAAGAAACCGAAACCTATTATGACTATTTGGTCGTGTGTGTCATACTCATACGATTATTTTCAAATTCTAATCTCAAAATTATATTAACTACAATACATAACGAAATGTGTAATTAAGAAAATTTGTTGCTGAGGAAAAACTAAAATAGTAAAATAGTATAGGGGTATTGTATCGAGATGACCTAGCCGATCAGCAGGGCAAGCACGAGCCGTGTTTAAACTAGTTATCGCGTGGGATAAAGCAGCCATCTCTTACGCACTTACTTAGTATCGTATACTGCCATCTGATTCTAACCGTTATCGTGTCGATAAATTAGCGCTCGTGCTTGCTATACAGTTGACGATACAGGCATAATATAAGGCACTTTTAATTTGAATGTTTTTGTTCATGAAAACCTCATGTGGGGATTATTACTAATAAATAAAGGAAAGAAAAGAGGGACGCGGGCGTATACCAGAGGTCACGGGTTCGATCCCCGCCGGTTTCGAAATTTTTCTTGCCTTTATTTATTAGTAAGGCACTTTTATTTTTATATATGAGCCACTTTTATTAATACGCGCATTCGCAATGGTTGCCATGGAAAACTTAATTTAACTAATTCATACAAAATCTGTCAGTATCTCACTTTCACGTGAAATATTCGCTCTCACTATCCTCATGATACCATGGAGGGTCTCGAAACGGCATATGTACTACAACCAAAATACTATTAACATATCTAAAGTGTTAAAGGAAAAAATAATACTTATTCTCCAAAGTATAATAAATTGATTTTCGTATATTTTAATCGCGATAATGAAAACTATTGATTTTCGTATATTTTAATCGCGTGTTATTACATTATTTTTAAACGCAAATGCAACATAAAATTTTGTGAAGGTAGTTAGTATTAATAATTTTATAGTACTGTATAATGACATATAACACCTCAGTCTTCCCGTGACCATGATAACTGAAAAGTTTTCGAAACGTCGGGCTTTAAAAATAATGTAATAACACGCGATTAAAATATCCGAAAATCAATAGTTGTTTCAATTATAATGTGCAATCGTGAAAATCTTAGAAAATATTATTCTCCAAAGAATGTAGCCTGAATTCAACCCCACATCTAATCGCCTCTCAGGGTTACCCGAAATTTATCAACGTAAAATCTATTAAGCTAATCAAAACGAGGTCAGATTATGACGCCGATAAGCACACTCATACTCGTTAATTAATCGTTCAAATTTGTTCGACTGTACGGTGTGCTACAAATAACATGGGAAGAAATCACGCAATTATGTCGGCTCAGAATTGCCTTACTCCATTTCTTTTCTTTAAGCAGAATCAGAAGGTCAACTAGATCGTCCGCCGCCACGGAAAAACCCAAGTTAAATGACAGCGATAAGGAAATCGAAATTATGCATAGTTGTCTGCGGACTTAATTAGTATCACAGTTGTTATTATAATATAATAAGGACTAGCGCCCCATTTCTGAATTGAGTATTCCAGCTGAGAACAACTTAAGTATCGTTCTGTCGCATTAAAATCTGAACAACTGAATGAGACAAAACGATACTCTTCTACGTTCTCAGCTGGAATACTCAATTCAGAAATCGGTCGTAGGTTTTATTACTTTTAATGTATAAAAGAAGATTGCTATGTTATGTACTATTCGTTGAACTAGTAAAATCTGGGGCGGGTTTTGATCGTGTGTTTGCTCTAACCTTCTCTGTAACCTGTATTTATTTATATCCCTATCCAAAAAGAAGCCAAAACACTTATCTATAGTTGTGTATGATTAAGAGCTTATTCCATTTGTCTGAATGAAGACGTCTGAGAGCCACAGAATCTGAATTCGGACTAGTGGAATAACGTTCAGAACGCTAGGCTTCTGAAAAGTAGACAAATTTGTGTAGTGGAATAACAAGCGTCTGCGGCAGTAACTTCGAAGGACGTCTGAATTAAGAAACGACAAAGTGTAATGGAATAAGCTCTTTAGCTTCATACATCTATATTTATAGCAATACACTATATCTAGATATGATATTTGTTTGGCTTCGAATTCAAGTGTTGGGTGTCACGCCTCCAATTCGGTGTATCTGATCGGTGTATTAATAAAAAATGATATATTTATTTCGGTTTTTCATTTTACATATATTCGGCTTTAAATCCCAGAAGGGGAGCCAGAGTCTCAGTGTTAGAATCTCCTCAGTCACTTTTAGAAGTTGAGTGGGAAAACATACATACATATACTCACGGCTATAAATCCCTAAAAGGGGTAGCCAGAGCTGAGAAATTAAAAATTCCTCAGCCACTTTTGGAAGTTGAATGGGGAAATGATGGCAAAATAAAGGTTGTTGGTGATGGGTCTCCAACCGTTTCGCCCAAAAATCCCTTAAAAGCCCCAATACCGTTAGTCGCCTCAAGCGTACACCCACCGGAAGAAATGGGGTAGTGCTATTCTAAGCCGACACTACACAGCAGTGGGAAAACGATTGTAAAATAAAGGTAATAGGTCTCAAACCGCATCGTCCATCCATCACTTTAAAAGCCCCAAACCCTAGGTCTCCTCTTAAGACCCCGCGGGAAAAATGGTGAGTGTTTATTGCTATTTAGGCCAACATACATACATATACTCACGGCTATATTTCCCTAGAAGGGGTAACCAGAGCTAAGGAATTATAAATTCCTCAGCCACTTTTGGAAGTTGAGTGGGGATAAGATGGTAAGAATGAAGTTTTTGGTGATGGGTCTCCAACCGCATCGCCCAAAAATCCAATAAAAAGCCCCAATACCCTTAGTCGCCTCTTACGACACCCGTGGGTAGAAAGGGGTAGCGACATTCTAAGCCGGCACTACACGGCCAACACTACACAGATAACCTTCTTTTAAAATTTAAATGTATCCAATGGTATTCGGAATGTAGCTCTTCATGTCACGCCATATTCCAATCATAACGAAAGCAATTTAATTGTTATTTATCAATGTTTCTAGTACATTTGATTTCGCCTATCGACCACAATCTATTTGTATGTATCAATTGTCCACAATAGCACAATCGCATGTGTGGCGGCGAATTGTATGTAGTTAGTAACAAAAGGTTTTCAAACTACGCTTTTAGTTCTAATTGTAAACTGAAATGTTTGTTATCTATTCAGCATTTATATTTTTGAACGACTTTATGTTCGTTTCCACGAATTTGTAATACTTACTTACTTACTTACTTACTCCGTTGGCTCAGCGACCCAAAGTGGATCTTGGCCTCAGACACAAGAAGTCGCCATTGGTCCCTATCCTGTGCGATCTCTTTCCAGTTGCCTGCCTGAAGTTCGCGCAGGTCCTTTTCGATTTCGTCCCTCCATCGATACTTGGGACGTCCAACTGGTCTTCGACCGCTTGGTATTCCAAGGTAAACCTTTTTGACCGCCCGATCCTCCCCCATCCTCTCCAAGTGGCCAAGCCAGCGGAGCCGGTGGGACTTTATTTCGCCGATGATGTTAGGTTCAGAAATCAGGTCTTCGATTTCCTGGTTCTTCCTCATTCTCAGAGTGCCATCTTCCATCCTGTTGGGACCCAGAATTTTCCTCATTACTTTCCTTTCCGCAACCAGAAGTTTATTCTCTTCCTTGAGAGTGAGTGTCCAAGCCTCGCATCCATACATCAAGATCGGCCGGATGACGGTTTTATAAATTCGGATCTTGGTTTTTCTGCTGAGGAGTTTTGACACAAGCACTTTGTGGAGAGCAGCGCTGCAGCAAAGGGCGTTTTGTACTCGAAAGCAGCGCTGCAGCAAAGGGCGTTTTGTACTCGAAAGCAGCGCTGCAGCAAAGGGCGTTTTGTACTCGAAAATTTGTAAATTTGTAATATACGTTTGAAATTTTGTTCGTTTTGTTAACATTAAATAAACATCGTCGTGTAGTGTCGGCTTAGAATAACACTACCCCATTTCTACCCGTGGGTGATCGTGAGAGGCGACTAAGGGTATAGAGGTTTTTTAAGTGATTTTTGGGCGATGTGGTTGGAGACCCGTCACCAAGAACATTTATTATTACCATCTTTTCCCCAATCAACTTCCAAAAGTGGCTGAGGAATTTCTCATTCCAAAGCTCTGGCTACCCCGTTAAGGGATTTATAGCCGTGAGTATATGTATGTAATTAAATAATTTAGCCTTGAATTTAGACACTATAAAGAAAAACAATCGTAAATTGTTTTTCATTTCCACTTAGATTCACAAAATACAATGTTTTGCTTTTAACTTCTTCACATTTTACAATAATCTTTCCAACGATATCCCATGTAATGTATTAACACGAAAAGTTTCTTTTTTTACTGCGAAAACATAATTATAGACAAATCTCGCAATGTGGTGGAAAAATCCGGACTTCAAAGCTCTGCGCTTCCTTCACATACATATACTTACGGCCATAAATCCTTAAAAGGGGTAGCCAGAGCTTTAAAGCTAGGAACTCCGCAGTCACATTTGGAGGTTGATAGGGGAGAAGATGATAGAAAGAAAGTATTATTGGTGATGGTTTTCAAACTCACCGCCCAAAAACCACTTAAAAAGCCCCATACCCTTGGTCGCCTCTTATGACAACCGAGGGTAGAAAGGGGTAGTGACATTCTAAGCCGACACTACAAGGCTGAGCTCTGAGCTTTCCTTCATAGAATAAAATCACGCACAGATATACCCCGTATTTTTCTAAATTATAAGTTGTTTGAAATACGTTCTACTAACACCACAAAGTTAATAGCAGTGTTATCGCCGCATATTGGACATTACGCTCTTATCGCGTTGCGAAACTGCAGCTAGCGAAACAAATCACCACTTTATTACTTCTTTAGGTTTTCAAATATTATACGAGCTCAAGTGTGTTATTAGAAAAGTTATTATTACATTAGCTAAACAATAAAGTAAACAATGCAATGCCAATTAAAAATCTCCACCTATAACAATTATACTAAAAACAACAACTTACAGACTAAAAGTAAATTCAAATAACAGACCGAGAACAATAGAAATAAAGGTAACAATACTAAAAACTAAATTAATTTTTACTAAAAAAGAAAAATAAAATAAAAATAATTAACTTAAATGTTCTGAAATTAATTGGTAAGTAATCGCTTGATTGCTGAAATGCTGGAGTTAAATATGTCGAAATCATTTTGAATTTGATTATATTCCCTAGAAACTCGTATTATAAATGAATTCTTATATGATGATATATGATACGCTTCTGATTATGAGAAATAAAACTTAAATAACATTTCTCCATAATCTCATCGTCCGCGCTTTATATCTCTGAAGAGTTGGCAGAGGTACAAATACTTTTGAACATCACTTGCTTGGACCGACCATTCATGTGTTATGGAGCCTTATCGCTTGTTTGTTACGAGTGCGCTGTCAGTCATATGGCAAAATACGATTGGGTCATGTGGATGCCGTCGCTATAAAGTCTCCTTAATAAAAAAGTGATAGCCAGGAAGCGTAGTTATTTAGTTTCGTTCTTAATTGAACACCATTTTACAATATATTTAATTAGATGTGATTAATTGCCGTGTAGTGCCGGCTTAGAATAGCACTACCCCATTTCTTCCGGTGGTTGTACGTAAGAGGCAACTAATGGTATTAGGGCTTTTAAGGGTTTTTTGGGCGATGCGACTGGAGACCCATCACCAACAACCTTTATTTTACCATCTTTTCTACACTCAACTTTCAAGATTTATAGCCGTAAGTATATGTATGTATGTGAGTTAAGTCATAAGAGGGTGCCACACTCGCCTGAGTTTAAGAGTGAACGCGCTAATCTCAAGAGATACTGGTTCGAATTGAAAAGATCTATAACCTATTCCATTTTTTGAGAAAGCCTTGAGGCTGTATATACGATTAATATTATAAGAGATGAGTAAGTAAGTAAGCAAGTAAAATGTTTATTTGGTATTAAAAACAAAATTACAAACAGTATTTAACAATAAGATAAAACATTTAATGATACCAAAAAGGTCTTGGCTCAGCGTAAAATGTACCCAGCGCAAGTCTCGCAGGACACAAACGCTGAGTACGCTGGTTTTCAGCCAACACCTCAAACTTATAGCTACTACATACTAACTAATACATAAAGCAAAAAAATATATAATTAAGTAATAATAAGAAACAAATACTGTAACAGAGAAAAAAGGAAAGAAAGCTACTCCATATATGATTATAGCTAATTTCGTAATTTATTTGAAACAAACAAAAATTGATAAAATCATTATAATAATAAAAAAAAAAAAAACAACTGTACATTGGTAAAATGTTCGAGGAAATTTAAACTTTATAGATATGTATATAATATACTTAAGACTTTGCCGTGTAGTGCCGGCTTTGCCGTGTAGTGCCGGCTTAGAATGTCGCTACCCCTTTCTACCCACGGGTGTCGTAAGAGGCGACTAAGGGTATTGGGGCTTTTTATTGGATTTTTGGGCGATGCGGTTGGAGACCCATCACCAAAAACCTTTATTTTACGATCTTTTCCTCACTAAACTTCCAAAAGTGGCTGAGGAATTTATAATTCCTTAGCTCTGGCTACCCCTTCTAGGGAATTATAGCCGTGAGTATATGTATGTATGTATGTACTTAAGAAATACATAGGAATATAAACATATACGTATAAGTACGAGAGTGGTAATAAAACGATAAGTGCGCATGACAGTACAATATTATAGGTGGATATGTATATACAATGATATATTTAGGAATGATATATTTATTTATGAGCAGTGAATAGATACAACATTGATATTTTAAGAAAATGCACTCCCATTCGAACTAGGAGGCGGTTTAAATATAGGCCGTTATTAAATCTATACTTATAATAAATCTGTAGAGAGGTCAATTCTGTACATGAAATATATTTTCAAAATAACCATCAGGTGGTGATTAGGGATCGATACTGATGCCAAAAATGCAATCAGTAAAATTTTTGTCTGTCTGTCTGTCTGTCTGTCTGTCGGTTTGTATGTTCCTTATGGAAACAAAAACTACTCGACGGATTTTAACGAAACTTGGCACAATTATTCTTCATACACCTGCGCAGGTTTTTGTATACTTTCCAGCTGAGTAGTAAAGGGGAATTTTGGAAATTTTGGGAAAACGGGAGAAGTTACTCCATTTTTTAAGCTTCCGTCGCGTGTGCAGCCTCAATGGTTACACTTACATAGAAATCATGTATGACGGAAATATTCTTCATAAAATTATCTAAAAAAAAAAATTCAGCAGTTTATGTGTATCTTTTACGGTTGACTCACAATAACACGTGTAATTCCTGATAGCTTAGCAGTTCGGATCATTCTGATTATATTTGTTTACTCTTACGTTTGTAAACGTCTCACTCATCCCAAATTTAAAAAAGGTAACATTATTACCTATTCAATAAAAAAATAATCATAGGAATCGGTATACAAACACCGAAATTATACATAAAATAAGCCATCGCGCCCGTGATCAAAACCAAATCTTTACTAATTTACATATAACATACTAGATGGCGCCAGTAGTTGCATCCTACATCACGTAATGATTTATTTTTTAGACTGTTATAAATACTTCATAGCGTTTTATTTCAAAATTTGCTATTAAACGGAAATACTGAACCGTTCATCAAAGCGCATTTAAAATCACCAAACTACACTGTTTAGGGAGTGCTATAAATTTAATAAATTGAAAACATTGCGCTGAATTTCACAATGCTTGAGCAGTGACTGAAGAAAGAAACCTCAGATATTTAATCCTCAAATATGGTGTGCTGCCAGTAGTTTTCATACAATTATATTTTCTATTTAAAACGCGAACCTCAGTCACGCACACAGTGTAAGGGCGCACTTACTCTGCATAGGAATGCATTACATTTGCATGAAAATGCACCCAATTTAATACCTCGCTACTAGAAAGTGAAGTAATTTAACGAGTCTGAAAATAACCTGCGACCTTTTAATAATTGCAGGTCGGTTTAGACTTCAACTACCCTCATTTTACTGTGATTACGTGAAGATCTTTATTTACTTAAAACAAACACAATAACAAAACCGTGATAGCTTAGTGAGAACACAATCGTTTCTCATGCAGAAGACGTGAGTTCAAATCCGGAGTCACGCCTAAACCATTGTTTCTTTTTCTTAAGTCACAATTGTGGTAATTTATCAAGGTTGGTAACGGTGCGAGGAAATATCGTAAGCAAACCCACATGACTTGAGTTGTGCTTACGTACAAAACGGCGATAGGTCGGCACTTCATCACGCTGATGCACTAACCAAGCAAAATGTACTCTGAACACCAGATGTCAAAATTGTTACGTGATGTTTGTCAGCATTAGTAGCTCTGTCACCTTTTTGGAGATTTACGGCGTGAAGATTGGATGATTTAAACATTATTATAAAATTTCATAAGGTCAGCGAACATCTTCATTATTAAACATTACTCTCGTGTATATATCATAATAATTCTCGAGGCCACCCGTTACGTTTTTCAACAAGAGATCTATAAATTTTTACAACTATCATTCTACTATGATTCTCATACGTAGTCAACTGGATTATGTGTACAATCGTTGTATACGGTGCAATACAGTTCTGAAGAAATACCGGCCAATGTTTGTTTGCTTGTAAGGGCGGTATACTCTCGTTGCGTGTACTCAACGCGACCGTCCCGCCAATGTACAGCGCAAACAAAACACACCAATATTAGCACAGTATGACTGTACTGTATGGCGACGATAAAACTGTATGTTGCTTTGACAATATCTTTGCTATCTTGCTATACACGGGTGGAAAGTTTGATCATCGTTTGTGCATAGCTTGGAAAACTTACAATACCCATCTATAAATCTCAAAAAGATCTAAATTTTCACACTTTCACACTTCTCAATTAACACATTTTCTATTATTTTATTTCATATATATATATATTCATTATTTGCCGTGTAGTGTCGGCTTAGAATAACACTACCCCATTTCTACCCGTGGGTCATCGTAAGAGGCGACTAAGGGTATAGAAGCTTTTTAAGTGATATTTGGGCGATGTGGTTGGAGACCCGTCACCAAAAACATTTATTATTACCATCTTTCCCCCAATCAACTTCCAAAAGTGGCTGAGGAATTCCTTATTCCAAAGCTCTGGCTACCCCGTTGAGGGATTTATAGCCGTAACGTAAGTATATGTACGTATGTACATTTTCTATTTGATTCAAATATGTCTATATAGTGTAATATAAAAATGGTCGTATTCTATTGACATTACAAATAACAATTGAGTACTTATTGCCGCAAAAACAAAACAAAACAGATCTATTTTTAAATCCATACTACACCCAGTAACAAACAGCTCAGTTTAAGGATAACTATGAAGTAAAACTTACTAATTGCAACAGTTGGAACAAGGATAGCGACGAGGAAGTCACCTTGATGTACCAAGCGGAGACCACGTGACGTGCGTCATTAGAAACACTCGTCAAGATTGTTTTAGCTACTTTATAGCCGTCGTCGATTCGCTATACAGGTGTCAAGGGAAACACTACATTGTATTATTATTAACAATATGCGTAGCTAATTGTATTCAAGAATGGAATCTGAAAAACGTGTAGGAACAGCTAGGGAATAAAACAATGGAAGTTTTTCGTAATTAGTCAATTCTGTTTCAACATGAAGGGGGTACCCAAAAAGTCATATAATTCGTCGTCCTAGAGAGAAATTGCTTTAGGAAGAGAAGCTAAATCTTATACTTCTTCGACAGTCTCAGATCCTTTATTTGACTTTAACGACACCCCAATTTTAAATAGATTGGTTATATTCTTCTCAAGCCCTACAGTTTTGGAAGTTGAGAGAGTAAGATGGTTTAATAAAGGATCGCTGGAGGTGGTTTCACAGCAGCCTCACCCAACAAGTACTCACGTTACATAAGCATACGGCATTCTCAAAAACTAAGGTACAGGTCAAAAAACTGAATTTCTTCAGCTACTTGGAAGTTGGAGAAAAGATTGTATAATAAACTTTTTCCGTTCTCGTGTCGGTCTCGAACCGCCCGCTCCGCAATCACCTAATACCCTAAGTCCCCCTTACGAAACCCGCGAAAAAAAATAGGTAGTGCTATTCTAAGCCGACAATATACAGCTTCCAATCATTTAACAGCGTGAATTTAAATTATAACAGGTAAGGTTAAGATGGTAGTTATATCGAGTACGGCCATTCTAACAGGAAGCATACGCTCGGCCAGTTATTAAACAACTAGTGGATCGTCCCAGCTTCGCACGGGTAGCGTTGTTTTTTAAATATCTGGGGTTTCTTTCTTTAGTCACTGCTCAAGCATTGTGAAATTCAGCGCAATGTTTTCAATTTATTAAATTTATAGCACTCCCTAAACAGTGTAGTTTGGCGATTTTAAATGCGCTTTGATGAACGGTTCAGTATTTCCGTTTATTAGCAAATTTTTAAATAAAACGCTATGAAGTATTTATAACAATCTAAAAAATAAATCATTACGTGATTTAGGATGCAACTACTTGCGCCATCTAGTATGTTATATGTAAATTAATTTGGTTTTGGTCACGGGCGCGATGGCTTATTTTATGTATAATTTCGGTGTTTGTCTACCGATTTCTATGATTCTTTTTTTATTGAATAGGTAATAATGTTACCTTTTTTGAATTAGGAATGAGTAAGAGGTTTACAAACGTCAGAGTAAACAAATATAATTAGAATGTTCCGAACTGCTAAGCTATCAGGAATTACACGTGTTATTGTGAGTCAACCGTAAAAGATAGACATAAACTGTTGAGGATTTTTTTTAGATAATTTTATGAAGAATATTTCCGTCATACACGATTTCTATGTAAGTTTAACCATTAAGGCTGAACACGCGACGGAAGCTTAAAAAATGGAGTAACTTCTCCCGTTTTCCCAAAATTTCCCAAGATTCCCCTTTACTACTCTGCTGGAAAGTATACAAAAACCTGCGCAGGTGTATGAAGAATAATTGTACCAAGTTTCGTTAAAATCCGTCGAGTAGTTTCTGTTTCCATAAGGAACATACAAACCGACAGACAGACAGACAGACAGACAGACAGACAGACAAAAATTTTACTGATTGCATTTTTGGCATCAGTATCGATCCCTAATCACCACCTGATGGTTATTTTGAAAATATATTTCATGTACAGAATTGACCTCTCTACAGATTTATTATTAAACAATTAATGTCGTCCTAGCAATTTATGTTATCGAGAAAACTGTACACGATAGCTTTTGAATGATTCAAAACGTTTCGTTCTAAATCACTACTGTGTTCTGTTAGAAATGGTGCGAATGTGCTCAAAAAGGCAGGCGTCCGAAGTGTGAACAATAAAAGATCATGTATGAGAAGATTGATGGATGTAAACGAAGCTAGAGAGGTTTGCCAGGATCGTACAAAGTGGCGATCGGTAGTCTCTGCCCACCCCAATGGGAACTTAGCGAGTGAGCATATATGTATGTATGTTAGAAATGGTGTCACGAGTTGAATGGTAACAATAGTTATCACTGATACATGTTTACAATAATTATGATAGTCCAGTTAACTGTTAGTCGCCGCTAAAGGTCAACAATTATCTTGTTATAATAAACCATTTAACCGCAGTTTATTACATAAGCAATATATATATATGGGTTGGCGGTTCCCTTGTATGAAAATTAAACGATTGATGGACATAAAAGGCTCATGAGGTTTGTCAGTATAAAAAAAAGAAGCAATCGATAGTTTGCCTTCGCCCCAATGGGAATTAGAATAGAATAGAATAGAATAACTCTTTATTGTACATCAAACACAAATTTACAAAAGAAATTATCAAAGCTGTTGCAAATCAAAAGAATTTGCTGTGTAGTGTCGGCTTAGAATAGCACTACCCCAATTCTTCCGATGGGTGTACGTAAGAGGCGACTAACGGTATTGGGGCTTTTAAGGGATTTTTGGGCGATGCGGTTGGAGACCCATCACCAAAAACCCTTATTTTACCATCTTTTCCCCACTTACTTTCCAAAAGTGGCTGAGGAATTTCTAATTCCTTAGCTCTGGCTACCCCATCTAGGGATTTATAGCCGTGAGTATATGTATGTATGTATGTAAATTATCAAACAGTTTACAGTGAGGCACAATCGGCGGTCTTATCGCTAAAAGCGATCTCTTCCAGACAACCTTTGGAAGGTGAGATCGGTAAACTAGTTAATAGTTAGTAGTTGGCTTTAAAAGACTTATCTCACCCTTATAGCGCAAAATAATTTGAGACGCTAAAATTAAAAAGTATCTTAATGCCAAATATTACTTAATTTCCTTTGACAACTCAACCTCCCATCTATTCATAATATTGTATTGGTTGTTGTTTACCAGTTTGCCTCTTAGAAATATCAAGCGCTGAGTTAGCTGGCTATAAATCTCAAGAAGGGGTAGCCAAGCCAGATCTTCAGGATAAGAAATTTGGAAAGATGAGGGGGGAAAAGATTGTAAAATAAAAGTTCTTGGTGATGGGTTTCGAACCACATCACCCAAAAATTCTTTAAGGAGCCCCAATAACTAAATTTTTAACACTTAATAAATACCATTGTAATGAAAAAACTTGCCTGGATGATAAAAGGGCTATTAATTAATAGTCTCCGCTTACACTTTCAAAATTTATTAGCTTGAATGTCACCTAGATTGGTCACAAAGACTATAACGTTATGGTAGGTATAATAACCATTAATGAAATCATTCAATTGAAGTCTGGGACAGTGAGAGGTCATCGGAACAGGAAACATTATTGCTTACGAAAGTAGGGTTATAATCCATAAACCATTAAATTCGTATTAGTTATATCATCAAATTGGGACTCCAATTCTAATTCCAAAGCTCTGGCTACCCCATAAAGGGATTTATAGCCGTGAGTATATGTATGGGACTCCAATAAGATTGAAAAAACACCACCCAATTTCTCCCTCTATGTGTCGTAACAGACGATTATAAACTGAGGGTTTTTTTAAGTGATTAGTAACAATTTCAGTCCTTTATTCTTTTATTGCCCCCTCTGTCCCCCCCTGGCTTATATGTAGTGTGATGATAAGAAATTGTTTGATAAGGAATTGATGGGTGTGGTTATTTGACGCAAAGATATTACGATAATTGGTATTATTGTCGTCACCTCAGTGCCATTTTACTAAATTGTATACATTATGTTTCAAAAGTTAGAATAATCTTCGCTGTAGTTAATTATGAATTGATAAACATATGTATAATAATGTTCCTGCTAAGAACAACACAACTATATTTGCTCCAAGGGTATAACCCTCACGGTGAACGAGTAACTGCTAACATATTTGACATTGCTTGTTCTGAAGTGTTAATAATGTTACAGAAGGAAAGATATTGGTATTGTTATAGGTAATTATTTGATTATACATACATACATACACTCACGGCTACAAATCCCTAGATGGGGTAGCCAGAGCCAAGGAATGAGAAATTCCTCAGCCACCTTTGGAAAGTTGAGTGGGGAAAAGATGGTAAAATAAAGGTTGTTGGTGATGGGTGTCCAACCACATCGCCCAAAAATCCCTTTAAAGCCCCAATACCGTTAGTCGCCTCTTACGTACACCCACCGGAAGAAATGGGGTAGTGCTATTCTAAGCTGACACTACACAGCTATTATTAGATTATGATTACGACAAATAGTAATTTGTATCTATAGCCTACTTCACGAACCTCTGCGTAATGGCTACACATGTAACTCAGTGAAATGTGCAAAAAAACATAAGAATTGAAGTCAGAAATTTCACCATTTAATTTTAAGTATGTACATTTATTATCGTATTTTTTTGTCTCTAGTCGTATTCTTTTTTTTAAGATTGTAATTGTAAGGGGACCAAAAACATAATAAATAAATGAATACTTCACACATTGCGTTTCATTTCATTGTCGCCTGATATTTCGAGTACTCACTTTTTGCATAGACGACACAGTCACTTAATAGGGGACCGGTCTATCACCACTTCTCACGCTATCACATGACTAAGTACAACTCAGACATGTATGCCCCGAAGCGATAAACAATAATAAAGAGAAATCGAAAACTCAAGAGTGTTTAAAAATGAAAAACTTACATATATACTCACGCCGTAAGTTCCTATTGGAGTAGACAGAGACTAAAATGGTACAAAAAATATTAATAAGTATTTATTTTTAACAGATACTTATTCTGTTGGTAACTCTTACTTAACTATTGCAATCATGAAAAATTTGATATTAAAATTAAGGTTATTATCAGATTTTCAAGTGGTGTGTCATTAATTATCTTGTTCACAATAAGGTAATCATATGATACAATCGAAATTAGATATAATAATTCATTTTAACGATGTTACATTCACAACGCTTTTATGTGACAATCGATAACACAGTGAACTTGTTTTTTTTTTCATTTAATTCGATACAACATGTAAGTAGTGTGATAAGGAAAATATGTCTTCTCATACTTAATAAGTCACATAGAGTCGCTGCGCAGTGTCGGCTAGGAATAGGACTACCCAAATTCTACCCGTGGGTGATCGTAACAGGCGACTAAGCGTATTGGGGCTTTATAAGTGATTTTCGGGCGACCCGTCACCAACAACTTTTATTTTATCATCTTTTCCCCAGACAACTTTCTTAAAGTGGCTGAGAAATTTCTCATTCCAAAGATCTGGCTACCCCGTTTAGGGATTTATAGCCGTGAGTATATGAATGTATGTATGTACATTGATAATAAAGATATTTATTTCTCGACATCTATACGATAGATACCTCCCATGGTTATAATGTCACTCTCAATGTAAAAGTGCAACATTATTTCTCACAATTCCATCGATGCCGTCTCACAGTGTGCGTAATAATTATGTTTGATGGAGTAATGGAAACGTCGCGCCATTGTTCTGGGTTGGATATCTGGGCCACGCACTTTCTGGTCATGCCTTCTCTAGCTCCGTGGTGACACTAATTTCCTATTGGGGTAGGCAGAGACTAATAATCGCCACTTATATTAAATTATTATAATAGTACGACCCTGGCAAACCTCTCTAGCTTCGTTTTCGTACATGCTCTTATATTCCTTATTCTTCAAAATGGAAAATCTAAGGAACCAATTTCGATCATTCTTTTAGCAATAGAATGCATCATCATTGCAGATGTGGTGTAAATGCCATACAGTTGAAATTGATTGATAGTTAATTGGTTTATGGGGGTCACGATATAAACGATTAAATACTTTGTTTGTGTGTGTTTGCAAGTTTCGTTCAGATCTATAAAATTCAGATCGATAAAAAATTCAGATATTTCAAATTGTTATGGTTAATATATTTATCATTTTAAGTAAATAACATATGTGATATGATAAGAGACCGAAGACGAGAAAGTAAAACTTAGTCAAATCAAAAATAATTTCGGTATTTAACCTAGCTGTTAAGTCCGATAAGTAACCTAAAGTATAGTGGCTAAAACAGGATGTATCAATACTGACAGATAGCAAGGAAAATACACTGGCAAATTAATATCGATTTCCATATTAATAAATCCAAACGTCTAGAACTTGACCGAAAGACCTTGATATTTTGCTAAAAGGTCAGCTGAGTGTACTAAAAATAAAGTATTTGAACTTTGACCTATAACACCTGCTCCTAAATATAGTCGGGTTGTACTTGACGCAGGGTGGCGTTAAGTAGGTCTGAGAGGCTTTGCACACCTCCTCTTTTTGTCGCCGTTCCGTCGACGTGCGTTTCTGTGTCGTGAGTTTGACTAAATTGTATGGGGTGCGTCTGATTTCCGTCTGTATCGCTTAAAACAGTCGTTGACCACGCGAAAAAATGATGTGTACCAATGCTCCAAGGGGCAAGAGTCTGGATTAGAGATGCAAATAATTATCTTAACTAAAGATGGTGGGGTGTTTAGTAAAAATGAGAGAAACATGAATGTTAATATGGTTTCGGCTTGGAGAGGTAGAATGAAAGATTAGATACATGGCCAATTTAAATGATAACTTCAGCAGACTAATTGGGTCATTTTCATTTTGTGTGTAAAAAGGGTCAAGTTATTAAATATTACTTTTTGCTTCCATAACTGGTAGTGGGTGTTCCGTTATGTATCCCAATGTTAGTTTCAGAGCTTAACTGCCGATTTTAAGCCGAAAAACCCCTCCCGAAAATAATTGCGCGCCACGTGCTTGACCATTCATACACGTCTTTGACTAAGTATGAAAAACCGATGACCATGTGCATGACAATCTACACGTTTATGAGTAAACATGTTTTCATCAAGGCTTTTAACTTATTAACTTTTATATTTTATACACCTAGCTCTACATTAAAGGTTAATAAAAACACTTATATTGCAATACAGTATTTATTATATCAATTTAAGAAATTAAACAAAAATCTTCTCACAGAACAAAAACTTAAACTTCTCAACATAATTGACAAACATTCAACTACACTTTTCTAATAATGTAACTATGTAGCGATTTATTAAAACTAATCAGTCTCATTACTATTAATTTTGAAATTATGTAATAATCAACACAAATAATAAAGTAACGAAACTAAAATTGAATTCTAATAACAACTTTCCTTCAGATCTGAAACGATATCTTAATGACTATTGTTACGTGACTATTCTTATAATGTAACCCTGTAGCGATAAAAACTTAACAGTCTCATTATTTATAATTAAGAAATATTAATAATCAACACAAAACATTGAGTAACAAAAACAATAGAATTTTAGTAACTTCTTGAGATCAGGAACGATATAATATCTTAAGGCGTGACAGTCTTATGATTTTCGTTATCACATTATTAGTTTTACTTAATGGTAAATTTATTAGCATAAAAATCATATTTAAACATAATTTCGCCTCTTCGTGTTGGTGTTGGTTCAGGCAAGACACACAAAATATCAGTCTCCGTAACTAATGAAATATCCTCTGGCTCTTGCCATACGAAGATACCTTTTGTCAGATCTTTTCTCCTCAAAAATTTGACTACATACAATAGTTCCTCATTATTCTCAGTCGACAACACTTGACCAGCAAAATGTGAGGTTGTCTTTTTCCCTTCGAATTGGACAACAACCCATGACCCTATCTTAGGAGATTCATCAGTCTTCTTCTCGTGATTAGCTTGTGGCTCAACGGATTCTCGTGATTCTATGGTTAAAGATCTTCTGGCCCGATTTGCGTTGGTAGTGCTGTACACAAAACATCCTTTCCCGACTGGGAAATGTGGGCATAGGTCTGTCAAAGAGCATTCTGTGCAGCTCAATTCTCTCAAGAATATCTTTTCCGGTTGATCGGCTGTCCAAGTAACTTGGTGTAGTAGAGAGGTTCCAGGAATTGTCTGCAGCGTTTTTGGAACCAATAAATCGGCTTCAGTGATGTCAGTTTCTCGGACCGTGTACAAATGTATATTGGTGCGACAAACTAGCTTTGTTACAAAAGTTTTGTAGTCAGGAATATCCTCCCCATGGCTGACTATAGAATCTGCCGTTCTTTTGACCACAGCGCCTACTCCATCGGCAGCACCCTTACCGTGGCCTGCCTCTGAAAAATTCCAGCTAGCAGCCTTGATTCCCAAATAGTGGACCAGATTTTGTGTGAACAAATATAAATTGGTCTTATTCTTGTATTGTGTTGATGGTCCGTCACTCAGGATATGCAATGTTCGAATCGATAGGTTTTTGTCACAAATGAGTTGTTTCAGAGATTTCTTCAGGTGGGCATATATGGCAACAGCATCGTGGCGTAGGCAATCAGAGACGGAGCAAAAAGATAGTGTTTTAATACCATCTGATTCATCAATCAGGTAGTATAGTACACATGTGTGCAAAGACAGTTGCTGCCTTGATGCGCCAAAATGAACGGATTGTGTTTCTGCAGCATACTTGCACTGGTAATTTTCGGAAAAATCAATATGTACCAGTGCATCCCCTGGCCGCAATTGTTTTTTCAGTTGGCTCGTTGCTTGATACTGCTGCTTTATATTATATTTGTGTTTTAGGAACTTGGGTAACATGCCAAGGAACTTTTCGATCAAATCTTTTTTTGTGCACATTATGGAGTCTTTTACTGTGCGTGTGATTTCTTTGTCCTTGCCTTTAATTGATCGTATTTCTTTCTTGGTCATCCACTGTTTATACTCTATGGTTTCAGAGTTATCAAACGTCAGAAAGTTCAACACTTTATGAGCACACTTGTGGCACTTTCTGGTCATACAGTTGAAATTATTTGTGGAGCATACCAGAGTATCACATACGTCATCAGCCGTTTTTTCTTTGATTAGATTTAGTTCCTTTAACTTGGCATGTACCAAATTAAAGTTTTCATGAATTGCACAAAGGCATGTGTCTCGTTCTGTAATTTTCGGTTTCACTATCCAAAAAGGACGAAATCTTGTGAAAGTCGGATAACTGATTTTCTTTTTTGACTCTGAGACGTATTTTTTGTGGAGATTTTCTAGGGTATCATTCAAGTACCTCTTTTGTTTCTTTTTCCCATGTCGGGTGATTGTGTCTTTCTTCCCTGGGCACAATTTACTGTTGTCATCCCTAGATAAAAACCGTTGCACATCAATGCGGTCCTGTTTAAATTTGATGAGATTTGGTGACAGAGGTGTTCTTTTGTCTTTTGTATTCTGCAATCTATAATTTTTCATTGTCAGAGCGTGTATCTTCTTTTTTAAGACCTCGATTGTTTGTTTTTGTTGCTCAATCAGCGTTTCTTTTGCTGTCCTGTTCTGCCTGGCCATTTTCAAACCTATAGCCTTTTGCCTACTGACACTGCTAGAACTCATGGAGGATGACGGAGATGGACATCCTCGAGAAGAGGTTGGAGAAGAAGGATCAGCTAATGGAGCAAGAACTGGTTCAATAACTTCGTTTGAATTAACGTCGCTTTCGCCACTTTCACTTATTGGAGTCTCAGCTCGAAGTCGTTCAATTAGGCGAACGTTAATTTTTTCCAAGGCTCTTTTTTTCCTTTGCGCCTCACGCCATTTAGCCCGTTGCATGCGCTGGTCCCTTGGTGTCAAATCAGCAATTGTTTTTGTTTTATTGTCTTCTTTTCTCTTCTGTCGTCTCGCCTTTTCTTTAGCTTTATGTTCGGCATGTTTGATGGGATCAGCCTTAATTCGTGCACGTCTCCTTTTTTCTGCTTCTTTTTTTGCTTTCTTTATTTGTTCCTCCGTTCTTTTCTTTTTTCCACCCATCTAAAACAAAAACATACAAATAGTAATTATTAGTTGCATAAGTAGCAATTAAATTTTAGCCCTTTGTGAAAGTTTTACTTAGTGGCGGTAGTTTTAAATAATAGGAAACCGTAAACATGTCAAACACCTGGACATTTGTCAAAGACGTGTTTGAATTAAGACACGTGTTTGACGGAAAATGGAAGCCACGTCTTTGACATTTTTTGAACGTGGCGCCAAAATCTCAATGCATCTATTACGTAATGAGACACGTTACAGTTTGAGGTTAGAAATAGTTATTATCTGCCAAATACTTAAAAGTGGACAGTAAAATATGATAAATATGATAAATTATACTGGCCACCGCTTTGACATGTTATGCTTTACATTTTACTTGTTCAAAACATAATAAAATCTTACCTTAATGTTTCCGAGCTCCTGTAGTGCACACGGCTCCCTGGTAGAAATGGCCGACTTTCTTTTTTTTTTTGTCAATGTTGCCATCACATTAACTAACTTCTACACAGAGTAACTGGGAAAAAAATATCAAGTTTCGGAGCTACACGTTTTTGACAGAATTTTTTATCACGCTAAAGAATGGATTATAAAATCACAAATTATTGACGAATATGTACAAAATCTTATTTATAGTCTTAGTAGTAGCTATAGTTTCAGTACATATTTTTCATCTGACCGTTCGTTGAGCATGATTCAAACAATAGTCTCTTGACTACGAAAAACGCGATTTTGCACATACCACGTTCAATGACATTTTGAAACTATTAATTATTTTATTATTTGTATATTAAAGTAACGTATGTAATGTATGCTTGAGTCAATTAAGGTAATAGGAAGACACCAAAAAAATACATAAATGATACCAAATATGTTAAGCAAACCGAGTAAAGGCGATATCACAAAAAAAAAGTGCGTTTGAAAATGACCCAATTAATAACAGGATGGGAGAGGGGAGGTATTTTTTGATAAAGCAAACATAATCAATATTTTGGTATTCAGAAAACATTTACCTAGTTTAATTAATGCTATGATCACAAAGAATGATATTGAAAAAACACGAAAAAGCGACTTTGCATACCAAATTCAGATTATAATGTATCAGAAGAACACAAAACAGTGTCATCTTTTTTATCTGTTCCAGTTTGACTGATAACCTTCGCGTAGATAACGAACCTATCACAAAATTGCGATTATTCATTGTCACAGATTTATTTATATCTTGACAGTGACCTTCTTAGTAATAATAAAAGTGCAGGTTTATTTAGGTTGGTAATGGCGATGGGAAACATCGTGAGGAAACCCCACGGGTCTGAGTTGTACTTAGTCATACTGTGACAGTGTAAGCATACACTGTGGCGATAGGCCTGCCCTCTATCATGTGTATTCAATATTCAAACAAAATATTATATATATATAACTCGACATATTGGATGACTTGTTATTGCTGTAATTCCTTAAAAGATAGTCATGTCATATATAACTCTCCAGCAGTATTGGAAGGGGTGACAGAAATACTGAAAACTTAACCTTGATTTACATTTACTCTTTCTTCATTGTCCTTTAAAGTGTCAGAGTAACTTCCCAAAAAACACAAAGAATTTGCCTGCACGTGTGAAACTTAGTTAAACATTTTCTGAGCTACTGATTCATTTACATACATATACTCACGGCTATAAATCCCTTAACGGGGTAGCCAGAGCTCAGGAATGATAAATTCCTCAGCCACTTTCGGAAGTTGATTGGGGAAAAGATGATTAATAAATGTTTTTGGTAACGGGTCTCCAACCACATCGCCCAAAAATCACTTAATAACCCCTACACCCTTAGTCGCCTCTTACGATCACCCATGGGTAGAAATGGGGTAGTGTTATTCTAAGCCGACACTACACGGCAAATTAAAAAAATAATTTATTTATATCTATAGGCAAAATAATAACTTTCTTTATTACCAACAAACAATTTGCCATATTTAATTTGAGAGAGCTACTGGCCGTGGGGAAAATGTCAGGACAAAATGCCCATTCACTTTTAGTCAAAGAAAAATATTTATGTTAAGACTTTGTATAGAGCCATATGTTTTTGTGCATGAATTCTGATGGCATAATTATAATAAGTACCCAATACCTACTTCATATTTTTTTATGTTTCTAAAGCGAAGTTCAAACTATCCATGTAACTTTCAACTTCATGCACTTCGGTGATTCTATAAGATCTTCAATACAGTATTATATTCAACTCAAACATTCAAGCCGCATATCCCCGTAGGGGTTGGCAGAGGTAATAATATTTCTGAACAACACATGACATTGGCACCTGGTGTTCAGAGTACCCAAATTTTGCTTTGACAGTGTATTCACATGATAGGGGGCAGGCCTATCACAGTTCTGTACGAATACACTGTCACATAACTAAGTACATGTGGGTTTCCTCACAATGTTTTTCCTAACCTGTAATGACCCTAACCATGATGAATTAACCACACATATGTCCGTAGATAAGATAAATTGATGTAGGCAGGACCTGGGATTTGAACCCTCATTGTCTGCACGATAAGAGGAGTTCTACCCACTGAGCTATCATGTTTAGTTATTATATGACCAAATAAACTGGCTTTATTTTTAACTGCATCACTTGCCACATGGAAAAAAAGAACAATAAAAAGAAATGGATGTGGCTGTTAGTTAAAAGAAAAAAAAAAGGTTTAAATTGCTTTATGCTATTTTAAAAAAAATAGCTAGCTAGATGTTTCTATAATAGAAGCATGGCAATATTTAAACAGAGCTCAAGGTGACTCTTCAGCTTTGAAATTTATTCAAATGTATTTAATGTAGTTGAAGATCATAAAAGAATGGCTGCATAAAGAACAATAGTATAATATTAAAGTTATTTCATTTTCTTATCATACTTACAGCGAAAATAGTGTTTTGCAATCCAAAAGGAACAGGAGTAAGTCTTGCAAAGAACACAATTTTAAATGCTTGCGGTCCAGTGATCACTTTCAACAATGCTCTAGTAACATCGTTTTTCAAAAACTTGTCGACTGGTAAATACCCGCGAATAGCTCGCAAGGTATAATGGGCCACTGCAACCCCAAAATTGGCACTCACTAACACTGTCCCCAACCCCTTCACAATTCCGAACAAATATCCACTCGTTATTACTAACACCAAGTACCCTATAGTTATCGGGAAACTTACAATTAAAAATAGTCCCATAAACATTAAAAACATTATCCATGGGTCCTGGCTGTCTACCCAAAACAAAATAGTATTTAGGTACTCTTTGAAGAAATAGAGGACCAGCACTATACATATGAGTAATAGCACTATTAACGTTATGTTAAATAAATACGTGTATGTCGTCCTGCTGTTAATTTTAGCCCATAAACTTTTCTTTCTTTGGACCACGGTCGGGTCAGTCTGTTGTTCCACGTCGATCGTATGCATTGTGCTACTTTTTATTGAGCAAATTAACAATCACGAAGCCATTAACCGAGGCTTTCTTAAAAAAACACTCACACACTTAGTTTCATTTAAAAATAAAGTTTAATTTAATTCTATTTGCACGATACACCATCTCCGCAACGTACATTTATTTGACTGTTTTTTTTTATAATTTAGTTGCCATGCCTTGCCTTGTTTATTTTATTGTATGGCAAAAAAGATAAAGTTACCAGACTACAAATTTATCGTACAGACAGTGGGAAAAGAAAACTAGCCGCTGAAAATGTCAATGTATTTTATAAGGCTTCGGGTGGCACACATAGCATTCCCTGATCCTGCTCAACACAATGTGCTGATTCCCTTAAGTTGTCGTCTTTTTCGACGGACTTCAAAAAATGTGATACTCAATATAATATACTTTTTGTATGTATATTACGCGATAAATACTTTATCAGTCAATCGATTTCTAAAAATGCTTTTCTATTTAGTTGTATATGCTTTTAAGGTGATACCATTTAATTAAATTTTATAATACAACCAAAACCCATAGAATTATTTTCTTTTACTAATAGCTCTGTTCAGTCAGTCAACTTGACTGGCCGCATTTTACAAATTAGAACTGTCACATTGCACACCCCAGAAACCCCTCATTATTTCTTAGTGTTGTGTGGCTTATGCAAGCAAACTATTTTTAAGTGTATTAGTTACTTGAATAATATACATACGAAACGAGACGGGATCTTCAGAATTAAAATTCTCTGGGCCACTTTTGAAAGAAAAGTAAAGAAAATTTTGTAAAATGTTTTTTTGTTGGGTTTCCAACTGCCCACATCGCCCAAGTATCACTATAATTTTAAAGCCCCATTATGTTTTGCACCCATAGCAATTAACGGGGAAATCGAAGTACCTTCCCTAGAAACTCGGTAAAATTGTGTTTTTTTCCATAACAGTCGATTTAGACGTTTAGTATTGGTAAACGAATTACACGATTGGTCAAATCGTGAAGTAAATTCACTGTAGTCGCACATGTGTCAGTCAACACTCATTCATATGCTGTTGCTGTCATTGTCATTTTATTTTTTTATTTTTAGTACGTATACGTATCGTCCAACTCAAATGTGGACAAATTATTAAAATTATGCATTTATGCTCTTAGTTTCTTGTTATATTTCTAGGTAATAGTGAAGAAACAGCTGAGCCTTAACAGCGGAAAGGACTTATATCTATTACCGTTTAGGACATAGTTTAATTTAGTTGGATAGCAGAAAACTAGTAACCATGCCACCAAAAAAAGCGCCTGCTGCAGCAGCTACCGGCAGTAAAAAAACGGAGCAGAAGAAGAAAGAGAAGGTTATTGAGGTAAGCTGATCTTAAATTATCTCATTAATAAACAAAAATTCAAATTCCTATAAAGCCAACCAACCAGCTGTGATTTCTAACCTATATATATGATATGGATTTGGTTACTTTGGCTTGGGTTCTATTGAGATAATGTTAAAAGAATGACACTTTCATGAGATGAACATATAGATGAAAAAACAAATATCACTACAATTTCAAATTATTTTATTTATGTACTTGTTGTTATGGTTATATGTAATGGCCTGTACTATTAATAAGTTAGCTGAGCATTAACAATTGATAGATCAAGATAAAATAAGGCACTTCTATGGCTGGTTGTAACAAAGCTAAAACTACTAACCTTTTGAGAATGTAAGATACTAAGCAGCAATAACAGAGAAACAAGTAATAGAAAGTGAAAAGTCGTTAAAATGCCATATTTTCTGCAGTTTTGCATTATTTCGCACATATATCAACAATTACCCAACTAGGCCCAATACCTTTATGGCTGATACAACACCCAGAGGAGGAAGTTGTTTGGTGCTATTCAGCAGAGCTAGTACGAGCCGTGTTTAAACCAGTTATCGCGCGGGATAAAGCAGCCATCTCTTACTTAGTATCGTATACTGCCATCTCATTCTAACCATTATTGTGTCAATAAAACAAATGCTTGTGCTTGCCTTTCTGAGGGGACATATTTATGTGTGTACATGTCTGTCACATTGTGCTGTTACCTAACAGGTATCTACAAAGATTATCCTTGAATATATTAACAATGTTTACTAAAGAGAAAAGTCCAAGTGTATTGTTGGCTGACCCTAAAATAAATTAATACAAACCGCCTCAGGTTTCCGCACTTAACCCAGCTACGAGGTGGGCCATTGTACGTGGGCCATTTGGCCGTTTAAGTTTCCCAACCTAATTCAGACCAGAAAGACAAAAGCTTATCCAGGTCAGCCATTGCCTCTGGTAGCGACTTTTTGGATCCGATGGTGTTATTTCGGATATCAGTTACTCCGTTGCATTCCTGGAGCACATGAGAGACCGTTTCATCCACCTCCATGCACGCACGGCACAGAGGGCTGTCGGTGATGCCTAGAGTGTGGAAGTGTTTGTTTAGGGCATAGTGCCCTGTGATAACACCCACTAGAGTTTGTAGATTTGGTCTGCTAAGGCGTAAGAGTTTTACTTCAGACAGTTGTAAGTCAGATTTTTTCAAAGAGTTGGCATTGCCTCTTTAAACTGTCTGCAGCCAGACGTGCCTTGCCAACATACGTTAGCTAGGGTATGTGTATGTGTATTTAACTATTGTCTTTTCTAATTCCTTAGCTCCGGCTACCCCTTCTAGGTATTTATAGCCATGAGTATATGTGTGTTTTGTCTTTTATTCAAAAGAATTTCATGGTTTATCCCAAATATTTATGTGAAGAAAAAGTATTCCTGTGCTTCCTTAAATACATTTATTCATAAACTAGTGGATCGTCCCAGCTTCGCACGGGTAGCGCTGTTTTTTAAATATCTGAGGTTTCTTTCTTTAGTCACTTCTCAAGCATTGTGAAACTCAGCGCAATGTTTTCAATTTATTAAATTTATAGCACTCCCTAAACAGTGTAGTTTGGTGATTTTTAATGCGCTTTAATGAACGGTTCAGTATTTCCGTTTAATAGCAAATTTTGGAATAAAACGCTATGAAGTATTTATAACAATCTAAAAAATAAATCATTACGTGTCGTAGGATGCAACTACTGGCGCCATCTAGTATGTTATATGTAAATTAGTAAAGATTTGGTTTCGATCACGGGCGCGATGGCTTATTTTATGTATAATTTCGGTGTTTGTCTACCGATTTCTATGATTCTTTTTTATTGAATAGATAATAATGTCAACATTTTTAAATTAGGGATGAGTTAGAGGTTTACAAATGTAAGAGTAAACAAATATAATCAGGATGTTCCGAACTGCTAAGCTATCAGGAATTGTTGAACGTGTTATTGTGAGTCAACCATAAAAGATAGACATATACTGTTGAGTATTTTTTTTTAGATAATTTTATGAAGAATATTTCCGCAACACATGATTTCTATGTAAGTTTAACCATTAAGGCTGCACACGCGACGGAAGCTTAAAAAATGTAGTAATTTCTCCCGTTTCCCCAAAATTTCCCAAAATTCCCCTTTACTACTCTGCTGGAAAGTATACAAAAACCTGCCCAGGAGTATGGAGAATAATTGTACCAAGTTTCGTTAAAATCCGTTTAGTAGTTTTTGTTTCCATAAGGAACATACAAACCGACAGACAGACAGACAGACAGACAAAAATTTTACTGATTGCATTTTTGGCATCAGTATCGATCCCTAATCACCACCTGATAGTTATTTTGAAAATATATTTCATGTACAGAATTGACCTCTCTACAGATTTATTATAAGTATAGATAACTTTTGTTACTTATTTTTGTTGAGAACTGTTTAATAGAGATAGACCTATTGTATTTTCAGGACAAAACATTTGGTCTTAAAAACAAAAAAGGAGCAAAACAGCAGAAATTCATTCAGCAAGTAGAAAAGCAAGTAAAAAGTGGCGGCATCCACCCTGCCAAACCTATGGATGACAAAAAGAAGGAGAAGGAACAGAAACTTAAAGAGCAGAAGGAACTTGCATTGCTCTTCAAACCGGTGCAAACTCAGAAAGTTGAGAAAGGTTGGATAAGTTTCTGTTCTAGTTTTATTTAACCCTTAAGCACTGATATAGGTCTATTAGACTCCCGCGCCGAAAAAAAACACTCGCTCTCTCGCTCTACTGCACCGGATCGTGTTGTACTTTTGTCTACCTTCAAGTTCGTTAGTACGCCGCGAGCAGTGAAGAGGACGGGCCGCTTCGCGCATATTTGAGGTAAGAATCGAAGTTTGAAATTTTTTTGTAGGTCCCACAGACCTATGTCATTGAGTACGTAACATTTTGTAACAATATTAATTTTATTTTTAGGATCGATTCTGAGCAACCAAGTACTTCTCGCTCACGGCATCCACGTGAAATTAACTTGTCAGACCCTTCCTCAGCTGCAATAGTAGAAGAGTGGCTTTTTAGTGAAGGAGATGATGATTTTAGCGGTGATTTGGACATCGACGAAAATTTTGTTATGGAGGTCATGGAGTCTCAAGACGAACCTGAATGTAGTCTGTCCGACACGGAACTGGAAACTGCTGCAGATGATATTGAGCCCTTGGATCATGGTCTTAGCAACTAAAGGAGGCGTCGATGCTCTTGATGAGAAATGTTCAAAGATGAATTGCAAAAGAAGAACACGACGTTGGCCCCGTAATATTTTTTTCCGTATTTTGGATATCGCTTCAGTTAATTCTTATGTTCTTTCCGGACAGTCATACAAACGATCAGAATTTATAAAAAATGTAGCAAAAGGGCTAGTTCAAAACCATATGGAGAGCAGATTATCTAATCCTCACGTCCCTGAACACATCAAATTCACTATTTCACAAATTTTAAACAAACCTCGACAGGCTCAACAAATCAATCCAGAGAATGAAAAACTTGCAAAAAGGAAGTACTGCAATATATGCGACTATAAAAAAAAGAGGAAGACACAATATGTATGACAGCCGTGATAGCCCAGTGGGTAGAACACTCGGTTAACATGCAAGCGACTAGTGTTCAAATCCCGGGTCGGGGCCCACACCAATTTGTCTTTTCTAAAGACATATGTGTGGTTAATTTATCATGGTTGTTAACGGTGAGGGAAAACATCGTGAGGAAACCCACATGGCTGAGTTATACTTAGTCATGTGACAGTGTATTCGTACAAAACGGCGATAGGCCTGCCCCCTATCACGTGAGTACACTGTCCATGCAAAACGTGGGTACTCTGAACACCAGATGACAAAGTCACGTGATGTTCAGAAGTATTAGTACCTCTGCCAACCCCTTCTGGGATATGCGGCGTGAACGTTTATGCTTATTATGCTTATGCTTATTTTGCAAACTTCCTATTTGTTTAAGTTGCTCGAGGCCAGCATGTGTTAATTGCATTATCCAAAAATGAAGTAAAGTTTAACTAAAGTCATTTTTTTTTGTGTTCACAATTGTTAAAAAACAAGGCTGAATTACAAAGACTAGTAAGATAAGATTATGTTTTTGTTGATTTAAGAAAATATATTTTATATTTTTTATTTTATTTAGTTTAAGAACTGAAAATGTGCATTTAAATAGTGTTGATATTGAAAGTTCCTTTAAAATTTAAAATTTGTTTAAAATGTTTTATAATTTAATGTTAAAACACTGCTCTGTACTCTCTTTAAAAGTTTAATAAATAATTCATTATAAAAATTATTTCTTTTGGTAAAATTTTAATGTTTTTCTCTATGGGAGTCTCAGGGACCTACATCAGTACTAATGACAAAAATCAAGGTGTCAGTGCTTGAGGGTTAATATATATATATGTCGCAGGAAAATCGTCAAACTCGTTAACTTATAAGTTTCCTAGGAAACTTGTAAGTTGACGGAAAACCGTCAAACAGCAAGCGAATTTACATGTTACCTGATAGTTTTTAGGAAACTTGTAAAATAACGAACTCAACTCAGGAAACTTGTAATTGGGAATCATTTTTGACAAGTTTCCGAGTTTTGAATTTATAATTTAGGAAATTTGTAAGCTTCCTAATGGCTGCTAGTGACATTGTTAACAGAACCAGTTACTTATGCTGATTGGTTAAGAAGTGGGTTGAGTAAAAAGCATGAATTTAAAGTAATGACAATGTTTTAATATTTTCAAATATAATTGAGGAACTGGCCTAAGAGCGTTTCAAAGAAGGGTTTTCTAGCCGTTAATCTTAAGTAATAATAAACGAAAACTAGGAATAACGGATTTTTACAATAGTTTCCATTTGCTAATCAACCAACCTTCTGACTTGCTTTTCACTCACTCACATCACAGTAGCGAATCACAATATGATGTATCTTGAGCTACAGAATTAGAAGGTGGCGATGGGTAATGCAGCCACTTCACCCAACAATCACTTAAAAAGCCTTTGGTTTCCTCTGGCGACAACCGCGGGACAAAATATTATGAGTGCAGTAAATTATTAAGAGTTTAAAATCTAACAATTATCGGTTAAGAATAGCACTAACATATTTCTGGCGGTAACCTATACGAACGGATGTCATTGGAGGTGACTAAGGACTTTGGGGCTTTTTTAGTGTTTTTTTGGCGATGCGGTTGGAAACCTATCACCATGAATGTTTATAAAACAAACTTTTCCCATTTAACTTCAAGAAGTACCTAAACTCCGACGCTAAGGCTACCCCTTCTAGAGAGTTATTGCCGTGAGTGTAGGTATGTTATGTATGTATCGGTATTAAAACGCTCTTTAAATTATTTAGGTGGTATTCATACTATACAACTAAAAGTATCACGATATATACTTAAACAAATTACATACATACATACATATACTCACGGCTATAAATCCCTAGAAGAGGTAGCCAGAGCTAAGGAATTAGAAATTCCTCAGCCACTTTCGGAAACTTAAGTGGGGAAAAGATGAAGAGATTAAGGTTGTTGGTGATAGGTCTCCAACCTCATCGCCCAAAAATCCTTCATAAGCCCCAATACCGTTAGTCACCTCTTACGTACACCCACCGGAAGAAATGGGCATAACACTAGCTATTCTAAGCCGACACTACACAGCAGCAAAAATAATATTTCATAAATACTCTTAAAACGTTTTAACTTAATGTCAGTGACAGCAAATAATAGCAAATTAATAGATTTGCATAAGTAAAGTAAAGAAAATATTAGTGTTGATTGTCGAGTTGATAAAACGCGCGAATGCGTCACGTCACGTGACCGCCGCCGGCCAATGAGCATTGACTAACACCCCTCTCTTCGCGCCGCCAGCGCTTCATTGACAAGTTTCCTGAGGTGAGTCCGTTATTTTACAAGTTTCCTAAAAACTATCAGGTAAGATGTAAATTCACATGCTGTTTGACGGATTTCCGTCAACTTACAAGTTTCCTAGGAAACTTATAAGTTAACGAGTTTGACGATTTTCCTGCGACATATACATATACTCATGGCTATAAATCCCTAAAAAGAGAAGCCAGATCCTAAGAATAAGAAATTCTTCAGACACTTTAGGAAGTTAAGTGGAGAAAAGATGGTAACATAAAGGTAATGGGTCTCTAACCACATCACTAAAAATCACTTCAAAAGCCCCAATACCCATAGTTGCCTCTTATGAACATCCACACGCTTAAATAGGGTAGTGCTATTCTAAGCCGACACTACACAGCTATATAATAAATAATTTAGTTTAAAAACCTTCATTTGTGGCCACCTCTACTCTTTGAAACCTGGGTTTTGGATGTAGGAATACACATTTTGATTAGGAATAGTTTTATTCTGGGAAATTATAAGAAAGAAAGAAGAGATTTATTCACATTTGCTACTACTACACAGTTTTCTTGAATATTAAAATTATAAAAGAGACATAAAAAGTGATACAAAGTAAAATAAAATAAATGAAACAAATGTGAATAGGTCCTGCCTCAGCTTATTTTTGTGCGTTTTACACACAACACTGATTTTCAGTCAGGACCCATTTGGAGTGACACATATAACATACATTTCATGCTACATAAAATGATTGACAACAAAATAATATTATGTTGAAATGCCATCTTGAGAATCCAGAATTCTGCTTATAACTCTCTAGAATACCCAAGGATAATAAAGATAACTTTATTAAGGATTTCTGTGTTAGCTCCATTTAAAGCAGGTTTTTAACAGTGAGCATAATCTGAGAAAACCCACAAGGCAGAGTTTTTACTTATAGTATATTTTTTGTTACTTTTATAAACAAATAAAATAACTTACTTACTTACTTATACTCACGCCCATTATTCCCATTGGGGTAGGCAAATACTATCGATCGCCACTTAGTATGATCTTGACAAACCTCTCTTGCTTCCCTTACATACATTATCCCTCTCATACATGCTCTTTTATTCTTCTCACTTTGGACCCCCGCCTTTAACAAACAAATAAGTTTTTAAGGAAAACTATTTATTGAATTAGGAGCAAGGAAATGACAATAAGGTTATTCTATTACCACATGTACTTTTGTTTTGCATGATAAAGTATCTCTTTTATAGTGTAATGAAATGATGTGAAATCTTTTATTAAACATTGCATACACAGACATGTATTTGAATAGATGACGCAAGTGTCATTATTTGTATAGAAACCAAGCGTGCCATAATTTCTCGCCCTACCGTGACGTCACATGAGCAATTTAGTGTTAGAAACTCCCTATCCTCGCGTAAACAATTCAATCTATTATAATCGAGTGCATCGACAGACGAATGTTAAATCGACAGAGGAATGATAAATCTAGAATTATTTGTGTTTTTTTAATGTCGCTATTTTCTCATGGTCTCATGTTAATTCTGAACAATTCTTCCTACATTATTTTCCTCCACCACTACTTCTTCTAGGATAACAACGATCTAAATCAGTGAGTTAGTGAGAAGTACAGTAGCCTTTATTATTATAATAACTTGTCTTTATTGATAACCTACCTACCTAATTGTCTAGTTTAAATAATATGTTCACGGAAAGTTACAAAATGAAAAAAAAACCGAGATGAAATTATATCTACAAAACGGAAAACTAGTTGAATGCGCTATGACGAATTATAATTTAACCCAGAACTAAGTCGGATTGAAAAAAAAAGAAGTTGTAGAGAAAGAAAAATAATTAAGTTTTTTTTCCGTTGTCTGTCTGTCTCCAGGCTGTATCTCATAAACGGTGATAGCTAGAAAGCTAAAATTTTCACACATGATGTATTTTTGTTGTCGCTATTACATCAAAACCCATAAATTCAAAAAAATATTAAGGGGGTTTCTCATACAATTAACGTATTTTTTCGTATTTGTTTGCTCAATATTAAATCGGTAATAAGTAGACACATAAAATTTTCACAGAATATTTACTTGTATATCACCTTTCAAAACAAGCAGTTAAATACGAGTAAAGTACATATCAAGGGGGGTTCCCATACAGAAACGTAATTTTCTATTATAGATGATAGTACGAAACCATTCGTTTGTTCTTTACTGGAAATAAAAAAACAAAGTAGTGTAAAAAGGTCTTCAACATTTGCTGAAAATGTAGAATTATCATAAGCAGTAACAGAAATTTTCTCATTTGTGTAATAAATGATGCCTTTACTAAAGTTTGTAAACCAGGTAGCTATTTCTAAGTATGAAAACTTTACAAAGAATTCTAAGCACATTAAAATACACTATCATTTTGTAAATGAAAATGTTAAGCAAGGAAGTAATAAAAATAGAGTCAGAAAATAATATTGCAGATATATTTACAAAAGCTTTGGGAAATGTTAAATTCACTAAATTTAGTAAAATGTTAATTTAAAGGAGTAAAGTTCCCTAATTGATAATTATAATTACTGTAGTACTTGAGAAGCTTTGTCTTATTGTTATTGTTTTACAATATGAATGTAAGAATGCGTGTTGGTATATATGAACATTTATATTGGCAATGCTGACTGAAGGAAGGAAATAAAAAAGACTGACACATACCACATTTTAAGAGATGGAGCCTAGAGCAAAACGTAGAACTAAAATTAAACTATTCTTTTATTAAATAAACTATTTAACAGAAACATTGTAGTAATAAAAATACTTTAGACACATGGAACACCCATCGCGAATATTATCATTCCTCTGTTCCCAAAATCGATAAGAATCAGAATCGAATACAACTAACTGTACACGTACAACACAATATGCTTAAAATGACAGAAATATAATAATAAAAATAAAATAAAATAATATCTTTATTTCAAAAAAAAAAGAGCCTAATACAATAAAATTATTTAGTCACATCAACAATATATATCTTAATATATACTAACAGTTTCAAGGCTATTTGACATAAAATAAGCACTTGACGCCTATAATAAACCTAGGTCTGAGCTATAGGCATCAACTCACTGAGCTTTAAGACAATAAGCCCGGTGTTTAGCATATACAATGCAATACACTTTTTAGCACTCGGCTCTTAAATTAATTAAATACAGAATTACACTTTTAATACTCGGGAATTCGCAAAAACAAGAATATTTAGAATCAAATGGTCGTATCAAGGTAGAAAAGACAGCACTGGTATTACTATTATTATTAGGTTACTGTATTAATTTCATTTTATATAATACTAACATGTAAAATAGCATTAATTGCCAAAAATATTGCAAAATACATAATACAAAAAAAAAGTTAAAAAAGTTAACCTCTCAATCAACAATAGTTACAGGTCTACATAAAATAAAAATCCAATAATCAAGCCAGAGAATCTCGTAAAGTATAGAAAACCAGATTTAAGAGAAACATTTAATATTAAACACACACATACATATAGAAAATAATTAGTGTAACCCTCTTATATTATTAATTTTTATTACAAGGTTATTTTTGGGTAAGGAGCAGGGATTCAGTTATTTCGTAAGTCATTTGTTTTAAATACGAAGTGACACTATTTTTACATTCGTAATGATTCAGGAAGTGAATTGGAATATAATTATTTATTTTATTATAAAGATATGGTCCCAAGAAACAGAAAAATCGGTTTATAAAAGCTGTTTTGAAACGTGTGGATGGAATAATGTTTCGATTCCGCTTCGATGTGACCTCGTCTGGGAGAACAAGCGAATGCTGTTTCAAAATTGTGTATAATATAAATAATTGTCTTACACTAAGAGTATCCCAATCAGAATGCAAGTCAGCAGTATGATACCAGCGTGGTTTGAATGAGCTTACCTTTAGAATGGTTCTCTGTGCAATTTCGGCTCTTAATAGGTTCGACTTTGCTGCACCGCCCCACGATGTAATGCAGTAAATTAACAGAGATTGGCACAGTGCCTGGTAGATAGATTTTAACAAAGTGGGGTCAGCTACGTAACGAATTCTTTTAAAAATATAAATTAGTTTTCTAACACGATTGCACAGATATTCGATGTGATAACTGAAGTTTAATTTACTGTCTATAATAATACCCAGATATTTAATTTTATCAACACGTGTAAGATATGTACATGTGCACGGTTTATCAGCGGAGGTGTGCTGGCAATCCACAGAAACAGAGTATTCGTGTGATGAAGGCATTGATTTATTGCTAATTCCAAAAGTAATGTAATGGGTTTTGCTTGTATTCAATGAGAGTAGGTGGTTACTTAACCACAAGCATACTTTTTTGAAACCAGCATTAGCACTATCGAATGCTTGTTTCCATGAATTGCCAGTAAAAGTTATGGCTGTATCGTCTGCAAAGGATATGACCTGACCGTTTTGCAAATTGATGTTGCATAATTCATTTATATAAGTAAGGAATAATGTTGGGCCTAATAAACTTCCTTGAGGAACACCATACTTGATCGGTCTATCGGAACCACAAAATCCGTCTATTTTGACGCATTGGGATCTATCGGTTAAAAAACTAGAAAATAATTGAAGTTGTGTATCACGTATGCCTAATTTTTCTAGACTATTTAGTAAAAATGGGGACCAGGTAGTGTCGAAAGCTTTTGCAATGTCGATAAATATCGTTAGGCACTTCTTCCCTTTATCCAACTCTTTAGCTACTAAGTCGGTGAGCTTGTGAACTGCATCTGAACAAGATCTTCCTCTGCGAAAACCGTATTGGTTGTCGGATAGCAGATTTTTTTCTTCCAAATAGTTGCTAAGTCTAATATTAATTAGACGCTCTAAAAGCTTGGAGAAAGTGGGAAGAATAGATATTGGCCTATAATTATTGACACAAGTTCGATCACCTGCTTTGAAGACAGGGTGAACTACCGCTTTTTTAAAATGTTTGGGGAACGTACCGGTGGTGAGACATAAATTAAATATATGGACTAGTGGTGGCGCAAGAACATGCCGTAGTGATTTTATCAAACCAGCGGAGATGCCATCATAGCCTACAGCACAATCAGTCTTAAGATTAATTATTAGACGTTCAACTTCCTCTTGGTCAGTTGAAAGAAGTACGAAAGAAGAAGATGGCGCATGAGTTTGAGCTTGATGATAATTAGGAATGTGCTGTAGTGAACGCTGCGTGGAGATTGTCTCTGCCAGTTTCTGACCGATGGTCGAGAAGTACTCATTAACTTGATCCACAGAGTTTAGCAAAGAGGAACCCCTGCTCAGTAGTTCTTTAGCAGAAGATCTCGCTTTTTTGGAATTGGTTACGTCTTTTATAACTTCCCATAATTTCTTAGGGTTGGACCGTGCTAAAGAAAGTTCCGTTTTTTCAAAAGTATTCTTAACTTTTCTTAATAATCTATTACAAATATTGCGGTATCTTTTATAAGTAGTAGCTTGAATTTCATTTGATGGGTTTTTCTTCAGCTTTTTGTGCATATTATCCCTGTTACGTATGCACCTAAGAAGCCCAGGAGTAATCCAAGGTTTGATAGGCCGGTTTTTGCGTTTTAATGGGATCTTTTGGGAATTGTGTAAAACCAGAGCTACAATAGGCTCAACAAGCAGTGAAGTTGCGACATTGGCATCATCTGTGTGATATATCGAAGTGAAATCAAGAGATTCAATAGATTTGTAAAGACTTTTTGTATCTACTTTTGTGTAATATTTGGGAGGCGAATATCGGTGACTTGAACTAAGACATAATATAACAGCATTGTGGTCTGTTACTACCGAATTAAGTACAAGAGTTACAGATGGGAAACAGGAGTTAAGAAATACGTGATCCAAGCATGCTTGATCTCGAGTAGGTAGTGTGTGAGCAGGGAGGAAACCAAGCGATGCCAGTGAGTTGAGATATTCATTTTCATCTATAGACAGTATTTTATTAGGGTCAATGTTGATGTTAATATCCCCAATTATGGCTACCTGCCTAAAAGATTTTAATTTGTTCAACACTCCCCGTAGAGATAATAATATATATATAATAACGTTTATTCAGCCAAAAAGTTACAATAAAAGCTTACATCTAGAATTACATAGTGAAATATATGAATATAAAACTATGATCTTTACAAGTAAGACTTATTACATATAATAGCTTTTAATTTATTTATTTTTTTGAGTCACTGTTCCCTAAACTAGGAGGGTATCCTGTATCTTAAGGAACAGTTTCCAATCTTGGTTTAACAAAATTAAAATTAAAAGTAGTCTCGATACTATTCTATTATATATAACTTTGGCCATCATGCTTAGCTGTGGTGTGTGTTAGAGTTTGTGTGTGTGTGTGTGTGTGTGTGTGTGTTTGTGGGTGGTGTATGGGTATATGTGACGAATAGTGTATGTATATATATATATATAAATATATTATTCTATTATATTACTTTATTATATTTATAATATCTTCTGTTGTTTCGTAATCTTTGTCTCTTAACCATTGTATAATGTGTGTCTTCAATACGTAGTTATTTAAAATAGTCATATCTATTGGCTTATGTAATTTGTTATATATTATTTTACTAATTACATAGAATTGGTGTTCTGCAAATATGGTGTAAGATATAATGAATTTGTTTGTGTCTCGAAAGCACGGTGGACGATAAATGGCTAATATTGCTATTTCATTTCCCAACTTGATAATTAGTCCACTGGCTTCATCCATGCAGGGCTCCTCAATTTGGACCGCTTGAATACTCTGTCGAACATAAATCGTAACACCATCGCTTTTATTGACAGGGTTTGATGAAATATAGTAGTTAAATCCATCAATAGGAGGAATTATCGGGTTTTGTGGAAGCCAGGACTCTGTTAGAACGATTATGTCGGGTGAAACATCCAAACTCTGTAGAAGAATTTGGAAATCATCAATATTGGCTGAGAGACTTCGGATATTTTGTGAAAGTATTATTAAGGATTTATGAATAGAACTAGTGTAATAAGCACAGTTATCTGATTCGCATTCGTAAGATTCAGACACAGATACAGAGTCAAGAGGAGCAAACTGGTCTTTTAGAGAATCGAATGTGATTTATTAGTTTCTGTTGCAGATTGCAAAAACGAAGAGAAATGACTGGAAGGTTCGCAATTATTAAGATTCAAAAGCAGTAGAAACGCATAGTTGTGTGAGGTGATACGCATGATTTGTTGGCAAAGGTTGCGGTAGTACATATTTTGAAAGGTTCCGAATAATAAAAAGATGGTTACATATAGAGACATATGACAATAGCCACCGTACCATGACGCTGATTGACAAGTGAAAATATCGTTAATTTTAATGTTCATTGCGTGTTTTAATAGACAAGCCATACTAGGTAGCTTTGTAACTAAAAGCGGCAATGTATTATAAATTATGCGATACACACTCGGTCAAATATTTTTCAGTGTAAAACCACAATAAACATTAAATAATTGATTTTGCAATAAAAACCACATAATTTTATAATAAAATGACCTACCGATGAAAGGAAATCTTTCTATTAATTCGTCCCGCTTTATTTGGAAAGTTTTTGCTACTCAATACGGGACAATAAGGCATTTTTTATATTTGGCTTGACATCCGTCACCGAGAACGTTCGAGCGCGGACTCAATCAAATGGCGATAAACTAAGAAAATTTTACTCAGTTTTTACACTAGAAGTACATGCACTTGCGGCATCTATTCAAATACAGGTCTGTGATTGCATACCAAATCAGTATAAATAAAAAAAAATGCTATGATGCTTAATCTGTATGTAATAATTTAGTACAGAACCCATATATACCCATCTTGTAGCGAAAGGATACTCCCGAGAGTCACCAGCGCCACAATGTATGACATAATCATCCTGCTTAATATTTCTTTTTTCTCTCTATTCCATGTAGTTTAGGTACCTTACCCACATCAGGGTGCCCTCAGCTGCCTTCCACATTAAAATTCAAGGTGTGCCTTCCAAAGAACATATTGTAATAAAAAATTGTTTTGTTTTTCAGGGACTGATCCAAAGTCCGTGGTATGTTCATTCTTCAAGCAAGGCAACTGTATGAAAGGTGATCGGTGCAAATTCTCCCATGACCTCACTTTGGAGAGAAAGGTAATGAATTCCTTACATACATACATATACTCAAGGCTAAAAATCCCAAAAAGGGGTAGCTAGAGCTTCAGTATTAGAAATCCTACAGCCTCTTTAAGAAGTTGAGTTTGAAAAAGGTAGTAAATAAAATGAAAGTTTGGTGATGGGTCTCCATAGTCACATCACCCAAAAATAACTTAAAAGCCACAAAATCTCCTCTCATGACACCTGCAAATAGAGATTGGTTACTACTATTCTAAGCCGCCACAATAACAGCGCGCAAGGCTAAATAATAAATAACATTTAACATATATACATTTTAAACTCTCACGGTTTGTAGGCATTATACATAATAATTGGGTTTAACCAACTGTATTCACGGGCTGACTGAGTCACAGACAGTGGTGACCACAGCAGATTATTATGTTTAACTAAAAAGTTAAAGTATTTTTTGAGGGAAAACCTAAAATCATATAAAAATAAGATTAACCAGGGACCAACAACTTATTGAAGGATGCATTATCCTATGAAGGCATTGCCTGTGCAGCAGTGTGGCCCTTTTGAAGATCTTTGGGGGGCTATCTTTATAGCCCCCCAAAGATCTACAAAAGGGATAGATACTGCTAAAGAGCAGTAGACATTTATTGGCTGTCGATGATAAAGATATACTATAGTTGCCTTTGGATATGAGACAAAGATGATGCCAGCATTAGTTAGGTGGTGTAAAAAATCATCCAAATAAATTTCATTGTCATACTGTATTAAACATTATACAGCGTGTTAGTTTGACGGCGATTGTTACTTCAATATTAATTCGTATATTAAAGTTTAATGCTTAATATCCACCATATGAAATAAACAAAAAGATTAAAACCGCTTTAGCAGAAAAACCTACTTTCTCCATCAGATGGAAAACTGGTTATCTACACTAGCCTAGCGCACACACTCCTAGTTCCTACCCGTATAATGTCTCACCCACACACAGAGAACAGCGGGCGCGTCATGTGACCATCTAGTCTTGCGCACACTTGCTCGTGACCGTATAAACCGCACTATGACAGCAATGCAAAAAATTTTTGAATTTCGCGGCTATGTTTGATTTTTCTTTGAACTTATCGCCGCGCCTGGTGAGGCTGTGGTCTTAGTCGCCTCGTATTTCAATCCAGTATTAAATATGGGGTAGTGTAATTCAAACATTTTCAAGTAAAAAGATTGATGGATGTAAACAAAGCTAGAGAGGTTTGCCAGGATCGTACGAAGTGGCGATCGATAGTCTCTGCCTACCCCAATGGGAACTAATGGCGTGAGAATATGTATGTAAAAAATCTATCTCTATTAATTAACACCGACGATTATAACAAAACTGTCGTCCTAAATAATCAGCTACCGCTATTTTTGTTTTACTTTACATCTCTGCCTCCCCAATGGGAAGTAACGGCGTGAGTATGTATGTAATGTATGTACTTCATGAGCGTAAGAAAATAAAGTTAAAAACAAATAGAGACCCTCGAAACGATGCATTTACTTGGCATAAAATAAAGTGCGCAAGAGATACCTATTCATTCATTAACCGACATCGAAATTGGAGGAGTTCTTGGTGTTTACTAAACTCTCTCGGGGCTAAAGGGCTCTAAACGGGTGTATCTGTACTTTATCACAGTTAACTAAAGAATACGAATAAAAATAACTCACCCCGTTTTGATTGGCAGTGGCAGATCCGGGCTACGAGGGCTGCTATTTATGTATCCGGAATAAAAAAAAGAAACAAACATATATCAATTAATATGGTTTTATTGCTTCTCAAAATATTCGCCGCTCAGATCTATACACTTTTGCATGCGTTGAAACCAATTTTCATAGCACTTTTTCCACTCAGACTGAGGTATCTCCAAAACGTGCATTTTGAACGCATCGACTGCCTCTTCGCGGCTCGAAAAACGTTGACCACGTAATTTTTTCTTCACATTTGGAAATAAATAAAAATCATTGGGTGCCAAATCAGGGCTGTACGGCGGATGACCTGTCAATTCGATCTTTTGAGCTTCTAAAAACTGAGTTGTGACGGCCGACCTGTGACAGCTAGCATTGTCGTGATGCAGAATGATTCTACGTTGTCGGTTAGTCTTTCTTATTTGTTCAAAGACTTCCGGCAAACAAATGGTCGTATACCACTCCGAATTAACAGTTTTACGATTCTCTAAAGGCACTGTAGCTACATGGCCAAAAAAACAAGCGACCATTTGCTTCAATGTGCTTTTTGCACGAATAACTTTTGTTGGGTTCGGCTCATCTTGGAACACCCACACCGTGGACTGCTGCTTAGTTTCGGGGTCGTAAGCGTAGATCCAAGATTCGTCACCTGTGTAGATATTATAAACAGCTTTTGACGCACCACGGTTGTATTTTTTTAACATTTCTTTGCACCAATCGACACGAGCCTGTTTTTGATCAATACTCAAGTTGTGCGGAATCCAACGGGAGCAAATTTTTTTTACAGCTAAATGTTCATGAAGTATCTTATGTATGCTCGTCATACTAATGCCCAGAGATGCCTCTATCTCACGATATGTAACATGACGATCTTGAGTTATTAGTTCCCGGACAGCATCGATGTTTTGAGGTACAACGACCGTTTTAGGGCGACCTTCTTTAATTTCATCAGTAAGCTTAGATCGTCCACGATTAAACTCGCTAAACCAGTGATACACAGTGGTCTTTGAGGGTGCTTCATCCTCAAAAGTCGAAGTAAGCTGATCGATGCACTGTTTTTGAGTTAGACCACGCCGAAAATCGTAAAAAATCATGGCACGAAAATGTTCACGAGTTAAATCCATGGTGGTGAAGACACGCAATTTTCAAAATGACGCTACGATGTGAAAACAATTGACAGTCACATAAAAATAAATGTATTCTAAAGCTAAAGAGTTCTATTTTTAAATGATGTAATTACTTTTTAAATTATTGTTCTGTAAGTGGCCAGTTCCGGATACATAAATAGCAGCCCTCGTATCACCTTTATTTGCGCAAAACGCAGAACATTTTGAGAATTAATATTATAAAACACCAACACTGAACTTTGCTGGTTCGTGTACGCCATATTTACTCAACACAATCACAACACAAGATACTAAAACTGAACTCACACTCCGAAAATTAATGCGAAAAATCAAAGTGACATCCAATCATAAGCGACACAAACACAATGAGCTACAAACAACTAACTTAGTACTAATACTGTTCCTTTGATGTAATGCCGACAAGCCCGCCCGACTTGTTGATACATGCAGATTTTGAATTTCGCGGCGATCGATGTTTACGAATTATGAATTTTTCTCTGAACATACTGCCGCATTCCAACGCAGTATTAACTATGGGGTAGTGTTATTCAAATTTATCATGTCAAATAATAACATGTAAAAAATAAGAAGATATTAGAAGCTAAGTTCGATTGATTACTTTACTGGCCTTGATTTGATTTGGCCGCCGGTTAAGGGTCACGGCGGGTCGCAGCTGTCAGCTGAGTTGCCCGCCTTGTCATCGCGTTTCACGCACACATTGAGCGTGTTGGTGTCAATAGTACTACTTTCTTAGTGCAAATTTTAACAAAATTTGAAAAAAAATAAGTGTGTTTTTTTTCAACGAATTCTGCCTCTATACGTGATAATTAATCATACTTTTCAAGGAAAACAGTCATTACAATTACACCCTGTATATACAGTTTATTTTGTAAAATATTAATATGAATATTGTTTTACACAAAAATCAATTTACTATTGAATTTCAGGCTGAGAAACGTTCTCTGTACGTGGACATGCGCGACGACGAAGACAACATGGACAACTGGGACGACGCCAAGTTGAAAGAAGTTATCGAGAAGAAGCATGGGGAGTCCAACAAACCTTCTACGGAGATTGTAAGTTGAATTCAAATGAAATATAATCTTTGATAAACTAAAATATAAAAAAAATGTTTTTGTTACTATCAGTATACCAAATATAAAAGCAACATTAAGAAAATTACAAATAAAAAAATGAAATAATAATATAATCCGTAACATACACATGATATTAACATAGATTACATACTACTAAGTAGTAGTAAGCTTCCGATTCTTGATTACGCAGACGTAAGCTATCTTGACCTCACAGAGGAGCTACCTAACAAACTCGAACGTCTCCAGAATTTATGTATCCGATTTATTTTTGGATTACGTAAATACGATCATATTTCTGAGTTCCGCGCTCAACTAAAGTGGCTCCCTATTCGACTTCGGAGGAATACTCATATTTTATGTGTTTTGTATAATGCCCTTAACAATCCTGCTGCCCCCCATTATCTTCGGTGTACGTTCACATACTAGTGCTCCCACGGCCATGCCTTGCGATCGCAGGAGAATAAGATGTTGAGCGTACCTCCTCATAGCAGTACGACATATAGTGATTCCTTTGCAGTCAAAGCGGTTAATTTGTGGAACCCACTACCAGTTGACATACGGCTGTCATCATCGCTAAACATATTTAAAAATAAATTAAAATCTCATTTTTTTAAGACCTTAGGTTGGTAGATTTTATAATGATAGGTATATGTATATATTTGTATTTATTATACTATATAAGAATATATATATAATTTATTTATATACATGTGTATATATGTATATTATTAAGTTACTGTAGAAGTATATTTAATATAATTATTATATATATTAGATATATAAATTAATATTTAGGTTAAGGTTGTAAATAGGTTGTGTTTAGTTAAGTTTGGTTTTGCATACTGATTGTCATTTATTTCTAGTTAAGAGTTGTGTACTTGTTTTTCCTCACCATAAAGGTTGACTGGAAGAAATCGCGTTAAGGCGATAAGTCCGCCTTTGTATACTAAGTTTTAATGTTCTGTACTTTTGTAAAAACATTATATCTATTCTGTATGCAATAAAGTGTTCAAATAAAATATGTACTAATAAATTATGGTACTATGGTAATTTTTGTTTGTCTGTTGGTTCTCAATAACCGCTGAAACGGTTGGACTGATTAAAACAAGACTTTCAGTAGCAGACGAGAGAGAGAGTTGATACCCGTGAAAAGCCAGGGCGATCTTCTATTTATTGTAATCTTAGTTGCTTTTTTAACCATACAATAATAAATTAATGTTTATTTCCCTAGATATGCAAACACTTCTTAGAAGCAGTAGAAAAATCGAAATACGGTTGGTTCTGGGAGTGTCCTGCCGGTACCAAATGTATTTACAGGCATGCGTTACCTCCAGGATTTGTACTCAAACGGGACCTCAAGAAAATGGAAGAGAAGAAGACGGAAATATCTCTAGTCGACTTGATAGAAAGAGAGAGAGCGGCGTTAGGACCTAACCAAACTAAAATTACGCTCGAGACTTTCTTGGCGTGGAAGAAAAAGAAAATTAAGGAGAAGAAGGTATGTTTTGAAAATTTTATATATGCTTTTGTAGTTCCATAGCAAAAAGGTTGGAAAGAAACCCTATTTCTGATATTTTACTGCCTGTCATCATAAATCGTAATAAAGAGACCTTGATATTTTTATTGTTAATGTGGTAATCATTTACCTCTGCTGAGCGTGGTGATATAAATGAAGCAATGCTATAGTTTAATTAAAAACTAATTGAAAACCATTCAAACCATCGTGATATAGCGTGATAGCTCATTGGGTAGAAAACCGGTTAACGTGCAAGCGACTAGTGTTCAAATCCCGGGTCGGGCCTACACCAATTTGTCTTTTCTAAAGACATATGTGTGGTTAATTTATCATGGTTGTTAACGGTGAGGGAAAACATCGAGAGGAAACCCACATGACTGAGTTATACTTAGTCATGTGACAGTGTATTCTTACTAAACGGCGATAGGACTGCCCCCTATCACGTGAGTAGACTGTCTATGCAAAACGTGGGTACTCTGAACACCAGGTGACAATGTCACGTGATGTTTAGAAGTATTTGCACCTCTGCCAACCCCTTCGGGGATATTCGGCGTGAACGTTTATGTTATGTTATCAAACCATCGTAAACTATGCTATCGTAAATTTGAGAAAAAAAAATGTATCAAAATATACACAGCCTACAGATTTTCTATTTCGAGTAGTCATTTTTAAAATGTTTATAATTTTGGTTAACAATTAAAATTAAAATATTATATCAAAATGCATAAAACACTTCATTTATTAAAATAATGAGGACAGATCTAAATCAAAATTTTAGAATATAACAAAAAAAATTGCTGTGTAGTGTCGGCTTAGAATAGCACTACCCCATTTTTTTCCGGTGGGTGTACGTAAAAGGCGACTAACGGTATTGGGGCTTTTAAGGGATTTTTGGGCGATGCGGTTGGACACCCATCACCAAGAACCTTTATTTCACCATCTATTCCCCACGCACCTTCCAAAAGTGGCTGAGGAATTTCTAATTCCTTAGCTCTGGCTACCCCTTTCTTGGGATTTATAGCCGTGAGTATATGTATGTATGTAAAAAAATAGAGTTCGATTACATTTGAATAAAAATGACTTAAAATCTACGTCTGCCAAAATCATTACTAATATTTCACAGTGAAACCCCTACCTAAAGGCCAAATCTAACGATAATCTCTTTTCCCAGGAAACCCAACTAAAATCGGAAGAACAAAAACGCAGCGATTTCAAAGCGGGTCGAGCAGTGGGTCTTTCTGGCAGAGAAATGTTCTCGTTCGACCCCGCGCTGGCCGCTGAGGGAGATGAGGAGAGTGAGGAAGCCATGGACCTCGGCAACTACGCCAGTGAGGATGGCGACGTGGAGTATCGGGAACTGGACCTCGATTTGGTCGGGTTTGAGGCTTCAGAGGTATGTTTTTGTTTTTAGAATTTTAGTCAATATATGTTGTTATTGGAGATTTGCTATATTAATGACATATAAATAAAGACTGAAAATATATTTTAGTTTGTATCACAAGAATTGAACAACTTACACAAAAAATAATCAAATAGCAGACTTGTTTTTTTAAGTTTTGCTTATAATACCTACTTTCCTGGATATTTATACCTTCTGTATGTCTGTTGTCATACAGATTTCTCTTACAAAAATGATTTTTTAAATATTGTCTTAGATACGGGAAAATACATTCAACAAAAAAATAACAAACTATCTTGATGTATCTAATAGTAAAATAAATAAAGATGTGCATTGTGCAGTGTCGACTCAAAATAGCAATAACCTATTTCTTTTCATACTAAGACTAAGACTACTTAGACTTTTGTGGCATTCCAAGTGATTGTTGTGAACGAAATGGATGAAGATCAAACGTCTTTATAATAAGATTGGGTTCCTTCTTTTGCAATTTTTTTCTGTCACAACTGTTTTTATTTTTTTAGAATTTGTGGGTATGGGTTCTATTCCTAGGGTGAGAGAATTACATATTGGTATTATAACTGCAATCGCTTGCAAAAAATAAGTATCTGTTTGTCTTATTATCCGGTGACATTAAACCGTCATTACAGGCGTCCGCAGTATGAAGAATAAAAGAGCATGTATGAAAATATTGATGGATGTAGACGAAGCCAGAGAGGTTTGCCAGGATCGTACAAAGTGGCGATCGATAGTCTCTGCCTACCCCAATGGGAACTAACGGCGTGAGAATATGTATGTATGTATGTATTAAACCGTCAGTGCAGGCCACCATCACAATAGTAGTGGTTAGTATGCCAACCCGTGATTGGCTAAAATGGTGGATTGTGGACAAATCACATGGGTTGTGATGATTGTGTATTATACAAAAAGATAACTGGGCATTAAAATCGCTTATGAAATGTACCTCAACACAATCATTACTTAAATCCCGAATCAGGGTGAGCACTGGTGAGGGTGAAAATAAACAATACCTGACCATATATGGGAGGGAAATTATAGCAAGATAAAGGATCATTGGTAATGGGATTTCAATGATCACCAAAGATCACAAAAATCGTCAAACTATCATCGAAGTAGAACCTTTACCCTTAGGTGCCGCCATGGAAACAGTTTTAATGCAATTGTTTAAAAACCATCACAAATTTATAAATGAAAAGTTACTTAGAGCCAATTTGTATGGTAATGAAGCATACATTTAGTTAAATAAAAGTATTTAAAAAAGGCACGTGTCCAAATTATGAAGAATAAAATAGCATGTATGAAAAGATTGATGGATGTAAACGAAGCTAGAGAGGTTTGCCAGTGTGGGAGTCATGTTAGAGCGCACACTACTGCGGACTCACTCGCACATAGCAGCGTCTCACTCATATCCTACATCGCGGTATGTAAATGTTTTTCGAGTTAAGCATAGATACAAATTATAAGTTGGTACACAGCAGGGTGTACTGGCCAGTATATCTTTGCTGTTTCCACACCAGGATCGTACAAAGTAGCGATCGATAGTCTCTGCCTACCCTAATGAGAACTAACGGCGTGAGTATATGTATGTATGATTCGGTAGAACTCAGCAATGTGCATTTCATCCGTTAACAGCCGCGGTATATTAGTTTAGGATTTAAACACAATGGTGTAAGGTCTACACTGTAAACCTATCTCCGGCCTATACCTTACTGTATGAGGCTGAGAATCCGCCACAGTTTTTTTTTATTATAATAAAGACGAAAAAATTTGTCATGTGAAAAAATCCTGTGTGTGTGTAATAAATAACTTTTTTACAGAAGCAATAACTAATAGTAGTGCCGGCTCCGCCGTGTAGTGTCGGCTTAGAATAACACTACCCCATTTCTACCCGTGGGTGATCGTAAGAGGCGACTAAGGGTATAGGGGCTTCTGAAGTGATTTTTGGACGATGCGGTTGGAGACCCGTCACCAAAAACATTTATTTATTATTACCATCTTTTCCCCAATCAACTTCCAAAAGTGGCTGAGGAATTTCTCATTCCAAAGCTCTGGCTACCCCGTTAAGGGATTTATAGCCGTGAGTATATGTATGTATGTATGTATGCAATAACTAATAATATTAACTTGTGTCATCAAGATGCTAAGCGGGACGAAGTAAATAATGCGATTCTATTGTTTTCTTACAAACACATTAACCTCGCACATCTTTGGTGAAATCCTACCTTTTGAGGCGTTACTATACCCCGCTAGGATATCAATATTGATTGAAATTGTGTTCATATCTACATATTTTTCCTTACATTATCTTTCTCGTTTATTTCAGGTGGATGATACAGGAACGAAGGCCCAAGAAAATCGGTTGCAAAACAACGCAGAAACCACTAACGGACCAAAATCCTCTGAAATCAGCGGAGCAGTTCCTATCAATGAAAACCTTTTCCTGGACGAAGACCTAGATGAGGAACTACAGAACTTAGACTTGGAAGATTAGCGGCCGTATTCTGAGGTGCTTGCGTGTACGATACTGACATTTGACGGTAGATGATGAGTTCTGTTGGCGTTTGGGAAAAAAGTTCATGTTGGTCCATTAGAATATTTAATTGAAATTTACTATAGATTTGTTTCTATATGCATGTGGGAACAGCAAAGATATACTGGCCAGTACACCCTGCTGTGTACCAACTTATAATTTATATTTATGCTTTGTTCGATGAACACTTACATACCGCGATGTAGTAATATGGGTGAGACGCTACTATGTGCGAGTGAGTCCGCAGTAGTGTGCGCATTAATAGTACTCCCCTCCTAGTCCACATACATATACATATACTCACGGCTATAAATCCCTAGAAGGGGTAGCCAGGGCTAAGGAATTCGAAATTCCTCAGCTACGTTTGGCAGTTGAGTGGGGAAAAGATGGTAAAATAAAGGTTGTTGGTGATGGGTCTCCAACCGCATCGCCCAAAAATCCCTTAAAAGCCCCAATACCGTTAGTCGCCTCTTACGTGCAGCCACCGGAAGAAATGGGGTAGTGCTATTCTAAGCCGACACTACACAGCACTCCTAGTCCACTCCAGGTATAAGGTATACTTTGGTGAATGGTGGCAGTTTCAAAGTAGATTGAAAGTTAAATTAGCTGTTGTATACTATTGGATCATGTAAACGGTGCTTAAGATAACAAGATGCATACATATACTCACGGCTATAAATCCCGAAAGAGGTACCCAGAGCTTTAGAGCTAGAAATTATATCCATATATTTTTCGTCACTTATATAGAGCTGCCCACTACTACTGCATAAAATGTATTATTTGGATTAAAAAGACAATGCGGAGTTCTTATGATTCGCTCAGAATTAGATCAGAATACTTGAATAACGACGGATTTAGTAATACGACTCAACCTGAAGTTAATGAAATTGTCATTTAAAACTAAAATACTCTTTATAATTTATTATTTTATTAGTAAATAGCGTGTATTCTTATGCATTAAAATAAAAGACTTAAACGCAGTTACTTTATATGAGATAAAAATGAGCTGTATTAAAAATGTGTATTATTTTAATTATTATTATTTTAAGGCAAATGGTAACATTACCGCTTTTGACCTTGCATAAATTGTATAGTTTGTTTATCACACTATACGTTCCTATGCTAGCCCAGGCATTATTTATCACGAAATACATACTTAAGGCCTGCACTTCAAGACCTCAATTAAGTATAAAACCAACATAGTAAATACAATTTGCTTGTGACTAGAGTGTGAAGTATTTAGACATGAGAGATTTGTTGCATTAGGACCTACTCTATTAATTCAAAACATACATACATATACTCACGGCTATAAATCCCTTAACGGGGTAGCCAGAGCATTGGAATGAAAAATTCCTCAGCCACTTTTGGAAGTTGATTGGGGAAAAGATGGTAATAATAAATGTTTTTGTGTGACGGGTCTCCAACCACATCGCCCAAAAATCACTTAATAAGCCCCTATACCCTTAGTCGCCTCTTACGATCACCCACGGGTAGAAATGGGGTAGTGTTATTCTAAGCCGACACTACACGGCTAAATTATATAATTTAAAAGTAACTGCGTATTCGAAAACTAGGGGTCCTTTCGCTAAGATACCAACGAGAGCCTGACCGCTCTGGCCCTGAGAGAGTGATTCAATTAAATTTTTGTTTAATGGCCTGGGACCGATTTCTAACACAATCATTTTGCCAAAACGTCCAGTGATAAGAAAACACATAATGTAAAGTTAAAAGAAAATTTTATAACTGATTACCAATCACTCATTGCCCATTCGTGGTTGAAATCTAAACTAAATGTTACGTGAAAGATTGTCTCACGTGTGAATTGCCGTCAAGTGTCAAATATTGCTCAACTATGGAAAGCATCTGTGAATATGGCCGATAGTTATAATAAGTAGCTTATAAGATTATTGTGCTGAAAATGGAGTTTTAATATTACAATTGAATTGTACGTTTTGACTTGTGATTGGATCAATAACGTTTTCGTTTTTCGTCTGTATAAAAACTACCCGGAGTTTTAGCTTTGTTTATTCGTTTCGTTATTTATTTGTATTTTTCCATTTGTTTTGCAGGATCTGTTGCAACGTTCAATATCATGAATTTCGTTGGTTTAATCTTTTAGTATGTTTTGTTTTGAAATTGAAGTGTTAAAAGCACGCCTCAGTTTTAGATTTCAATTTATATTTTTACCAGTAGTAATTGAGGTTTTTGAACTATTTGTTTCAAATCACTGCCAAAATGTTTGAAAACTGGAACATTATTGATTCACATCGTAACATTCGCGCATAACCATGTCATATGATTGTGTAGAAAAAGAACTAAGACTTGGGTCTTGTATTTTTATTGAGATACTTATCTTTCGGTAATGTTGAAAATGTAAATATAATATTATTATAAATGTTTGGTTTTCATTGCTACATTACACGGTAACAACATATGCATTCGGGTCAGGCCTCAAATGACAAAGATGCTTTTACTTCTGAACATAACGAAAAATATGATAACGTGGTGTTCAGAGTACCCACTTTTGTTTACACTTTTTTAATATTATAGGCACTGCTATAGAGCGTTTTTTAAGATTCCCCTGGTATATTTGAAAGAGCAAAAGATGTTCAAATATTGGATTGTTAATGTGGGGTAACAACTAAAAATCCTACACACTCAGTCACCTCTTACGACACTCGCACGAAAATGTTCCATTGGTGTTATTCTAAGCCGACTAAGTATTTACAGCCTTTAGTCGATACTTTGTTTAATAAATACATCCGACAGTAAAAACATGAGACTGAAGTGTTAAACTTATTTTATTTTTAAGATATTGGATCTTCTAATATTAAGCCGGCATGGCAAGCCAGTTGGCTGGATTGGTGACAGTGATTTGATGTATTTGCTCGTTGGTGAACCCCTTGGCGGGCATCCTCGGGACGACGTTGTTGAGGACGTGCGAGTAGCCGTGCCCGCCGAACTCGCTCTGGAAGTTGCAATATAACATTTATACATACATAATTTCACATAAAAACGACATGATAGCTCATTTGGTAGAACACCGCTTATCGTGCAGACGACTAGTGTTCTAATCCCGGGCCGGGCTTACACCAATTTGTCTTTTCTAAATACATATGTAAGGTTAATTTATCATGCTTGGTAACGGTGAGGGAAAACATCGTGAGGAAACCCACATGGCTGAGTTGTACTTAGTCATGTGACAGTGTATTCGTACAAAACAGCGATAGGCCTGCCCCCTATCACGTGTACACTGTCCAAGCAACACGTGGGTACTCTGAACACCAGGTGACAATGTCACGTGATATTCAGAAGTACCAGTACCTCTGGAAACCCCTTCGAGGATATTAGGCGTGAACGTTTAAGTCTTGAGAATATACCAACATGTCAACTGTAACATGTAAGGTTGCAGTACTCACGCCACCAAAAGAGGAACGGCTGGAAATCAGCGCATTTTGATTTAGAAGCCAAACTGACATATGCTGAGCCGTTTATCTATCTCTTTGGAAATATGTATGTGCATAATATCTTATTTCATTTACTTATACCGCCATGCGCTTCTAGTCGGGTGGACGGGCGAGCGTGATTTGTTTTTCGAGATACATTTTAATTCATCAACAAACTCTTTACCGTCACTTTTTATACCCAAAACTAAAAAAATATGTCCTGTCGCCTTGTACAGTCGCCATCAGATATATCGGAGCGGCCGAGGTACTCAAATATATCTAAGCAGCAATAAATTTCAATACATTCTTTACGGTAAATAAGATCAATAATATCTGAACATCCAATTCGCCACAAATATATGAGCAGTGGGTTTTCAATTAAATCTAAACACACGACTTGTCAAATTTTTCTGCTCAGACAGGGTGATCATAAATATCTGAACATTTAAGGAAAATAAACCTTAAAGCACTAGGCATACAGTTTAAATGTAATACACAGATAATATAATACTATACTAGATGTAATAGTATAGTTGAATTGAATTTTCCTTTTACAAAATGAGTACGTATACAAAATATAAATCTGCGAAAAGCAACTTTACAGTCTTGTAACAAGAGACACATTTGAATAAAATATTTGGCAATTTACAAAAACGGTAACATAACTGTCACTGCATGTTTATCAAATATTCACAGATTTATTATTCTATACTTATAGATTGGCAATACAAAGACGATAGGCAAAACCAAAAAAAAGTAAAACGGTGTGCGTAAATGAGTGTGTATGCGTGACATTAGTATGGCGGATTCCATACTAGCCCTATTAAAATTTGCTATTGTAATGTAATTGTAATATTATGATGACAGAGGATATTTTCATCATATATTTGCATTGGAAACTTTGGTTTAAGATCTATAATAAAGCATATAGACTGGTAATTATTACGGTCTCAATTTGGACATAAATGGCTGAATTTTTATGTTTGCCAAAGAATTTGTATTTGATTTAGATTCTGTGGTGTTAAATATTAATAACTTTATCAAAAATCACCAAAGTTAAGACTTAAATAACCAGAATTAACGAAAATAATCAATTATTTTCTTTCATGTTTTATGCCAAAACCGTTGTAGGCTGTTATCGTGTCCGTGAGAGGTCCTGCTTTTGTTGACATTTGTCACTTACTGCCAATCTGTGTGCTTCTATATCTATGGTAATATTAAAGCCAAAATTAAAATAGGTACGAATGCTTTACAATATTTCATCAGTCATTGTCAGTCACCATGGCCTAGCGGTTTAGTAATGAGGGGTTTTCTTTTTGAGAAATAAAAAAACAACATAGTTTCCTAGAGCTCTGTAGATGGCGTTGTTGTAACTACGTTACTTACTTAAATTTTTTCTTCGTGGCCTCAATCGTGTTGCCACAATAATTTCGCCAATGTCAACTTAAAAAACATGTGTCACATCATGGTCACATCACATCCCCATAGAGTAACTTTTTGGCGAGTAAAAACAACAAAAAGAATGTTAAATAAAAACACCGTCTTTGTTTATTTATTTTTAAGCTATCTTGGCGTAAACTGATATTTATTTAGACTTTCAAATCAGAACGTTTTTATGTACGTTCCGTTTTACGATATCATTACATCCAAGTGTGAAAAACGGTGTGACGTTCCGTTCCTACCAGTAACATAGCAAGTCTGGCGCCATCTATCCTGAGAACAGGGAAGAAGAAAAAAAGAAAAAAAGGAAAACCTCTCATTAGAAATCTATACTTATAATAAATCTGTAGAGAGGTCAATTCTGTACATGAAATATATTTTCAAAATAACTATCGGGGGGTGATTAGTGATCGATACTGATGCCGAAAATGCAATCAGTAAAATTTTTGTCTGTCTGTCTGTCTGTCGGTTTGTATGTTCCTTATGGAAACAAAAACTACTAGACGGATTTTCACGAAACTTGGTAGGATTATTCTTCATACTCCTGGACAGGTTATAGTATACATTTCAGCAGAGTACTGAAGGGGAATTTTGGGAAAACGGGAGAAGTTACTCCATTTTTGCGTGTGCAGCCTTAATGGTTAAAGTTACACAGAAATTATGTATTGCGGAAATAATCTACATAAAATTGTCTAAAAAAATCTTACAGCAGCATGTGTCTATCTCTTATGGTTAACTCACAATAACACGTGTAACTCCTGATAGCTTAACAGTTCGGAGCATATTGATTATATTTGTTTACTTTAACGTTTATAACACTCTTACTCATCACTACTTAAAAACGTTAACATTATTACCTATTAACAAAAATATATCAAAGAAATCGGTACAGAAACACCAAACTTATACATGAAATAAGCCATAGCTCGCACGTAAATACTGAATCATGCTATAAGGATTATTTTTGTGTAACGGTTGCGCGGGCAAAAGATAGCCCTGAGTATGTGACGTACTATATGATGTATACATAGTTTGTAACTATGCATACAGTTGGAGAGCTATAAGTTGCGATAAATTACACAATTGTTGAGCAGTGATTGAAGAAACCTCAGATATTTTTAAAACTACGCTACCCGTGCGAAGCTGTGCCGTTCCACTAGTCATAAATATAATACATTGCGTCAGGGTTCAAGTCCTCCCTTGTGTTTATTTTTTGTATTTTATTAAGAACTAGCTGTGCCCGCGACTTCGTTCGCGTGATTGTCGAGAACAAAAAAACGTCGTTTAGTTAAGAGTATATCACCTTTTTGAAATAAAATAAAGAACCAATGAAATCTAATGCGCACACTTATTGTGATGTAGGAACTATTGAGTATTTTATAATGATATTTAATTAATTACAGTAGCCATTATCCAGTTGAAATAATAAAAGGTCGTAACTGTGTGTATCTCATTTGAATTAGTGTTTATTTAGATACAGTTACAGGGTTAGCCGAAGATTAAGGATCGCTACCTTGTACGATCCTAGCAGATCTGCATAATGCATCAATATATTTATAAAGCCCTTTTGTTTTTAACACTTCGGAATTTTGCACATAGATCATATATCAATCCCGCCCGATTTCGGCCACAGCAAGTTCTGGTATCCGGCTATTAAGAGTGTGTTCATGTGCTCTCATGTGACTGACATAGCCAATCTTTCCGACAAATGTTCTATGACGTATGTTGAAAAATCAGTACCCCTCCAATATATAGGTAGTTATTATTGATGGCCGCAGGTGGTCGGGCCTTGAGCTCATCACTCTTTGCTTCGAGCTCATCACGTCTTTTCCTTCCGAAAAGAAATATTAACCGGTTGACAGGAAGGGGGTGAAAACTAAATTACTAAATTTCACTCAAGAAAGAATAAAACAAACGGGGTAAGCTAAATAAAACCGCTCAAAAAAGGTACTTTACTATTATTAGGGTTTACGGTTGTTGGTTGTACTATGATAATACATTGAATTAAATCGATTTATCAGTGGCATAATATGCACTGTAGTAGCTGTGTAGTGTCGGCTTAGAATAGCACTACCCCATTTCTTCCGGTGGATGTACGTAAGAGGCGACTAACGGTATTGGGGGTTTTTAAGGGATTTTTGGGCGATGCGGTTGGAGACCCATTACCAACAACCTTTATTTTACCATCTTTTCCCCACTCAATTTTCCAAAAGTGGCTGAGGAATTTCTAATTCCTTAGCTCTGGCTACCCCTTCTAGGGATTTATAGTCGTGAGTATATGTATGTATGTATAATATGCAAATATAACTAAATTAAGGTTAGTCACTAAGGTCACTACATCATTTTAGTGTTAAAAAAAGTAGAACTTAAAAGATGTCTTATGTTTCTGGTGTTTAATACATACATACATACATATTCTCACGCCGTTAGTTTCCATTGGGGTAGGCAGAGACTATCGATCGCCACTTTGTACTTGACACTTTTTTTATCGCCAATGTGGAAGGTAATGTTAGTAGAGGACGACCTCGGAGGACAGATTTGGATCAAATAGAAAACGTGCTCAAAAAGGCAGGTGTCCGCAGTATGAAGAATAAAAGAGCATGTATGAAAAGATTGATGGATGTAAACGAAGCCAGAGAGGTTTGGTGTTTAATGTAGACCAAAATTCAGTTTTTTATTATAAACGTTCACGAAAACTGGTTGTGAAGTGACGTGCATTTGAAGAATGGCTAAGAATTTCAAAATTATGCTCACCAAATTGGATTTATTAATAGGCAGACTATTTACATAATATATTAATATTAATAAGCCTAATTTAAGAAACTAAGTAAAGATAATATTTAAAAGCATTTCAGTTATTTTCATAGTCGGCGAATTCACTTGATATTGGCAGCTTGTATTAATTTCGCCTAGCTTGTTTCCTGTAGCTTCTATTACTTTAACCGACTTTAAAATAAGGGGTTAAAGGGGCTAAAAAAATGCAAATTTTATTTTTGCTTTATTTTATTTTGGTTCTTTATTTTATTTTTGCACAACGCCATCTATCGGACTTTGGATTCCAACTATCAACATTAGTTCTATATTTAGACTTAAGATGTCGTTGCAAGTACTATACTGAATTGCGTAACGTAATATTTTTCTTCTTGAACTCACAAAATTAATCATATCTTTTGATAGAGTGAACCGATTTCGATGAAACAAAAACTAAGTTATACCTCAAGTTACGTTTAATTTTTGTATATAAACATTTTCAGCATTAAATTCGTAGATTTTACGTTTTGCGCGCACAAACAAACATATAAACAGACAAACAGACAAACAGACAAAAAATTTAAAAATGATGGAAATGGGTTCTGTTACTTATCTGTTCACACGCTGGCTATTTTTTTTTTCAATTTCTTCAATGTACAAAAATTACTTTTCTACAGATTTATTATATGTATAGATTCATGTTTTTTTTTTATTTTGATGTATTAACCTTTAGATTTTATTAAGAATTCATGTTTTTCTTTATTTTGATTTATTAACCTTTACATTTATTGTCCTCATTTAATATATTTATATATATATATATATACACACACATTTATTTATTTATTTATATATATATATATATATTTATGCTACTCTGGTATTTACAATGTAAAAAAATGGCATACAAAACGTTTCAAAAATTCTAAGTTATTTTACCTCTTGATGTTTTTGTACCGGCGAAAATTAAACATCTACAAACCCATTCAAAAAATAGTTGGTCAGTGGGGAACGATTTAGTATTGTTTTTCTAATAATATAATGTTACGACATCTGTTCGCAAGTAGGAGATAGGATTTGCCACTACTAGATAACAGATGGCGTTACTAGTATTTTAATAAGTAAAAATAGGAATTACTAGATGTTTCTCGAATATCGACTTTTCGAGAATGTGGTACTAGAACTTTCTGTAATATTCGCGTATTTGAGATTTGGCATATATAAAGAGCGACGCGTGCTACGGAGTTATTCGAGTGCGAAGAACTAAAGCGAGAACAAGCGAAATACTAGAGCGAAGAAATTAAATACGACAGTGCAGTGATATACGGATTACGGAAATAAGCTTAACGGTGTGGACAGTGTTACTATAACGGAGTAAATTAGTGTTGTTAATTAGTGCGAGTATCGATAGTTAATTATCGATAGTGTTTGTTGTGTTGTGTAAAGTGCGTTATTGGTCAATAAATATAATTACACCTTATTGCACGAAAGTGTGACTGGTATTTATCAAATTAAGAACCCGGTACGTAACAATTGGTGTCAGAAGTGGGATTTGAAGATGCCAGTTATGCCGAAGGAAGACGGAAGAGAGGGTGTGAAGACACGCGCTCAGAAAGCCGCAGAGGGTGAACAGCTGTCGGAAATGAGGTCATCGGTCGCGAACCCTCGGAGTGACATTCCAGAGGAGACGTCCGCGGTGACTAACGCGCCGTCTACATCAACGGCGCCGGCGGCCGCAACTAATACTGACTTGGCGATGATAGTTGAAATGTTGAAAAACATACATTCGGAGGTACAGGGTGTTGTGAAACAAGAAGTTCGTGAGTTGCGCGAGGAACAGCAAACTAAGTTCTCACAAGTTCTCACTGCGGTCAATGAAGTCAGTGGTCGGGTGGTTACTGTGGAAAAAGACGTAGAGCAGATGAAGGAGCAGGTAACCACTATTGAGAAAGATATCGATGACATGAAGACCGACTTCCGCGGAATGGAGAAAAGGGTTCTGCAGCTTGAATCACGACCGGTCAAGGTTGTCTCCGGTGAGAATGTAGTAGCTGTCCATGGTCCTCGTGTGAAGGTTCCTCCCTACGACGGAACAACATCCTGGTCGGCGTATAGACATCAGTTCCAGACTGTTGCGGCTGCCAATGGTTGGACTGATGAACAGTGTTTGACTGCACTGACGGTGGCGCTCCGAGGTCAAGCACTGTCAGTAATAGAGGCGCTGCCGACTCCGAGTGGTGGTTTCAAGGACCTGCTGGATGCGTTGGAGTCTCGCTATGGAGAGCGACACCTGGAGCACGTGTTCCGCGCTCAGCTGCGTGATAGGGTCCAGCGTTCCGGAGAGGGACTTCAGCAGTGGGCCCTTGAAATCGAGAAGCTCGTCCGCAAGGCCTATCCCAGTGTAGATCCGAAGACGGTGGAAATGAACCTGGTGCAAGCATTCGTCGACGGCATCAGAGATATCGAAGTGAGAACAGCGGTGAGACTTCAACACCACACGTCTCTCAAGGATGCCTTGGCGAACGCTCTAGAAGTTGAAGCTTGCCGCCAGGATACGCGCCAAACTCATCGACTTCGTGAGATTGCGGAAGCAAATGAGGACGTCAAGGTCATTAAAGCACCCGTCGGAAGGAGTACTGGACCGATTTGTTATGGCTGCGGGAAAAGGGGCCATTTGAGATTAAGTTGCCCGCTGAGGAAGGAAGAAAAGAGGCAGGCAGAGGCTCCTGCCGCAAACGTCCAGGGAAACGAGCATTAGCCAGGACCGGGGGGCAGGTGCTGGCTAGAGAGGAGAAAGCCCCGACAATGACCATCTCATAAGACTGTAAACATTGCCGGAAGCAAGAGTCGAAGGAGGAGGTCGTGAAAGTGACTCGAATTTGTCCATTGGATGGATGGGAAACAGAAGCTATGCAGAAGGCCCAAGAAGAAGATGAGAACCTCAGACCCATCATGAAATGGAAGAAGGAAAAACACGATCAACCGGCTTGGAGTGAAGTAGCGTCCACAGGAGTGAGTACGAAAGCTTACTGGGCGCAATGGAACAGCCTGGTTCTGATCAATGGTCTACTGTACCGGAGGTGGGAGAAACCCAACGGTAAAGAAGAGCACCTACAATTGGTCGTGCCCAGAGCCAAGGTTAAAGATGTACTGCGGGAAACACATGACGGTGTTTCGGGCGGGCATCTTGGGGTAAATCGTACGTTGCAGAAGGTTCGTGCGAAGTTTTACTGGCTTCATTGTAGGGACGACGTACAGGACTGGTGCCGGAAATGTACAACGTGTGCCGCGGTGAAAGGTCCGCAGACCCGGAGTAGAGGGGGATTACGGTTGTACAATGTGGGAGCTCCCTGGGAGAGGATTGCCGTTGATGTGGCTGGACCGTTTCCACAATCAGAGTCCGGAAATAAATATTTCATGGTGGTGATGGATTACTTCACTAAGTGGCCTGAAGTGTTTGCCATACCCAATCAAGAAGCAATAACTGTGGCTACAAAACTGGTTGAGGAAGTGATCTGTCGATTTGGCGTGCCCCTGGAGATACACTCTGACCAGGGAAGAAATTTTGAGTCACAAGTATTTCAAGAGGTGTGCAAACTACTTGGAATGCATAAAACCAGGACGACGCCATATCATCCTCAGTCAGATGGAATGGTGGAGAGGTTCAACCAAACACTGGAGAGACAGTTGGCGAAGATGGTTGAAAAACATCAGAAGGACTGGGACAAACACATTCCATTATTTTTACTGTCTTACCGGTCAGCTGTTCACGAAAGCACGAAGGAAACACCTGCATTCGTCAATTTCGGAAGAGAGCTACGATTGCCTGTAGATTTGTTGACAGGAGGGTCACCAGATGAGCCGCAGAGTGTAACTGAATATGTAAGCGATTTGAGACAAAGAATGCAAGATGTACATTCCCTAGTGCGTGAAAATGGTTTACATGCTAGTGAAAAGATGAAAACCAGATATGACCGTAAAGCTAACACGCCGCGTTTCGAAGAGGGTATGCTCGTCTGGTTACACAATCCAACTCGCCAGAAAGGGAAGTCCCCTAAGTTACAAAATAGGTGGGAAGGACCGTACAAGGTGGTCACTAGAATAAACGATGTAACGTACAGAATTCAACGCCAACATAGAGGAGCTTCGAAAATAGTTCACATCGATCGACTTGCGAAGTACCATGGAAGCAATAATACTCGGGACGAGTATTAATGTAAGGAGGGGGTAATGTTACGACATCTGTTCGCAAGTAGGAGATAGGATTTGCCACTACTAGATAACAGATGGCGTTACTAGTATTTTAATAAGTAAAAATAGGAATTACTAGATGTTTCTCGAATATCGACTTTTCGAGAATGTGGTACTAGAACTTTCTGTAATATTCGCGTATTTGAGATTTGGCATATATAAAGAGCGACGCGTGCTACGGAGTTATTCGAGTGCGAAGAACTAAAGCGAGAACAAGCGAAATACTAGAGCGAAGAAATTAAATACGACAGTGCAGTGATATACGGATTACGGAAATAAGCTTAACGGTGTGGACAGTGTTACTATAACGGAGTAAATTAGTGTTGTTAATTAGTGCGAGTATCGATAGTTAATTATCGATAGTGTTTGTTGTGTTGTGTAAAGTGCGTTATTGGTCAATAAATATAATTACACCTTATTGCACGAAAGTGTGACTGGTATTTATCAAATTAAGAACCCGGTACGTAACAATATTAACCGTACAACTAGTTGTACCTCCCAGCAGAAAACTCTTTTTAGTTTTGACATCGATAGAACCAAATGGTGGTTGTGTAGAAAATGTATTCCAGCGTAGTAAGTTAAAGAATTTTAACCTGTATGCCTAGTGCTTTAAGGTATTATTTCCCTAAATGTTCAGATATTTATGATCACCCTGTCTGAGCAGATAACTTTGACGAGTTGTGCTTTCAGATATTATTGTCTCGTTGTGTGTTTAGATTTAATTGAAAACCCACTGCTCATATATTTGTGGTGAATTGGATGTTCAGATATTATTGATCTTATTTACCGTAAAGAATTTATTGAAATTTATTGCTGCTTAGATATATTTGAGTACCTCGGCCGCTCCGATATATCTGATGGCGACTGTACCACTGTTTTTAATGAGACTATTCTAAGGAGTTCTACACAGACCTGTGACAGTGTATTTTTACAAAGCAGCAACTAAAATATTCCTTGTTACTAGAGCGTACTGTCCATCCAAAAGTGGGATCGGAGATATTTGGCCATAACCCATGAGAATTATGACTTGTATGACCTATAGTCACATTCAAATATTGTTCACCCATTTTTGAGCGTTGATTGGGAAGAAGGCAGAAAAATAAAGTACTGTTGGTCATCGGTATCTAGCCACATCACCCAGCAACTACTTAAAAAGGTCTTTATCTTTCGCCTCATGCGCCAGCAGCGGGAAAAGTGGGATAGTGCTAAACTTAGTAGCATATGACTGCAACTTACCAATCGATGCTTAGTATGCACATCATGAGACATGAGCAGTTTCTCCTCATACCCCTCATCAGCGAGTATCTTCAGCCGGTCCAGTCGCTGCGCGTCCGACGGCATGTCCGTGGCGATGTTGAGTTGGTAGTATGACGTCTCCACGCCGAACAGGTCGAATTGGCAATAAGTTCCCAGCGCTGCGAAGTCTAACAGTAGTTCTGGGGTTTGGAGGGTGCCTGTAAGATGTAGGCGAAAGTTTTCATAATCTTAATAAATAAATAGGTACGGTCCCTCAGAAAAATTTGGAATGTTAGATTATGTGACCGACTGAGAAATAGTGTTATTCGTTAAAAGTGTGGTGAAAGTGAAAAAGGAATGTTGAGATGGTTTGGGCACATAGAGAGGCTGGATGATAGAAAATTGGTAAAAGGGATCTATAGAGCTAGTGTGGATGTTAATGTTAGTAGAGGACGACCACGGAGAACACACTTGGACCAAATTGAGAGTGTGCTAAAAAAGGCTGGCGTCCAAAGGATGAAGAATAAAAGAGCATGTATGAAAAGATTGATGGATGTAAACGAAGCTAGAGAGGTTTGTCAGGATCGTACGAACTGGCGATCGACAGTCTCTGCCTACCCCGATGGGAACTAATGGTGTGTGTATATGTATGTATGTAAATAGGTACGGACACATTACACAAAACAGGACCAGTTAGTCCCTACAAAGATAATGGCCTGTGGTAAGGGGTACTAATTCGGCCTTGGTTGTAAGATGGGAAGATATGAAAGGGAGAGGAAATAAATGACTTATCTATGACTAAAGGATCTCCCCAGCATCTCACAGTCCTATTTTTAAGATGTTTCCAGACGCTCCACTATAGATAAACACTCTAACAAACATTTTTTCTTTCAATAAGTAAGGCGGCATGTCGGTGGTGATGTTGAGTTGGTAGTGGGACGTCTCCACGCCGAACAGGTCGAATTGGCAATACGTTGCGAGCGCTGCGAAGTCGAGGAGAAGTTCTGGGGTTTGGAGGGTGCCTGGAGGGTATAGTTGATCGTTATTTATAGTGTAAGGAGATGAGATGTCAATGGGAGAGGAAATCTGTCGAGTATTTTCTATAATAGGACCGCCTAGGAAGTCCAGGCGACTTTTGGAATTCGAGTGGGGAAAATAAAGGTAACGTATTGAAGGCTGTTTGTCGATGTTTCTTTGTCTCCAGCCACATCGGAAAACAATAACTTGTTAAAACAACAATAATTAGTTAAAATTCGGAGGTAGGAAACGCAAACACTACTTGAACGTGTAAAAAAGAAAGAAAGGATAGAGAAATTTCGCGCTGGATGCCAACTGACACTGTAGCTTAGTTGGCAGAGCGACGGGGGCGTATACCCGAAGGTCGCGGGTTCGAACCCCACCAGTGTCGAAATTTTTCTTTCCTTTAATAACATCTTTTATTTATGAGTAATAATCCCCACATGAGGAATTCATGTCAAAAAACATTAAATTATGTGATAGTTAGGCGTTTCCAACATTTGCATTCTATCTGAAAAGGTAGACAAGTGGCCGTCCGAATTAGTTAAAATTCGGAGGTAGGAAACGCAAACACTACTTGAACGTGTAAAAAAGAAAGAAAGGATAGAGAAATTTCGCGCTGGATGCCAACTGACACTGTAGCTTAGTTGGCAGAGCGACGGGGGCGTATACCCGAAGGTCGCGGGTTCGAACCCCGCCAGTGTCGAAATTTTTCTTTCCTTTAATAACATCTTTTATTTATGAACTTGAAAAGCCATTCATTATTTAACAACTTTTATACTTTAGCTCGCAAAATATAACAGAAAACAACACGAATTAGTCTGCTAACCCTAGTCAGTCAGCGAAGACGATTGTCTTAACCAAATCTCCGTATTAGGATCAGGCTCGAGTATCATATGGACTGTGATAAAAATTGGATAGTTACTCACGGTCCAAATGCGACATAACTGCCTTATCGGCGTTCCCCCCGGCCTCCAGATACAGGCGGATGATCTCGAACGGCGCGTCCGGCACGCGGTGCGGGTGGAAACTGACGCCGCAGCGCAACTGGGACTGCAGCTCGCCCGTCGCGCGGATTGCTGAGCGCTCGAAGTCTGGAGGTCAGGATTATGGTGAGGGAGGTTGTCATGGGCTATGTTAAAGATATTGTGTTAGAATGCACGTAACAATGAGTCGATAGGCAGTTTGATTATTGGGGTAGTATAATTTAGCAAGCAAGCGGGTATTCTGACAGCGCATGATTTTGCACCTGAGCCTTCCTTTTGGAGATAAACGGCGTGTTTGCAGCCTTAATTAATTTTAATGAGGGCAGAATTATTCTACACGATTATCGTGGTATAATTTGAGCCCAAAAACTGACCGTAATTTTGGTTATAGAGTAGTAGTATGTAGACATACTTAAGTTAATCACTCGTAACGAAAAACAGATCCCATACAGCATACAAAATACAAGCCAAAAAAAACAAATTATCACCTTCTAGAAGTGTACGTTTATAAGTGATATAAATAGAAAATAAATGAATAGAACCAATGTTGGTAACCGTTTCGTTACCTCTCAAAGGCCAAACGCTAGCCACTTCTCCAACAAATCCAGTCTTGACGCTGCTGTCATCTCGACACCCGACCGTCATTTCGTCCAGCATATGGTGGTACAGGTCTTCCGTCTGTCTCCCCAACACCTGCGGCTGCTGCAGGTCAGCTATGTAGAACCCCGTACCAGCTATCACGTGGACGCCAGTTTCTTTGGACACCTTCTTGAAAAAATCCAGGTTTCTTCGAAGACCTTCTGTCGAGTTCTCCGCAATTGCTCCTTAAATGATAAAAGTAATTCAAGGCACCAAAAATTTGCTAATTAATCACACCATTAGTTCCCGTTGGGGAAGGCAGAGACTATCGATCGACCACTTTTACCAAAGTTGTTTATAAAAAAATAAAACTTACCACCCCCAAACTTCTTATAATCCGCAACATCTTTCAAGACAACTTTTCTAGTATCCTCGTCGTTCAGTGACAAATTATACAAGGAACTGTAGGGGTACTGCTTCAGATAGCCGACCTGGTTCAGCACTATCTGGTCCGGGAACTTGTCTGCCAGCTGCGCGGGGGGTTTGGCGTAGAAGTGCTTGAAGTCCATAAACAGATGTTCGTGAGTTAACGTGGGGCCCAATTCAGTTGGCTTTATCGGACCTAAAACTGGAATTTAGATTCGAATTAAAAATATGGTATGCTTATACAGCTTTTATTTTATTGCTTTCTTTTGAAGTAGAAAAATAACATACATATACTCACGGCTATAAATCCCTAGAAGGGGTAGCCAGAGCTAAGGAATTAAAAAAACCCTCAGCCACTTTTGGAAGTTGCGTGGGGAAAAGATGGTGAAATAAAGGTTACTACCCAATACCGTTAGTCGCCTCTTACGTACACCCACCGGAAGAAATGGGGAAGTGCTCTTCTAAGCCGACACTACACAGCAAAAATAAAAAAAATATATTAGAAAAATAACTATTATATTATCCAACATTCCCTCCTACTCCATAATAGAATACCTTCACTTTGCTTTTATTAAGTATACATAGGTTTATCATACCTACATGGATATACTCACGGCTACAACACCCAAAAAGGGGTATCATATCTCAAAAATAAAAAAATCTCAGTCCCTTTTTAATATTGAGTAGCGAAAGAATAGTAAAATCAAGTTTGTTGGTGATGGGCAGTAATTTTTTTCTTAGTTTTGTGTGTGTCATAGTGATTAATCACATGATATAACGAACATGAGTTCGTAACCTAGTTGTTTCACTGCACTGGCACCACCACCGGGTAGAATTACGAATAACAATTACAAACTTCAGATATGCACTTATTACCATAGATGCCTAGATATAGATGCCTTATAGGGTCTCAAGCTTTTAATCACAATATACATATAGGCGACTAAGGGTATTGGGGCTTTTATTGGATTTTTGGGCGATGCGGTTGGAGACCCATCACCAAAAACCTTTATTTTTACCATCTTTTCCCCACTCAACTTCCAAAAGTGGCTGAGGAATTTATAATTCCTTAGCTCTGGTTACCCCTTCCAGGGAAATATAGCCGTGAGTATATGTATGTATGTACATATAGGCAGGGGTACAATATAACGATTCACAAAGTAACAAAATAATACACGTTCTATTTATTATTACTTATTTACTCACCGGTTTCCACCTTCAAGCCTGTCATGATTGATCTAACGTCGCGAAACACACTAAATAAGGTGATACAAGACAAGATAATGGCACTAAATGTTCATTGTTATGTTCTTTATCTCTTATTTAAATACTCGGTACAATGACTACTTAAACAACGTTAAATGTTGCATATTACAAAGATACGAAAAGGACAGACAAATTAAATGCAGAAGTTTACCAAAGTAAAACGTATTAAACAAATATTTTTTTAACAAAAATCACATGATTCGTAAGCGTTTTAAATTGATGCACTTGATCTATCACAATTATATTTAATGAATAACACTGACTATAGTCTGAGCATTAAATCTACCACAATCAAAGTGTTATAAATCTACTGATTCATGAAAAGTCTACCGTAAATCACACTCGAAACACGTCTGTTTTTAACTCACAAGGAAAACAAACTAACTCGGGGACTAATCACAATCACTGCTCATTGAGCTCTGACCTTAATATTCTTGATGCCGTAATATATTTATCGTGTGGTTATCGTTTGGAGAAAAGCATTCCACTACACTCGTTTAAAACTGTGGTGTATAAATAGATTTGCTTTATTTAGTTTTTATACATACATACTCACGCCATAAGCTAACATTCGAGTAGGCAGAGACTATCAATCGCCACTTTGTACGATCATACTAACCTTTTGTGTTTCGGCAAACACACCAAACTTCTCATACCTGTCCTTTTATTATTACTTATAAGGACGACTATGTCTTAACACAATTCCTTGCTAAGTACCGAGACTGAAGTTACAAACATGAGAACGTTTTGAAAAGCATACTAAAATATTAGTCGTTTGCACGATATCCGAGTGTTCTACCCACTGGGCTATCACGGTTGTCTGTAAAATAATAACGTTGCCTGTTTGTAACATAACATAAACGTGCACGCCGAATATCCCCGAAGGGGTTGGCAGAGGTACTAATACTTCTGAACATCACGTGACTTTGTCACCTGGTGTTCAGAGTACCCACGTTTTGCATGGACAGTGTACTCATGTGGTAGGGGGCAGGCCTATCGCCGTTTTGTACGAATACACTGTCACATGACTAAGTACAACTCAGTCATGTGGGTTTTCTCACGATGTTTTCCCTCACCGTTAACAACCATGATAAATTAACCACACATATGTTTTTTAGAAAAGACAAATTGGTGTGGGCCCGACCCGGGATTTGAACACTAGTCGCTTGCACGTTAACCGGTGTTCTACCCATTGAGCTATCACGTCCTTAATCCTTTTTGTATTAAGCCTGTTACATCATTTTAAAATTATTCTATCGATATTAGTTTTTGAACATATATAGATTGGGACCTCAAGTCAATAAATAAATAATAGGATAATTCTCTCAATAAAATATAAATAGAATAATTTTATCTCGATTTTCAGCATAGAAGCCATATGTAGCAAGAAGTCTCCAAAACGTCCAGGCTGACTACCTGCTACGCACGCTGTTTGCTGCTATACAGCTCGAATAGCTATCGGGCTACCGGCCTACCCATGGGACTATGGAGAGTAGAGACATGGGCCTACCCACAGACATGTATTTGAATAGATGCCGCAAGTGCATGTACTTTGCGTGTAAAAACTGAGTAAAATTATCTTAGTTTATCGCCATTTGATTGAGTCCGTGCTCGAACGTTCTCGGTGACAGATGTCAAGCTAAATATAAAAAATGCCTAATTGTGCCGTATTGAGTTGCAAAAACTATCTAAATAAAGCGGGACTAATTAATAGAAAGATTTCCTTTCATCGGTAGGTCACTTTATTATTAGATTATGTGGTTTTTATTGCAAAATCAATTATTTCGTGTTCGTTGTGGTTTTACACTGAAAAACTTTTAAACGAGTGTGAATCGCTTAATTTATAATACATTGCCGCTTTTAGTTACAAAGCTATCTAGTATGGCTTGTCTATTAAAACACGCAATGAACATCAAAATGAACGATATTTTCACCTGTCAATCAGCTACACGGTACGGTAGCTATTGTAATATTTCTGTAATTTTAAGCAAAATGTGTTGTACCTACACAGATAGTTGTATTCGATTCTAATTCTAATCGATTTTGGGAACAGAGAAATGATAATATTCGCGATGGATGTTCCATGTATCTAAAATATTTTTATTACTACAATGTTTCTGTTAAATAATTAATTAATTAATTAAATTTACATATATACTGAGATGTTCTGGATTATGGAGGCAAATCTCAGTACTTTCGGATATTGATAATTTGATCAAAGATTTATTCTCAAAAAAAATTAACATACCATTTAGCGATCGCTGCTGGATCCAGGCCACTCTCCCCATTCGTCATGGTGGCATCGGCATCCGCAGCCTTTCAAGTATAGCCTTGCCTGCCTTTTTGTCATCTGGTTTTGGAATCTGTGATCTCTTCTTGCGCATCACTAACAAAGTGGTGGGTGTGACAGAGATCGAATACAGATCTGTGGGCCTACCGGCTATTTAACTTTATAGTTACTATGGCAACGAGGTTTTGTTTATTGACAACCATAATCATCTGTCAATAAATGTTATCTTCGTTCGTTTCATGTATTGTTTTTGAGTTAGCTTAATTAAATTACTTTATTAGATTATTCAAAATGCCTATCGTAGTTCAAAACTACACCTGGACACAAACGGACAAGACTGTAAATATCCGGGTTCCAGTCAGCGATGCTGTTCATGAGAAGGTAGACCTATTCACCACCAACTGGTACATAAAAGCCAACTATAGCCCTTACATCTTCGAAGTGTTTCTACTCCATGACGTAGATATAAGCAAAAGTACTTGTTACGTTAAGGACGATATAATTATTCTTGACTTAATAAAACAAGAAGAAATAACGTGGAATGCATTGGAGAAGGATTTGACCAAAGCTGAAAAAATGAATTTTAAGAATGAAGTTCTGTCTAAAACCGCTGCACAAATGCAGCAAGCAACTGAGGACAGAAGAGTAAAGAAAACTCAATTGGACAGATTTTCCGTACAAAGAGCTATGGACATCGATAGCAAACAACACGAGATAATGGATGCAAGGAGAGATGCTGAAAGAAATAAAGCGATGAACGATTTAGAAGAATGGCGAACAAAAACTGACGAGAAAGAATTTGCGATGAACTCTAAGAAAATTTTTATGCCTGAAAAAACTGCAAAAATAATTGAATTGCCGGACGAACACGATGAAAGCAAAACTAATCAAACAAAATCAGAGGTGTCAGAGAACAGTGCAGACGTATTAATTGAAAATTTAGAAATTAAGGCAGAAGATCCAGCCAAGAAAGAAGATAGCATTATGGTTAAAAATGAAAAGAAAAAATCCGACGAATTTAAATTCATTTTTCCAAAATCATCCCAGAAACCACCAATAAAAACTCCAGTCAGGTCCGAGTATGTAGAGAAGAAACAGAAAGAAGCAAAAAAGAGAGTTCTACCTCGTTTGAGAGAAGGCGGTCAATTGGAAGTCACACATACATTCAGAACGTTTCCCACCCCGAGCCGCGAGTCTAGAGCAGAGGAAGAAGATGCTTGGATCAAAAATATCACTTTAGCTCGAAGGGCTACGGGTAAGAGAAAACTTAAAGGCACGTATGTTTTTATAATTATGAAGAACATTTAATGAGCAATATTTTCTTTAATTTTGTTAAGGTTTTGTTTCCGAAGACTTGAGACCCGAAGAACAAGATCCTCAATGGTGTAAAGATAAAGGCGACGAGTTCTTCCGAAACGGCAACTTTTTAGGAGCCGTTAGCGCGTATAGTCACGGTATAAGGCTGTCAGAAAAACTACCAAGTTTATACGCAAACAGAGCAGCTACTCATTTTGCTCTTGGGAATTTTAACAAATGCGTAAGTTCATTATATTTTATAAGATTTAAAGTGGAATAATCGATTAATAGTATGATGAATAAGATTTAGATAATAATTAATGCCCATTGCCCGACCCGGTTTAAGGCAAGTTCGAAACAGTAAAATAATAAAAATTCAAATAAAGTTGGTCATCTAGGCGTAGCCAAGGAGCCCTAACTCTTTGGGCCTAGACAAAGGCCGAGTGGATTATAAGGATAAGGGAATAATAAGTACTGAAATAATTAGTTATGACAATATATTGATGAAGTTGTGTTGAATTCGAAAAGTACCTTGTGCCGTTTTTCGACTTTTGACTTGTGAATTGCGCAAAGCCTCGGTTACAAATCCATCACTATATAACTACTTGTACTTACCTTTATCAATAACCTGACCATCAGATTACAATCTTACTAAAGTGTAGACTGCACTGCACACGTGACTTCCCGCAACTAACGAGCTGTTTGGTAGGCTGACTTGGCATTACAAATATTTCCTTTTTATACATACATACATACACGGCTATAAATCCCTAGAAGGGGTAGCCAGAGCTAGGACTCAGAAATTCCTCAGCCACTTTTGGAAAGTTGGGTGGGGAAAAGATGCTAAAATAAAGGTTGTTCATGGTGATGGGTTTCCAACCGCATTGCCCAAAAATCCCTTAAAAGGCGCCCCTTACCTTCACCCACCGGACGAAAGGGAGAGTGCTATTCTAAGCCGGCACTACACAGCATTTCCCTTTTACAATTTGATAATAAAATATTTTGTATTGCAGCTAACAGATTGCTCTACCGCTTTGGACTTAATGAAGCCAATTTGTGAAGCGAACAGAGTAAGTAGAGCTAGATGTATCGCCCGCCGCGGTGCAGCCTTGGTCCGGCTGGGCTATTTGAGCAAAGCCATAGACGAGATGAAAGCGGCTTCTAAACTGCTGCCTGACGATGAGAAAATAAAGCAAGATATTTTTGAAATGGAGAGGGCTTGGGAGCAGAATCCAGATTCCAATTAAGTTCAAATTTTACACTGAGCTGAAAATTAGAAGAAAAGAGAAATGTGAAAGAAGTTCTGCTTACCTATATGCAGTTTTTTGGATCTGAATCGAAACATACCCATGGTTTTATGTATCTTAAACTGCATATGCACCTTGAGTATATAATACATGTTCTGCTAAGTGTAAAAGTTATTTTTTTGGAACCTTATATAATAGTTTTGGTATTAGCTCAGTATTAACGACGATACTAAAAGTTATTCAGCCGTGTTTGACATTTACAGACTCTCCATTCTCATTCTCTCTCAATTTAACATTATTAAACAATACATAGCCACCTCGGAACACTAGATGTCAAAAATTGCAGGAAAAGTTCAGAAGTATTAGTACCTCTGCCACTCCTTCGGGGATTTACAGCATGAATGATATGTTTGAGTATCGCAGTAAAAATTTTGTGGAATAAGTTTTGAACGCCTAATCTATAATACACTTTATAATCTACTAGTGGCCCGCCCCGGCCTCGCACGGATGGTGTTAAACATTTGTTACTGCCTACCCCCTGCGATATTTAGCGTGATGATGATATATATCCTGTCCTTTCCCTGGTTCTAAGCTACGGCTAAGGTTCAGCCGTTCTTGAGATATAAATAGTGTAACTAACACGACTTTCTTTTATATATATAGATAATAATATATACTCACGGCTAGAAATCGTAAGAGAAGGGTTACCAGAGCTTTTCAATAATAACATTTTACATAACAATTCTTCTGCCAGTCAGCCACCGTTGGAAATTGATTGAGTTTAAGATAGTAAAAATAAAATGTTCTTGTTGATGGGTCTACAACCACACTGCCCAACAAACCCTTAAAAGACCCCATACCCTCAGTCACTCGACTTCCAAATGTGTCTTAGGAATTTCTTATTCTGTAGCTCTGGCTACTTCTTCGATTGATTGCCGTAAGTGTATGTATGTATAATACTGATCAGGAGTTATCTTTTTTGCCTTGATTGATTGCCGTGTAGTGTCGGCTTAGAATAGCACTACCCCGTTTCTACCGATGGATGTGCGTAAGAGGCGAATAACGGTATTGGGGCTTTTAAAGGATTTTTGGGCGATGTGGTTGGAGACCCATCACCAACAACCTTTACTTTACCATCTTTTCCCCACTCAATTTTCCAAAAGTGGCTGAGGAATTTTTAATTCTTTAGCTCTGGCTACCCCTTCTAGGGATTTATAGCCGTGAGTATATGAGATGATGAGTTATCTTTTATCACCATGTTTTATGTTATAGTAACTAAAGGGAATAGAATGGTCTATTGTTAGACCGAAAGCAAGCAAGCAAGAGAAATAGAGAATCCTGATAAATTTGAAACACATTAACTTGAAGGCTGTCCCGGGATTATTATAAGTTTTACAACAATAATCAATGTTCGCTTATTTTCGGTGGTAGGACGGTTTAATTCTATCTGCAACCCTATATCTGCGCCCCGAAAGTGTCTACTCAGAAACCAGTGTCCTAACATATGTATGGGCTAGGGCAGTTGTAGGGGACAGATAGGAATAACCCGGAAGGACGAGACATCGATTAATTTCAGCTCAAGCATTAAACAAATGGTATGCATACATACCTACACATGTCTTAAATAAATGAAATGGACTATATTTTCGTTCAAATCGATATATCGAGCTACAGCGCCTTTGATCACGCATCATTTAATACAAAAGTATAAACCAAACTTGCGCCTTTCACTGATATATTGACACTCTTTTAGATTGATGACAACTCCCCCCAAGCTATGAATTTATCCTATACTAATGATCAAAAAATTAAATCCTAAAATAGGGGTAGCAGAGCTTAATAAAATTTATTCAGACAAATTATAAAGTTGATTGGAAAAAAGATTGTAAAATAAATTAAGGATAATGAGAGGTCTCCAGGCACATCGCTCAACAATCACTTTAAAGCCCCAATATCCTTAATATAATTTCCCGCCTTGTATGTACGTCACCCACGGGAAAACTTAGGTCATTGCTAATCTAAAAAGACGCCACACAGAGACTGGCTTTCATAAAGCTGTAACGATTCTACATGATATAAATAAGAATACTAATAATGACAATATAATAAGTACGACAGTTCGAAATTAAATTATTATATTAACTATACTAAATAACATCATAGTCTAATTTTCAGTAATTCTATGCGAAATTCCAAGATGGTTCAACAGAGCATTTGGCGATGGATCTCTGCCACGGAACCTCCTGAACACCTCGCTAGGATGACAACCACCACCTAACGATAAGAATGTATCTTTGTATCTCTTTCCCACTTTTGTTAAATCGCCGTCTTTTCTGGCTTCATCGAACGCACTGTAAATGTCGGCTGCGATCATTCGTGACCATAAAGAACTGTAGTAGGCTGCGGCCCATTCCTCAGAGAATATCTTGGTGAACGACAGTGGGTGGGAGTCGTATTTATCGAAAGGCAGAGTGTTATAAATAGGCCAGATGTCGCGCACTACATCTCTCCAAAACTTTTTGCTAGAATGTAACTCTAAGTCTAAACGCGAATAATATAGCTCTTTACATAAACTAAATCCACTCATATGGCCACGAATGTTTTGTAGGTTCTGAATTATTTCTTCGGGTAATGGCTCTTCACTTTGGTAATGTCCACTTATAGATTTAATCGTATGCGGGTCGTAAAGCCAGTTCATGAAAAACTGCCCGCAAACTTCGGCGGCGTCCCATTCTACGTTGGAAAGTCCCGCCACTTCGGAGTAGTTAGCTTTAGTCAGTAAATGCCGCAGCGCATGTCCAAATCTCTGGAATAAAATGCCCACTTCTCGGAAAGACAACAGCGAATTTTTACCATCAATTGGTTCCTGGAAATTGAATATCAATGCAGATAGTGGGGTTGTTGATGTTGACGTGCATTTGTTTCTGATAGTAATGTGCCATCCTGCGTCGTCCTGTACACGTATTTTTTCATCCTGCCGTGCATAAGGATCGAAATAAAATCCAGCTATCGGTTTATTGCTCGAATCATCAAATATGTCGTAATATTTAACATCTTTATGCCAGACATGTACATTGGGTTGCTCCACAATTTGGATACCAAATAGCGTACTACATAGATTAAAAAGACTAGTCGTAATTTTCGGAAGCGGGAAAAACTCCCTGATTTCCTCTTCATCAAAATTATAAAGGGATCTTTTGTGTTTTCGCTGCCAATAAGGCACATCCCAGGCTTCTAGTTTGTCATCAAAACCTCTTTCTGTTGCGAATTTCTGCAGGATTTCTAATTCTGTGTCTTGACTAGGCTTTGCAACTTCTAGCAAACTGTTCATATGTTTGTAAACATTTTCTACTGTTTTGGCCATTTTAGTTTCCATACTCATATCAACAAACGAATCATAGCCCAGCAAGGCAGCCTGCTCGCGTCTTAAACTACGAATTTTTTCAACGTGAGTACTCGTTTCTATATCCTTGATGCCGTATCCCGAACATCTCTGTATGTACGCTTGCCAGATGTTCCAGCGCTGCTCCCGGTCAGGACAATATTGAAGGAAAGGTTCAAAAATGTGCGGCTGCAAAGTTGCTTTCCATGGACCTTTATTAGGGTCATTATTAACAGACATAGATTGCAATAAGCTTGCCGGAAAGTCTCGAACCACTTGAGGATTTTCAATCAGATGGCTGAATTGTTTATTGGCTATGCTCACTTTCTGACTGAAATCATTTTTTTCCTTTCGCAGAGAGGCTAGAATGTTTTTGTATTTTTCAGTTTTAATACCAGTGGTGTCTAGCCCATTGAGTTTTCCCTCTAATATGTATTTGTCCAAGAGCCTGTGTTCTTCATCAGTTAACTCTTTTAGCTTATTTTTCTCTTCTGTTGCAGCTTTGAATATTGGAATACTATTGAATTTAGAAACTCTAGCATTGTGGGCTCGCTCATGAATCTTTATGTATGTCTTAGTTGGCATCCTTGAACTGTTTCCTAGATAGAGAGTTTTAGCAATTCCCCAAGTTAATTCTAGTGGTCCATCAAACTGTTCTAGAGGCTTGAAAACTTCTGTGAATGCGTCTTTGCACTGACTAGCTTTTTTCTCAATTTGGCGAACCCCATTTTCGTATTCCAAGCTCTGTGAGCTTATTGTGGCTATACACTTCTCAATAGTGAGATCGTTGAACTCAGGCAAACCATTCTCTCCCAGCAGTAATGTTTTATCAGCATCTTCGCCAATTTCAGGAATTCTGTGAAAGAAAAATGAATAATATAAAAAGTGAATAAAAACTCAATAATGATAATACTACAGCAGAAATATTCAGAGTTCACGCATTGGGCAAGGGGTTGACAGAGGTACTAAAACTGAACATCACATGACATTGTCACCCATTGTTACCCACATTTTGCTTGGAAGGGGGGCAGGCCTATCGCCTTTTTCACAAATGGTCACATGACTAATTGCAACTTAGCCATGTGGGTTTCCTTACAATGTTTTCCCTCACCATTATAAATTAACCAAACATTTGACATTAGAAATGACAAATTGGTGTGGGCTCAACCCATGATGAGAACCCATTCCTGTCTGCATGATTGGCGGGTATTCTACCAATTGAGCTAACAACTTCATATTCATTAAATTCATAACTAAGGAGAAATGAATGTTCATATTGTTATAAAGCAAATATAACAGACTGAACTATAAAAATATTGATTTCATACCGTTTCATACACTATGCTACATAGATAACAGTGTCTTGTTTGTACTATATAGAAACAAACTGTTTTTAGTGAAGTAGTTGGGTGCTGTGTAGTGTTGGCTTAGAATAGCACTACCCCATTTCTTCCGGTGGGTGTACATAAGAGGCAACTAATGGTATTGGGGCTTTTAAGGGATTTTTGGGCGATGCAGTTGGAGACCCATCACTGATAACCTTTTTAAACCATCTTTTCCTCACTCAATTTTCCAAAAGTGGCTGAGGATTTTTTTATTCCTTAGCTCTGGCTACCCCTTCTAGGGATTTATAGCCGTGAGTGTATGTATGTTAGGTGAGAAAGATAAGACATTTAACTGATGTACAGACTGCTCGTTTAGTTTACTATAGTTATTTTCATAGCATCATGTCTTATGGCATTTTACTCTGGGGCAGAGCTGCTGATGTTGGGTCAATATTCATTTTACAGAAAAGAGCAATAAGAGCTATTTATAATTTAGGTTCACGAGATTCCCTTAGAGAATTGTTTAAAACCATAAATATAATGACACTGCCATGTCAATATATTTATGAAAACATCATGTATGTGAGAAAAAATTTGAAAGCATTTTCCAAAAACTGTGACAGACATACTAGAAGTCTTAGAGATAATAATAAAATTTCAATTCAAAAGTACAGATTGTCAAAAATAAATACATCTTTTATGGGGTTATGTGTAAAATTTTATAATAAAATACCTGATGACATTTTGAATCTAACAGAAAAGAAATTCAAAGTAATTATAAAACGCAGTCTTCCAAATTTGACGTTCAAAAAAACAAAGATTTATCTTTTTATTTTGAAATAAATGATTATTATTTATTTTTATTTTATTCTGCTAACCCACACAAGCAAGGGGGATTCAGGTCTTTATTTTTCTTAGTTTTGAAGGCACAAATTCACATGTTTTTTGAAGAGGGAGCACAAGCCAGATTTAAATAATAATCGCAAAGACAAGTGTGAAGCCAATACTGCCATACCATCATTTACTGAAACCATTTCGCAGCATTTTCAGGCCCCTATTTGGGAACCCTATGATAAGTCCAGAATGGTAGAATACACAGCCAGTCATATAACTATTTGATTGATACATAACTATAATAACAAAGAAATTGTAGTAAGGGACCTTAGGCTTGCCACGACTTAGTCTAGATTTTATTACTTTTTAGAGATAAACTAGCAGCTCCATTGAGACTTGGTTAGTTTTTAGGTGGTAATAGTTAGGTAGGATTTCACTTTTCTCTCATGCTATAGTAAATGAATCTATCAGTTGTCAGGTCATATATTCAGGATTCACAACTGCAGACTAGGCCAGCAAGTGAAAAAAATATAGCTCAATCCTCACCCCCCCATCAAGGTTGAATCTATCTTTATTATGATAATGGTCCATGCATATTAGCTGTGAAGATGACGATTGAGCAAATAACAAAGTTCTAGAAAATGGCTGTAAAATGTGAATTAACAATAGTCTCTAAAATTATATGGTATTTAAAATCATGGTGCAATAAATATACTTTTCCATACAAATATTTCATTGAGGTCTAGTATATTTTTAAGGGATGATATAAAATTATAACTTTTTTACAGATTTAGAGATTTCTTATTTAGCAATGAGAGAGCAAGTGGTACTTAGAATTGCTACTATTATAGTTAACCTGGCACAGCACTCATACACATTATACTCTTCATACTGTTGGTATCATTTCATATCAAAACATAAAAGAAGCTCAACAATAATGGAATATTTATAGGTTATTCATAAAAATCCTGCTAAAGAGGCTGTTTAATTTTTGTAACGAAGTAACTTACAAAACTAGATAGCCGCTGTTCCGCTTGTGCTGATATAAATGAGTCCGCAAATTAAGTGAAACAACCTTTGTGCGCAAAAAAGACAACGCCATAATTAAGTATTGCTGCGTTTATCACTTAATCATTGATATTTTTTAATAGCTTTTCACAACACTCTCACCACCACTGCCCACTGCGATAAAATTAATTTTATTTTCTTAGCATAAATAATATGTCATGGGCTCATGGCAACTCCAGCCCGAAATATAAAATCTTAACTTGTATTACTGCCAGCGTCGCACGATGATGCAAAACAACAAAACATACACTAACTTATTATATAATAAAGGTGAAAGTACTGATGATACAAATTAAAACTTATAAAATTTAAAAACCTGCAGATAATTTTGATTAAAAACAATTGACTTTTTGATTCCGAATAAGCCTTTTCCATTTTATCTTGTGCTACCTTTCATATGAAGGGTTACTGGCAGAAATGTCAACGTCAGCAACATCTACACATTCACCATAAATAAACAAATAAAACAAACGTTAAATATATTGGCTTGGAGTTAATAGTGCTGCTCAGCCGGAAATTAAAATCTTTATCAAAAATGGACGGGTCAAATACAGAAACAGAAGTTTACACAGCAGTAGAGGATCTCACGGGTGACGACGACGAAATCAAGAAGGAAGAAGACCAGGAACAAAGTAACGGTGGCGGTGCCGGTGGCAACGACTCTGAAGAGCCACCAAATACACCCGGAGACCAGAAACAAAAGCAGAACAAATTTAAGTTTGTATTTTCAGTATAACTCTATCCTTATGTAACAATTTAAGGACATCTGTTAAGTTTTTGAATACTTTCATACTGAATATAAAGTATGCCGTTGCTTGTTTGCTTGTATTGTCGTGAAATCCGAAGTTAAGTTACCCAGACTTCAGGTTGGATTCATCATTAAATGCCTCTTGTATGCTGTCGATCAAGTGCCACTTGCATCGTCGGCAGAAGAGTTGCAAGCGATGATGAATATTGCATGTGAGTCTTTTGTAAGAAAGGGAATGAGGGTGAATGTGGATAAGACCAAAACGATGCTTTTTGAGAGACAGGAAGATGTGACAGAATGCGTGATTGCGATTGATGGTAAGGATGTGGAACAGGTGAAGGAGTTTGTATATCTGGGAAGTTTGTTTACAAGGGATGGAAAATGTGATGAAGATATTGAAAGAAGAGTGAAAAAGGGTAATGTGGTAAATGGAGCACTGGATAGTCTAATGTCTAGTCAGTCGGTGTCTAAAAATGCCCGAATGGCTGTGCATGATGCTGTTCTTGTTCCTATGCTTATGTATGGAAGCGAATGTTGGGTGTGGCAGAAGAAGCATGAGAGCAGAGTGAATGCAGTAGAGATGAGGTCCCTCAGAAAAATTTGTAATGTTAGATTATGTGACGGAGTGAGAAATAGTGTTATTTGTGAAAAGTGTGGTGTGAAAGATGATATTGAAGGAAAGATAGAAAAAGGAATGTTAAGATGGTTTGGGCACTTAGAGAGGATAGATGATAGAAAATTGGTAAAAGGGATCTATAGAGCTAGTGTGGATGGTAATGTTAGTAGAGGACGACCACAGAGAACACACTTGGACCAAATTGAGAGTGTGCTCAAAAAGGCTGGCGTCCAAAGTATGAAGAATAAAAGAGCATGTATGAAAAGATTGATGGATGTAAACGAAGCTAGAGAGGTTTGTCAGGATTGTGCGAAGTGGCGATCAATAGTCTCTGCCTACCCCAATGGGAACTAATGGCGTGAGTATATGTATGTATGTACTTCAGGTTGTTATTGAAAGGTGGGCAAGGGTTGGGCTAAGTTATTTTTATGACACTATCGTCTCTATCAGTAACTTAAGCGACTCAAGCTTACACTAAACACTGTGATCTGTCCATAGATACATGACGCGGGTTGGCATTAAATGTATACTGCAGAAGTAATTCTTTACATGAAGCACAAAATCTGCTTAAATTTTGGATTATCAAGTAAAGCAAGGCTGCACTATCCTGCTCATTTGGGATAAATGTTACCAATTGAGATTAGGATGTATTAGAATATGAGAACCAGTGTAAGAGTAGGCTAAGAATGTCTTTATATGCCCTTACAACATGATAGAAAGAAAAGAAAGAAACACATTTATTCATTGCTACACAGTTACAAAGATATAAATACAAAACATAAAAAATATACTTTAATATAAAAAGTAAACAAAATTAAAATTAGATTAGATTATAAAGACATAACATATAACATAAACGTTCACGCCGTTTATCCCCGAAGGGGTTGGCAGAGGTACCAATACTCCTGAACTCACATGGCAAGCGCCATCTAGTTTCCAGAGAAGGTACCCACGTTTTGCTTAGACAGTGTACTCACGTGATAGGGGGCAGGCCTATCGCCGTTTTGTACGAATACACTGTCACATGACTAAGTTCAACTCAGCCATGTGGGTTTCCTCACGATGTTTTCCCTCACCGTTAGCAACCATGATAAATTAACCACACATATGACTTTAGAAAAGACAAATTGGTGTAGGCCCGTCCCAGGATTGGAACTCACGCCCTTCTGTTTTTCGGGCGGGTGTTCTACCCACTGGACTATCATGTCGCTAAAGACAAGGGTTGATAATAATAAAACCACTGTTACAAAACTTGCCATAGCCTGTGTAGCAATAAATTGGCAGCTGTCTCAGCATTGCCTTTGTGAGTAAATATTCACAACACTGATTTTCAGTCACCGCCAGGTGCTGATGATTCATTACATAGCTATGTCTCATACACCTAATAAAGATTACACCACCTAAGTGATATAGGTATGCAAGAAAATCATTGAAAATTTCAAATTTCACTGCTACAAAATTGTATTATGTACACAACTGGTTAACACAATATTTTTAACATATTTATAACGCCTTGTTTCAAGGAGGAACAATAGATATGGCAGTGCTTATGGAAGCTATAATGGTGGATATGGACCACATGGTGGTTATGGACCTCCAGGATTTGGACCAGCTGGCCCAGGGTTTGGACCTCGTGGCCGTGGGTTTGGGCCACAAGGCCCTGGATTTGGGCCACCAGGGCCTGGATTTGGACCTCAGGGTCCTGGATTTGGTTACCAAGGACCAGGGGATATGCCTCCGCCCCTAATGGGCAATGGCTATGGGCCAATGGGACCACCTAATTTTAGAGGAAGGAATCCAGATGAAATTGAAGCAAGAAAGTACTTAATGCGTAAGTGTTTAATTTAACGAAAAATATATACTTATAGCTATAATTTCTTAATTGTACTATTCTCAGCTATTTAAAATTCAGAGGGAAAATATAGGCAAATAAAATCACTTTTGTGTTGGGTTTTAAATTCAACTTAGTAAGTTATTCCAATATTTATTTATTTATTTATTTATTTATTCAAAAATATAACCATTACAGATTTTCATAACCCAATTCAGCTATATTTCACATAAAGATAATATATTTACAACCTAATTTAAAGAACAGAGTACAAACAAAGAAATAAATTAACCAAATTACACACTAATTAAATTTTACACACCGTAACACAAAAAATATAAAGCTACGCTTGTGAAGTGAGCCAAGGAACAGGAAAATATGTCCGTTTGTTCGGCAATATGGTTAACTGCAGCTATTGCGCGCGTAAGAGAGCTCTCTCTCAATAGGTTGGTACGCGATGCAGGAACTTCGAGAAGACGACCCAGCCGCCGCCTAAGCGCACCACTTGGAACGTTCAGCCTAAGTTGGCTCATTATAATGGTGTTCTGTGTAGAACCTCTCAAAATTTTAAATAGATAAAAAATTAAATTGAGCTCCCTCCTCACACCCAGTTTGGTGTACCCTACCATACCCAATACGAACAATGTAGGGTACATCAAAGGATAGTAAGGGTAGACTCCATACATTTTAAAATAAAGGAACCGAGTAAATTTATTTTGGATTTTCTCCAACATAAGACAGTATTTTGTTTCATGTGGAGCCCATATGACTGAATTGAATTCAAGTTTGCTCCTAACTAAAGCATTGTACAGTGCCCTCATCGCTCTAAAATTTGTAAACTCACGAGATGTGCGTATTATAAAACCAAGCATTTTAAAAGCTTTCTTGCAAATGTCGACAATGTGATTACGAAAAGAAAGGTTTGATGTGAAATTAACCCCTAAATCTCGAACCTCCTGCACGCGACGCAACTCTACTCCGTTGATTGTATAGGTGTAAATGTGAGGTGCACGCTGTCGGCTAAATGTAATAACCTCACATTTTTTTAAATTGAGCTCTAACTTATTTGCTTTGCTCCAATTAACAACATTATTTATGTCTCTTTGAAGCAATTCGCAATCTGTGGGTGAAGAAATTGGGAGAAATAGTTTTACATCGTCCGCAAACATTAGGCACGTTGAATGTTGGAGGACTAATGGTAGATCATTTATCATGATTAGGAACTCCAATGGTCCTAAGTTGCTTCCCTGATTAACACCCGAGTTAGTTGGGTATTCTTCCGATGTGTACTCCCCATAACTAACGTATTGTCTTCTGTTGCTAAGATAGTTTCGAAAAAGTTCTAGAGAATGAGGCGTGAAACCCATTTTAGCTAATTTAGCAAATTTAATATCACCATCAACTTTATCGAACGCTTTTTAAAATCAAAGTATCCTACGTCTACGTTAAGCCCTGCGTCAACATTTGGTATGACATGAGCCATAAAATTCAAAAGATTTGTTGATGTACTATGTGCAGGCCTAAATTCATGTTGGCAATCGGAAATATAAGTTTTGATTTCATCATATATATTTTTCTGCAATGCTGACTCAAGAACTTTTGCAAATGCCGACAAAACCGCTATTGGTCGATAATCTTGCAGTTCAGAACTATTCTTTACTTTGGGTATCGGTACGACACGAGTCACCTTCCAAATATCGGGAAAGGAAGCTTCGGCTAAGAATAAATTGTAAATATGCAGTAGAGGTTCCTCAAGTACGGCACGACAGTCTTTAACGATAAAAGCTGGCACACCGTCCGGACCGGCTGACGTCTTAGCCGGCAACCTTGCAGCGCGCCGCGCACCTCCCGCCTACTCAACTCGGTGAGGTGCACCCGCGCCGCCGCGCTCGCCGCCGACACGTCCTCCGCCATGGCGTCCGGGACGCTGAGCTTAGCAGACTGTACAGCATATACAGACTCAAAATATTTCGCAAACTCGTGAACAGATTCGGCTTTCGACAGTAATTTACCGTTATGGGTAACAGTACTTTTTTTTTGATTCGTTCTTTTGCAGTTAACAAACTTCCAAAATAATTTAGGATCCCGCGAGAGTAAATATTGCATTTTATTTTCGTAGTTTTTGAGGGCAATACGCAGATCTACTTTCACCTTGGCAATATGTATATATATTTTAATAGGTCCTTTAATTGTGTGTCTTGTCTTGTGCTGTATCTAATTTTATATGTTACCTATCTTTATCAAATCCCATTTAAAAAAGAAAACTAAAAAGAAATCACATACTTAAATGTTCTGACGTTCACAGCACTGCCAAAATTTGTGACTTTTATTTTTAATCAAAATTACACATCAGTTTCTCTTCTTTGTTAAAATGAAGGTTGTGGCATGAGTCGCGACATCGTGAAGGCTCTGCCGGTGGAGTATCTGATGAACATACAGCCTCACTACTGCGGTGTCTGCTGTATGGACTTCGAGACATTCTCTATCTGTAAGTTGATGGAAACTTTAGAAAAGTTTTAATGGTTGGGAACCATATGTCTGATCACTTAATAAATGTAGTAAATGGAAACCATTCAATAAACCTTATCACTTTAAAAGAGCATTGATTGAAGTGTTTTTTTTTATGAGAGCTCTATCATATAAGGTGTTAATGCATATGGTTCTGCAATAATTCTTTGCCTTGTATTTTAAGAAATAATATTATAAATACCTTTTTACTCATCATATCAAATGCTATTAGCATCTTAATATATATAATTTAATATGGTTAATTAAAAGTACACATTTTTGCTGTTGTTATAAATTCAAAACTGTATTAGATTTTTTAAAATCACAACTTACTAAATGCAAATTATCTCCTTAACAAACTATTCAAAGGAAGGAACAATTTTTACTTTTAGTAGTAGTGGTCTTAATTTTATTCATATGTATAGATTTTTATGTTAAATAATTGTAATTATGCAATTACTCACAAAATGTATTAAAATAGAAACAATAATGATAAAAATCTGAGATAATTATGTGTTTCTATTTCTTTTCAAGAAATAACAATACATGTGTTTCACCATCTTATTTTCATATGGTTAGCCATTGGTATTGGTTGATTTTCTATATTAAAACAAGTAAATGACAAATGAGACGAATACCGCTGTTCATTATATTTGTTTCTGAATTATTATATAGTTTTTGCCTTCTTTTTCAGCTCGTTTACATTACGGATCGAAAAACCATATGAAGAATCAGAATAGATGGGTTTCCCAATTTAAGTCCTTCCGCTACGGGGGCCCTCGCGAGGTAACTGACAATTTGACAATGTGAATTTCTGCTAGGAATGTTTTGACGACCTTAACTTGTTCACATTAAGACTAGTTAGTGGCTGTTGCCTTTCGTCCATTAGTTGGACTTTGAAAAGTAAACAATTATAGTTTGGTGTACTATAGGCTGGAAATCATAATAAGTCATATCTATTTTTTATTACATTTCATGGTTTTATGCTTCAATTATGTTTGAATAAGTTAATACATTCATGGACTATTGTGAGTGGAAAATATTGTAAATGTGTATCACTTGTATTATTGATAAATTATTTATTGCAGTGCTAGCCATGTTTATCGATAAAAATAAACACTCGAAATAATGTGTGCAATGCAAACAAATATTTATCAAATATAATACTTGGTGATCTAGTGTGAACGCATGTCGTCAAAATTGAAAATTACATTGTATCAAATTGTCGACCTTCACGTTGTTATGACGTGAAGGAAATTCACCTATTATAATATATATAAATATGTAATTATGACAATATATAGTTAATTCACTCACTCACTTTCAGATTCACTCATTCACTTATAGATTTACTCACTCACTCCCTCGTTCAAGACAAAATCTAAGTACGCTAATTTCAATGCTTAATACAATTAGAATATTGGTATCATATTAGCTCCTTGCCTGTGGGTTCCTAAAATATGTACCATAAATTAGAATAACGATAGGTTTATTCGGTTTTGCAATAAAATAGGAAAGTTCAACACCGCAAACATAGGAACCTCATTGCGCTACATAATGAAACTTATTGTCGCGTTATAGTTCACAATTAGAAAGCAATACTACAAAATATTTGTTAATGATTAGGAAAAAGCCTACCTAAAAATGATACACCTTGAGATGAAGCCTGGATCGAACGTACTTCTCTATCTCTAGTCTAGTCATGTGTGGATCATATATTATTTTAATCGGTAAGGCTAAACATTAAGAAACACTGTTAATACATTGTTGTCCAAGCACAGATTAGGTACTCGGGAACACCAGAAGACTTAATGTCACCTTATGTAGTACTTTTCCACGCGTCATTCATCTATATTAATAAAGTACATATTTATAAGTGTCAGTGTATATCGCTGTGTAGTGCCGGCTTAGAATAGCACTACCCCAACTAACGGTATTGGGGATTTTAAGGGATTCTTAGGCGATGCGGTTGGAGACCCATCACCAAAAACCTATATTTTACCATCTTTTCCCCACTCAACTTTCCAAAAGTGGCTGAGGAAATTTAAATTCCTTAGCTCTGGCTACCTCTTCTAGGCATTTATAGCCGTGAGTATATGTATGTATGTATGTATATTTATAAGTATTTTTATGATATAACGTAGCCGCCACTGAAGTCCCGCGAGTTGTACTGCGAGCTGTGCGACGTGCAGATCACGTCGCAGGTGCACGCCGCCTCGCACTACGCCGGCCGCCCGCATCGCGCGTGAGTATACCCTCTACTTTCCTGATAAGTAAAACAAACTTTATTTAGTCTCTCATATGATACAACATGTACATTGATTATCGTACAAATTATATACAATGAGAGCCAAAAAGGCGCCGACTCAGCATATGTACACTAGAGTTTTGGCTCTAATGTACGCTGATTTTCAGCCGAAACCCTTGAAAAATATAAAAAAAAAAAGATAAATACTAAACTAAAGATAAAATATTATTAATAAATATTATAAATAATATTTGCTGTGTAGTGTCGGCTTAGAATAGCACTACCCCATTTCTTCCGGTGGGTGTACGTAAAAGACGACTAACGGTATTGGGGCTTTTAAGGGATTTTTGGGCGATGCGGTTGGAGACCCATCACCAACAACCTTTATTTCACCATCTATTCCCCACGCACCTTCCAAAAGTGGCTGAGGAATTTCTAATTCCTTAGCTCTGGCTACCCTTTTCTTGGGATTTATAGCCGTGAGTATATGTATGTATGTAAAAATAAAAAATTTCACCATCCAAACACAATTCGAAAATAATAAATCAATTTTTTTTTTTTTTAAAAGTACACGAGAGAAAACCATATTCGTAATCTCTAAATACATTTATGTATATATATACATGTACATAAATGTATTTAGAGATATATATGACACTATGATATAAATATCACATACATCTATTATTCCAGATTACATGGATTCGTAGAACATAAGAGGATAGTTAGTAATCTTTAGAATTCAGTTGATGCTGTGTTTACTGATTTTCAAAAAGCCCTTGATAAGGTTATTCATATGCTTATAACATCTAAATTATAGTTTATCATATATTGGATCTGTGGTTTTTCTGAGGCGTGTTGAATCCTATTTCAACAATCGAAGTCAACTTGTTACACTTAAAAGATTTACATTGTCTTCTGTGACAGTAACATCTGATGTCCCTCAGGGATCCCACCTGGGCCCTCTCTTGTTTATTATATTTATTAACGTTTTAGTTACTCGTTTGATATTTTCATGTCTATTGTATGATGATGATTTGAAAATAAATCGTACAATTAAAATGGTTTATGGTTGTTAAATGCTCCAAAAAGTTGTAGTTGAGATTTCTAAATAGTGATTGTAAGACAGAATATATCTTAATATCTACGATAAGATTTTCTAATAAGTTTAAAATCATTCATCAAAATTATGATATTGGTGGACACAATCTCGAACAATAAATAAAATAAACCGTCGCTTTACCGGGTGTTTTGTACGGAAAATCTGAAAAAAAGTTGTAAATAGAATATTTATCTTATATTCTATTTTCATAAAAATAAACTATTACATTTTACATTGAAATTTTTATTTTTAAGACTTTTATCCCACCGAATCAATGCTAATGTAACTTAATTAAATTATTTTCCCAACACAAAAGCGCCAAACACAAAAGTGGATGTGAAAAAAAATTATACTAGGGAATAACAAAGGAAGACCGATACCTTAAGAAACAATGTTTTATATGCATAGAATCATAATCACGTAGAAGCTTCGTTTATATTTAACCAAAGATGCCACACTCTACAAATCCAACACACAAAAGTGGACCGCGAGAATGACAATACTGTTCGACTATTAAATATTTATTTCCCTACACTTATCGATTTTGCCGCATTTTATTAAGACCTATTATTTATTGCAAGATCTAGTACGCGACTGTCAATGAAACAGTGCTTACCATATAAAAAAACACTGTTTGACCAGGTTGTTTTCGTGCTTTGTTGGTAAATCTTTGGTATATATGATCGAAGCGTATAAGCCCCAAAAATGCCTTGTACGTTAGCGTCGGCCAAGAAAGATCCTCATCTTCCTTATGAATGAATTCTCATTGGAAGTCGATAAAACTTGGCAAACACAAATCATATTGTCATCATATTGTACATACGACATACTAGTGTCTATAAAATTTATAGTTGTGTACAAAAACTGAAAGGAGAAAGCGTGGCCGACCAAGGAAAAGATGGAGTGACGAGTTGGGTCTCTTGGATAAGAAGTGGTGGGAGACCGCTCAAAACCGTCTGGAGTGGAAGAAGGGGAGAGAGGCCTTTGCCCAGCAGTGGGACATAACTGGCTAATACTACTACTACTACAAAAACTGAACATCATATAGGTCTTATTGGTCTAATAACAACAAACTTGATGTACAATTGTGTTTTAAATTTGGCATGTATTTAACGCGGCGACAAATTGATACCATTCCGGGTCGTAAAAAAACTGAAAATGGATGGTAAATAATCTACTTTGGCGACTAATTAGAGGTAGCATCTTAACTAGAAAGCGGCGGCTTTTTAATGAGTTTTGAGGTTTTATTTAAATTTTATCTGGCAGTGACTTTCTTTTGTGGCAATTGAATTTCTTCTAAGGCGACAAATTATTGGCGGATAAAAAACTTAAAATAGGCTCTCATAAATTCTAAAATGGGGTTGTCTATAAACATGACCAAGGTCTCAAATAAATACAAACAAGATCTTAAAAAATACTTTTGGCTACATTTGTAGGGATCTAAATTAACCAAATTGTGACATGCAATAAAACTATTCTTGGTCTATTTTATTAACATTCCCTCTTTTAAATGAACCTACACCTACACAACTTAACCTAACCTAACAGCGTATCGACGTCACCCCGCTTCGCGGGTTGCCTATTGCCACTCTAAGGGGCATAAGCTAACCCTAACCTAACCTAGCACAAACGCATTTGTGGTGATTAATTGTTTTTTAATGAGGGGGGCTTCGCCCCCCTTCCCCCCTCTGTTTTCTTTCCCTATCTTAATTGCATCTGCCCATTAGGGTGGGAGAAGCAACTTTTAACCTAACCTAATATATTTTAATAAATAAAGAATAAATAAAGGAAAGAAGCATTTCGACACAGGCGGGAATCGTAATTTTTCATTCCTTTATTTATTCTTTATTTATTAGTAATAATCCCCACATGAGGTTTTCATGAACAAAAAGATTTAAATTATCTAATATATTTTAGTTTCATTAATTTTTACTTCAATACACATAATATGTAATTTACTTAATATAATAGTCACAAAAATAAAAAAGCCAGCGAGCGCATTTGCCGCCTTTCCAAGAATTTACGAATCTGCAAACAATATTTTAATATCCAAATACATTATTTATAATACCCATTTTCAGTTTCAATGCTACCTAAAAATCGCTGCCAGATGTGTATTTTTATAATGAAATCCAATAGTTGCCACTGAAGAATGTATGATATCCCCTCGGAAAAATTAGTCGCCACATTAGGTTTTATAATACCTGAACCAGTTTTTCACTGATCCCGCTTGATATATTTGATACCTTACAGTAGCAGCCGTTTTTTTAGTTTTTTGATCCCAGCATTTTGTTGCTTGTATAGTTTAATAGTTGCTAAGATATTTAATCACTGCAAAATTAGTTTTTTTGTGACCTAATAGAAAGTTGCCTAAAAAGGATTTTAGTTGCCGTGTTAAATATTTGCCTTTAAATTTCAGTATCGTCGAAGGAAGAAGAGGTCCCAAAAACCCATTATTGGTCAAACCCGGGAATGAAGCGCGATTGTAAGTTAAGTTGTATTATAATATCTATTTGATCAGCTTACAATAAATTGCGAATAAAACTTTTGTAACTCCAAAAACCTTGTACTATTTTCGTATTTACTATCATTTAATGTAATGTTTCAAATTGCAATGCAATTGTTTTAGATAATATTTTTCATAAAGCACTTCAACAGTATAATTAAATTAACAGAAAACTAATTTATAAGCAGTTAAATAAACCCAATTGTTTAACGCTTTTAATTTTGTGTTTCTAAATTTAAATCGAAACCCATACTTTTTTCGAAAATATTATTCATTAATTGAAGAAAAATGAATAAACAAAAAATATGATTATTTAATATTTAAAATTGTTCATGCGGATCTCGATTAATGTGGACTCTGATATTATATTTCTTGTGATATATAAAATTGAAACTAAACTCGTCCAGGATTAGTTGACCAAAGTGTCATGAAATCTATTGCATGGATTTGGTTGGCTGAGAATTTATTTTATACCTCTTAATAACAAAGGAACCTTCAGTCCAATTTGTTTTAATTTATTTTTCAATGGTTAGGGTCAGTAATACCTACGTTAATAATTTTACATATTATTAAATTGTCAGGCACCAATTGATTCGTCGTGAGAAGCGCCACTTGAAGAACCAACCCGAGCCGGAAACCAAACCCACCGAACAGGAGAAACCCATCCCGCCGGAACTCACCTGCGACATCTGCAATGTAAGTACCGACATTACGTCTCTAAAATACTACACTGCACTTATAATTACATTTTGAATGTAACACTACACTTATAATTACACTTGGCATGTAAGACTGCACTTATAATTTCACTTAACATCTAATACTACACTTATAATTACACTTAACATGGAACACTACACTTATAATTACACTTAACATGTAACACTATACTTATAATTAGACTTCGCATGTAACACTATACTTATAATTACACTTAACATGGAACACTACACTTATAATTACACTTAACATGTAACACTACACTTATAATTACAATGGACATATACTTGTAATTATAAGTGTAGACAGTTGCACACCGTATTTTCAGTCGACGGTCTGAGTGACATACATAATGATGATGATATATGGTCTATGATGATATAATGTTTGTATGTCCAGACGTTCATGACGAACCAGGAGCAGATGACGATGCATCTCAACGGCAAGAAACATCTCAACAAGGAGAAACAACACATCCTGAAAATGATGCAAGGGGGCGACAAGGCTAATAAAGGTATATTTGTGTCTAAACAATTAAGCAAACAAAAATTTTCGACCCAGCAGGACTTGAACCTACGACCTCGAGTATACGCCCCCGCCGCTCTGCCAACTGAGCTATGGTATCGGGTGACCTCTCGCGCGAAAATTTTATTTGTTTGTTTCTTTTACCTTTAATACTGATGTTAGCGCCATCACTTGCCGAATTGTTACAACTCTGCAAGCCACTAATTTTTGTTCGCTTAATTGTTTAGTAATAATCCCCACATGAGGTTGTCATGTAAAATTGTGCATACATAATATTTCCCATTTTTTATTTTGAGTGAGATATCGATCTTATTTTCATGTGTTCAATTCAGAATAACAATATTTCAAGATAAGTTGCGGCAAACAGTAAGTTTGCAAGTGAAATTGATAATTTAGAAATATTTAAATTAAAAAGATGAAAGTGAAAATCTCCGTCCATACATACATACATATACTCACGCCATTAGTTCCCATTGGGGTAGGCAGAGACTATTGATCGCCACTTTGTACGATCCTGACAAACCTCTCTAGCTTCGTTTACATCCATCAATCTTTTCATACTTGCTCTTTTATTCTTCATACTTCGGACGCCAGCCTTTTTGAGCACACTCTCAATTTGGTCCAAGTGTGTTCTCCGTGGTCGTCCTCTACTAACATTACCATCTCCGTCCAATTTATAAATATATTTGTGTCGCATTTTCGAATTTCAAAAATTTTTTTTGGTTTGGTATGAAATTCAACATAATTTCGTCACTTATTAGTCTATGGAACCAACGACAGGTACAAAGGTATCTCTAGATTTGTCTAGAAGCTAAAACGCAGTAATGGCCATTTTGGTCATTTGAGTTAATTGAATACTTGTGATAAAGAAATTTTGCGCTATTTTTCTGTCTTTCCCACGTTTTGCTAGGACTATTAGATCTATTAGGCAAAATCGGTCAAATAGTCTAATTTACCAGTTAAAATGCAGAAAAACACGTCAAATATGTAGAAAAGTTAATAAAAAGTTACTATAATACAAATTGACGTGCAGTTGGAGCTCACATATTGCTTTATGATTTAAATCAATGTTCTATCAACATTTACACAAATACATACTAAAACGCAGTTCATCTCATGTCAAATAGAGATCAAAACTATTGAACTGCATTTTAGTAAGGTTATCACCTTTAATTAAAACAAAATAGCGGAAGATACGGCACGTACTTATAATCTTCAACTGAAAAGAGGCATATTCACAACTGCACAGCACGCACACTCACACAACTGTGTTTGTTATTTAACGTTGTACGCTACCGAACGACAGAGACAAACATATTTGATTCGAAAGTAGCGCGAGCGAGACAAGCGCATGCTGCTGTCGTGCGTCTTCGGGATACTTCGGGTCAAATTGTATCAACGACGATACCAGAATGCAAAATGGCGAACAAAGCAATAAGTGAATTTAAAAATATCATATTCTTTTTAACACTTTGACAGCCGAAGGGTTTAAAACGCGCATGCCCTGGTTCGCTGGCGATTTTCGCCGATATTGCAACATGTATAAAATCAGAACTATCAATGATGGATCTATAATTCTTTTTTTATTTGCACTATCGATTTGTTTATTTTTAGGATAAAAATAAATAACATATTTAAATTGTTTTTTTTAATTTAAAAATGTAATACAAAAAAGGGGGTTTATGAAAAAAAATAAAAGTCGAACATGATCTTGTTTGCCTGTAATTTGTGATTATGTTGTACGAGGGCTGCTATTTATGTATCCGGAATAAAAAAAAGAAACAAACATATATCAATTAATATGGTTTTATTGCTTCTCAAAATATTCGCCGCTCAGATCTATACACTTTTGCATGCGTTGAAACCAATTTTCATAGCACTTTTTCCACTCAGACTGAGGTATCTCCAAAACGTGCATTTTGAACGCATCGACTGCCTCTTCGCGGCTCGAAAAACGTTGACCACGTAATTTTTTCTTCACATTTGGAAATAAATAAAAATCATTGGGTGCCAAATCAGGGCTGTACGGCGGATGACCTGTCAATTCGATCTTTTGAGCTTCTAAAAACTGAGTTGTGACGGCCGACCTGTGACAGCTAGCATTGTCGTGATGCAGAATGATTCTACGTTGTCGGTTAGTCTTTCTTATTTGTTCAAAGACTTCCGGCAAACAAATGGTCGTATACCACTCCGAATTAACAGTTTTACGATTCTCTAAAGGCACTGTAGCTACATGGCCATTTATACCAAAAAAACAAGCGACCATTTGCTTCAATGTGCTTTTTGCACGAATAACTTTTGTTGGGTTCGGCTCATCTTGGAACACCCACACCGTGGACTGCTGCTTAGTTTCGGGGTCGTAAGCGTAGATCCAAGATTCGTCACCTGTGTAGATATTATAAACAGCTTTTGACGCACCACGGTTGTATTTTTTTAACATTTCTTTGCACCAATCGACACGAGCCTGTTTTTGATCAATACTCAAGTTGTGCGGAATCCAACGGGAGCAAATTTTTTTTACAGCTAAATGTTCATGAAGTATCTTATGTATGCTCGTCATACTAATGCCCAGAGATGCCTCTATCTCACGATATGTAACATGACGATCTTGAGTTATTAGTTCCCGGACAGCATCGATGTTTTGAGGTACAACGACCGTTTTAGGGCGACCTTCTTTAATTTCATCAGTAAGCTTAGATCGTCCACGATTAAACTCGCTAAACCAGTGATACACAGTGGTCTTTGAGGGTGCTTCATCCCCAAAAGTTGAAGTAAGCTGATCGATGCACTGTTTTTGAGTTAGACCACGCCGAAAATCGTAAAAAATCATGGCACGAAAATGTTCACGAGTTAAATCCATGGTGGTGAAGACACGCAATTTTCAAAATGACGCTACGATGTGAAAACAATTGACAGTCACATAAAAATAAATGTATTCTAAAGCTAAAGAGTTCTATTTTTAAATGATGTAATTACTTTTTAAATTATTGTTCTGTAAGTGGCCAGTTCCGGATACATAAATAGCAGCCCTCGTATAATCCTTGCGTGTATGAAACACTTTAAAGCAAGGATGGTAGCAACAAGGCACGTTGCAGTCTGGGCAGTAGAATATCGTTTCTTTGCGTCCTCGTTTGCCAGTGTTTGTCTTAGTAATGTCTGCACAAACTTTGTACACTTTTCTGCTTTTTTTCGGTGCTCGGTATCCTTTCGAGAAAGTGCCTTCCTACTAGTCTGGTACTACTGCCTACATGGTGTGGGCCACATGAGGGTCCTGGTTCAGCCTCTGGTGCAGTTTGCAGCACCAATACACGCTAAACACGCACCACGGACGTCGTTTTCAAATAAATATTAGGAAAGTCAATGCCGTACGGAGTACGTGATCAGCGTCCTGAGGCAATGAACCTGACACGTACTCTGCACGTGATCGGCTGTTAAAGTGTTAAGTTTTTATGTACTTACGAGTGAAAAGTGATTCCATGAGATTTGTTTTTTCTTTTGGAATAGTTTGTACAACGCATAAAAGCACACGAAGGCATTTTTGGTAACCGCTATCTCGCTTGAAATAATAAAACTGTTTCTTCGAGTCACACACCTGTTCCTGTCACTTGTCGATTGCGACTGAGCGCAATTAGGCGACGTTAGCCTGATTTAAAGGATCCACGCGCTAGAGGCGAGTCACCTATCTTCGCTATTTTGTTTTAATCAAAGGTTATCACCATATTTTCAATGCAGTACAGGGGATTAATTTTTTTTACATACATACATACACTCACGGCTATAAATCCCTTAACGGGGTAGCCAGAGCTTTGGAATTAAAAATTCCTCAGCCACTTTTGGATGTTGATTGGGGAAAAGGTGGTAATAATAAATAAATGTTTTTGGTGACGGGTCTCCAACCACATCGCCCAAAAATCACTTAAGAAGCCCCTATACCCTTAGTGGCCTCTTACGATCACCCACGGGTAGAAATGTGTAGTGTGTGTGTGTGGTAGTGTTATTCTAAACCGACACTACACGGCAATTAAAATTTATTATTTAATTTATTTGTATGTTTTTTTCTTTAAGAAATAAAAATATATATTTTTTAATACATTTAATGCTTTCGGATTTATCTCGGAATCGTCTTTTTGCTATTCTGCGATTTAGCTTCTGGGTGACTCTTAACACACAATCCAAATCTTCGTTTAATATCGATTGGAGTCAGAAGTGATACCTGTACGGACAAAACTGTCTTTGTTTCCTTGAAAAGTAGACCTCCTAGGTTTTCAACTATTGGACTATATTTTACATAAATTTATTCATTATTTGATTATTGCTATTTCAGCAAAAGCCCCTCCACAAGCCGAAACCCCAATGGATATTTCTGAAGATATCACTGAGCCAGGTAATTATGGACAAGCATGAAAGAAATAAAGAGAGAGAATACAATTTTATTTTAACAAAACTTTATATTCTCCTTTTCTGAAATCCCTTTAATATCAAAGGCTTCGAGAGTTTTGGTTTTTAAGTTTTATGAAACTATACATTGATGATATTTTCAAGAATAATTGTATGGGATATTGGTTGTTTTATAAAATACTAGCTTTGTGCCCGCGACTACGTCCGCGTTGAATATTTTTTTGCATCTAGTTTAAATTGATAGTTAAGGATTATTATTGACACACCCACAAGAGGTTTTCATGAACAAAAACATTCTAATTAAATGCAAAATGCTTAAAACACTATCTCACCGTTTTCTCTTTACATGTGATTGAGCTAATTGATAGATTAAGTTAAGCTTCCAATGATATTTCAGCGAGTGAATCGTTTGAGGGAGGTGAGGGTATGGCTGGTGAGGAGAACTCGTCTCAGCCAGAACAGGACCCCGCGGTGGAGGAATGGCAGAACGGAACCGGGGAGGACTGGTGAAACTTTACATACTAATTCATTAATAATTACATACATGTACTCACGGCTATAAATCCCTAGAAGGAGTAGCCAGAGCTAAGGAATCAGAATTTCCTCAGCCACTTTTTGAAAGTTGTGTAAGGAATATATGGTAAAATTAAGGTTAATTAATAATTAGTATTAAAAAACTTTTTTTATGACTATTGTTTCGTGAGGGTTGTCGTGCGAGGATGCTATTGGATGTAGGAGGGTCTGATTTCATAGACAGGTTACTTCATACATACATATTATCACGGCCATAAATCCTAAAACGAGATGGCCAGAGCTTCAGAGCTAGAAACTCCTCAGCCACATTTGGAAGTTGATAGGGAAGTAGATGGTAGAAATAAAGTACCGTTGGTTACTTCAAAAATGTATAAAGGTCAGCGGACCAACCTAGTAGCATACAGCTTCTAAGAGTGAGTATGTTCCAAATAAAATGGGAAACTGACCGATATATCCATACAAAATCTGTCAGTTTCTCACTTCTCATGTGACATAGTCGCTCTCACAAGCCTTATGAAAGGAACACAGAGAAAGAAAGTAAGAGATAATTCTTGTTCAATTATTACTCAAAAGTTCACGCCGTATGTTCTTCAGTTGGGCAGAAATCCGAATATTTCTGAACATCACGTGACATATTTGTCACCTTGTGTTCAAACTACCCACGTTTTGCTAATTCAATGCATTCACGTGATAGACGAGCTATCATGGTTGTCATACAAAATACTCATATAGTCGGAAAGTGTCCAATTAAACAACTGGTAAATAAATTGCAAATCTTTTCAGGTAAAACATTCCGTGAGTCAATGAGATGAAGATAAATACATCTGGGCAGTATGAAATAAGAAATTTGTACTTGTCAATCTAATGATGTATATTAATGTAAGTAATAAATATCTATGAATATTGTTCCTTGTTTTTTATATCACCATCTCCCTACCCGCTTTTCTGGAATAATGTATACTGTACTTTCAAGAAATTATACTTTCAAGATAATCTATGCTACTATGTTATGTTATTGTATAAAAGTGTATTTTTAATGAAACACATACAATTAATAATTAAAAATATAAATAGTTACGTTTCTAATTTGTTGCTAAATGTCTACATTATGCGTTTGCTGTATAAAATACCAGGAATAATATAGTGCTGTTGGTTGAGCTTTCTTGGTTGGTATTGGTTAGATGTTAAATAAAAATAGAAATTGTAGTTCACTTAATTCCAGTTCATGAAGGCATACTGTGTCTACTCTTAGTAGGATTTCATTTATATCTGTTCACTAACGCATTTTGTTTATTCTTAAGTTATAATGTAATCCAGTTTGTATACCAAATAATTAAAAGAAAAAAACAAAAAAAAAGATAATCTAGAATAGCTGTGAATGGAGTTTCAAATATTGTTTTTTAAATTATAAAAAAGTGAGAGCTGCTTTAGAGTATTTTTGTACTTTTTACAAAGCACAAAACGCCCGCGGAATATATAAACAATCAATTCCATTAAAATTTATCTATACTAATAATATAAAGAGGAAAGGTTTGATCGTTGTTTGTCTTGAATAGGCTCCTAGCACCGGATTAAAAATATCTTTCACCGTTGGAAAGCTACACTATAATATTGCTGCAAAAAAAATAGTGTTCCTTACCAAAACTCAGATAATGTGTTTGTAAACTTTCTTTAATCGCGAACGCTACTGAGGATATAACAAAATGATGTACTACAATTTTCTAGAACTTATTATTATTTTAAAAAAACGAAGCGACGTCATATCTCTATTATAGTTTTGTTACAGTAAGCGATTTTTTATATTACACATAATAATTAAAATACCACTGTTTGAAAATGCTCTTAATTTGTACCTTGACATTAATACTTAATAAATATTTTTAATCAAGATCGCTTCAAAACCTTATTTGAATTATTAGATTCTGACATTCAATTTAAAAGATATCACGGGTTAACAATTTTGGATAATATTTGCTCAGCGGCTAACTATGCGGTGTAGAGTTGTAGGCATCACTCAGGCGGAGTAAGGGAGGAGGGTAAGATCATGAAATAATCATGTGAATGGTCGTGTGAGGAAAAAAAAGTCGCTTGATAATAATTCGTTTAGTAGGTAATTAAACCCATTCAAAAAGTACTATTCAGAGCTAGACCCATATATATAGCACAGATATTGTACATTTAGTCATCCTTTTTAGTTAGCTAGGGTAGGTTGGCAGACATTGGCAAACCAAACATTTTTGGTAATCTTTAAATCACCAGGGTGGTTAATAGATCGAGGAAACTTAAACTTATATCAAAATAATAAAATTAAGAAATATTAATCCGCCCAAAAACATTCTAAAAAACTAGCCAAGTCTCGATGGAGCTGCTAGTTTATCTCTGAAAAGTAATGGAATCCTCCTTACTGAGATTTCATATCTATAGTTAATGTTATTTGACTAGCCGAGTACTTGAACCCACTATTATTTACATTGTTCAGCGGCCAATGGGTTTTAAGTATAGTTAGTTAGTTAGTTTTTATAGTTTACTGGTTGATTCTTCTAGTCTTATCCAAAGGTTCCCAAATAGGGGCCTGAAAATGAAAAGAATAAAGCGGTCTAATAGTAAATAAGGCTTACACCAATGTGTTTTATCTAAAATTATATTGCAGTTTATTTATCGAAGTCACTACTGGTCATGGAATATAATACATACATACATATACTCACGCCATTAGTTCCCAATTGGGGTAGGCAGAGACTATTGATCGCCACTTCGTACGATCCTGACAAACCTCCCTAGCTTCGTTTACATCCATCAATCTTTTCATACATGCTCTTTTATTCTTCATACTTCGGACGCCAGCCTTTTTGAGCACACTCTCAATTTGGTCCAAGTGTGTTCTCCGTGGTCGTCCTCTACTAACATTACCATCCACACTAGCTCTATAGATCCCTTTTACCAATTTTCTATCATCCATCCTCTCTATGTGCCCAAACCATCTCAACATTCCTTTTTCTATCTTTCTTACAATATCATCTTTCACACCACACTTTTCACCAATAACACTATTTCTCACTCGGTCACATAATCTAACATTACAATTTTTTTTATTTTTTTAAAATAAACTGAATATAATAAACTGTGACATATGTGAAAAATGTTTCTGGCTATGTTTTAAATTTTATTGTTTTTTGCTAATTGTTGTGTTAAAGCTGTTTGTTTTCCGTAAATAAATAAATAATGAGGTCTCATCACGTGGGTGTGTGCTTAGCCTGGGTCCTTAAAATAAGGATTCATTTAAATATTTGGTTGAACCCGAAAATCTGGGTTGATTGCCGTTTGTCCAACTGGAGTCATAACGGCTTTACTCTTAAACTTAGCAAAAACTAAAACGTCTTTTACCTAATGTTTAAGCCTAACATTTGACAGCCTAAGGGCCAGTTTCACCACTAACAGATAAAGTTTCAGATAGTTATCTGCCACATCACGTTATCTGATGAATAAAAGTGGCTGATATATTTTGTAGGTTTCACCGACTATCTATCAAATAAATTACCCGTCAGTTAAATTTACCTGCCAGATAAGAATAAACAAGACGGCAACGTCGCTTTTATGCGTTTAGTTTTAATATTTGTAAATTAAGTCTTATTAAAAACATTTTGAATTGTCATAAAACCAATAGTTTTATTAAAAATACAAGCAGAAACAATGTTTTTTATTTAGAAAAATGCTTTTAAATGTTTGTTATCGTGTATATGTCACACAATTATGAATTACGATTTAAGAGCTTTCGTGAGAAATTGAATCTCGAAACGCAACACAAATGCTGTTGGGCAACCGAGTGAAGTGTTTGTTTGTTCAACTTTGTTTTGCTTTTTTGCTGTGTTGAGGAAAAAAACGTGGAAGGAATGTTAACTTCACTCAGGAAGAAACGGACTTGTTGGTGTCGCTTGCAGAGGCCAAAAAATATATATTAAAAATTATTCCAAAAATTCAAATAGATCCATGTTAGAGCACTTCTTATTACAATTTTAACATTGGTAAAGCAGTTTCATAATTTACCGTCTACAATTGGCGGTAAATTATGAAAAAATGTGAAAAAAGTTTCGTATCTGCCGGATAAGAATTTAACAGCCACTTGATGTGACTGATAAGATACCAGGGAGTTTATCTGCAAACCGAAACTTGTTGTTTATTCGGCAGATAAGTGCCGAATAGACTATCAGAGAGTTTATCTGTGAGTGGTGAAACTGGCCCTAACTTGATTACCTCTTTTCTACTCGATAAAGTTGCAACTAATGAAATCATCAGTTTTATTAGGTTTAAGCTTCGATCATATATACAAAAGATGCCACACTCAACAAATTCAACGCACAAAAGGGGACCGCGAGAATGACAAGACTGTTTGACAATTAAATATATATTTTCTACCGCTATCGATCTTACAACATTTTCTTAAGACCTATTATTTATTGCAAGATCTAGCACGCGACTGTCAGTGAAACAGTGCTTACCATATAAAAAATAACTGTTTGGCCAGGCCGTATTTCGTGCTTTGTTGGTGTACCTTTGGTATATATGATCGAAGAGCTTTAAGTGTGAAAGGAAAATGAAAAAGAATTAGTAAAATTAATTTCTTTTATTTAATAAAACGAATAAATAAATACTTAGCCTACACATGGGCGTTGCGAGGTAAGGATATGGGAGGGAGAGAGCTGCCAGGGTTGCCAAACCTAGAATTTATTTCCTCGCACACCAGCAGGTCATACTCTCGTATTTTCGTTTTAAACCCCTTACATTGATTAAAATGTGCTAAAACCAAAATTACGACCCATTATGAATTTAGAACATTTGATTTAATGAAATAAACTATTGCGAGCTATCTTCTAAATATAATATCACTTAGAAGGTATTAAAAAGTATCTTTAATCGTCATCCATCATTCATCGCATAACGCCATGTAGTGCCGGCTTAGAATGTCACTACCCCTTTGTGTCTTAAGAGGTAACTAAGGGTATGGGGCTTTTAAGTGGTTTTTGGGTGATGCGGTTGGAGACTCTTTACCAATGATTACTTTAACCCTTTATAAGGCAAGGTATGATCAAAAATTCACTGTCTTTCACTTCTATTTGAAGCTAGGTAAGGTTTAAATTAAGGTGGTCACTATATGCCCTCTGCCTTATAAAGGGTTAAGTCTCCTATTTTTTCCATTCTTCCAAACCAATCCAACTTCCAAATTTGGTTAACGAGTTCCTAGTTCTAAAGCTCTGACTCTGGTATGTATGATATAAAATTGTACGAGGCTGATATTGTCCCCTTGACTCGACCGAAAGACGGAAAATCTAGTGTTTGTACGTGGAACCTCGTACGGTTAACAATCTTGGCAGCTACCCATCTTACAAGAGCGGTTGTTCGCTGTTAAATTATATTTTAGGTGTCCTTCATATATTGCAAGGCTTCTTATAAGCCCTACGTAACTAATAAAGAACCAAAAGATTTATATATTCGAAGCTCTGACTACCCCTTTTGTAAACTAACTAGCATGAATGTTGCATGTGAAATACAACAAAACGGGATGAGATCTTTTACATAGGTTTTGTACATAATTCTTAGTTTTAAAAAATCTTTGTCTTTACAATATACAAAATACTTGGTTTTTTGAAAAATCCTTGTCTATACAATCCTTCGCCCTTAAACCTATATAAATTACAAATAACCTATGCGTCTTCCATAACATGAGTTTCATTTTCTTTGACGGGTGGGACGCAGCAGAAGTCAGTGTCCAATCCCATTTTCTCCCCATCTTCGAGGGTCTGCGGTAAATGCTGGTTCAGCGTTTCTGGTAGCAGCAGGCTAGCTATTCCCCCGGCGACCAGCAACGCCCCCATTATTATGAGAGGGAGCGCCATTATATCGGAACCCTGACGAAAACAAAACTGTTTCAGTCATGTTGATTAAAAGGCATAGGTTTAAAAAATGGTTTGTTAAAGCTCCGGTGCTTTTGGGTATGATTTATCAATTCCTAACTGAGAGCCGAACAAAACTGTTACGTTTGTACTTTACTTTCATATTATAGAGTTTTCGAAAAACCTAGGAGTAAATTATTTCCTCCACTTCTCCACTGCTCCAAAAACTCTGAAACCAAACTTACAAAGTATTCCAACATTCCCTCACCAAATAGTTAACCAAGGGTATAAAGATGGGCCCCAGCATGCCGACCACGGAGCTGAGGCTCATCCCCAGGCCGCGCACCACGGTGGGGTACAGCTCGGACGCCAGCAGCGGCAGCACCACGAACGACGAGGAAATACCCATCTTGCCGATGCAGTACAGGGCTAGGGTCACGTGGGGCTCTGGGAAAGTACGAGAAACAGGATGATAAGTGTCTTTGTACAGCATTGTCTTTGACAGCGGTACTAATACTTCTGAACATCAAGTAACAATGCTACCCACGTTTTGCTTTGACAGTGTACTCAACGTACCTAATAGGGGCCAGGCCTATCTCCGTTTGGTACGAATACACTGTCATGACTAAGTTCATCTGAACCTTGTGGGTTTCCTCACGATGTTTTCCCTCACCCACCCCTAACCGTTAACAACCACGATAACTTAACCACACATATGTTAAGAAAAAACATAAATTTCCCATTATTATATTATTTGCGTGGGGTCGAATCTCATACAAATCATTTTTAGTTTCACTATAAAATCAACAGATAGAGCTAAGAAATAGGTCACCATAACATACATGACGCCCGATTTCTGAATTGAGTATTCAAGCTGAGAACGACTTAAGTATCGACTATATATTTTGTCTTATTCTGTTGTTAAGATTTCAATGCGACAGAACGATAATTGAGTTGTTCGCAGCTGGAATACTCATTTCAGAAATCGGGCGTAAGCAAATTTAAAAAAGTGATAACATATGAACCCCATGCAAGGGCGGTTAGTACCCACCATGCTGCACCAAGAACGTGGTGAGGCAGGCCACGCCGCCCACCACCATGCTCATGCAGAGCGTCCAGCGCCGCCCCAGCCGCTCCATGCTCGGCCACAGGAATAAGTACGTCGGCAACTCCACTACTCCCGCCAGAAAGAAATTCAAAAACTCATTCCCACCCAAAACTGGCGCGTAATACGACAACCCCACGTACACACTGGTATTCGTGAACCATATAAACGTGATTATAATCGTTTTCTTCCGAAGATTTGGCGTACGGAATAAATCCAAAACGCCGTATTTTCTAGATTTCTCTCGCTCTATGTCTTTGAGCGCTTTGTCCGATTCGTACTTCCGTTTCAGGTGGACCATGTAGTTGGCGGGAAGCGACTTGCCGTTGATTCTGTGGAATTAATACAAGCGTTTTAACAGGACTTAGAAGTACCTAACCTAGATAACATTCATTACTCGTATATACACGAACATTTGATAGATAATTAGCTCCTACTTATGTCGTTTTTACTGTCATGAAATTTATATGTATGTAGGTTCCTTATATATTAGGTTGATAAACTTCGGTAGTTACTAAAGTACTTGTGTTGTATTTAACCGCTCTGTGAAAAAGATTATTCGGCGATAAAACTGCAAATTTTACTTTGATTTATTTATTTATGGCATACCAACAGCATTATCTATCTATACTTATAATAAATCTGTAGAGAGGTCAATTTTGTACATGAAATATAATTTCAAAATAACTATTAGGGGTTGATTAGTGATCGATACTGATGCCGAAAATGCAATCAGTAAAATTTTTGTCTGTCTGTCTGTCCGTCTGTCTGTCTGTCTGTCTGTCGGTTTGTATGTTCCTTATGGAAACAAAAACTACTCGACAGATTTTAACGAAACTTAGTACAATTATTCTTCATACTCCTGAGCAGGTTATAGTATACTTTTCGACAGAGTAGTAAATGGGAATTTTGGGAAATTTTGGGAAAACGGGAGAAGTTACTCCATTTTTTAAGCTTCCGTCGCGTGTGCAGCCTTAATGGTTAAAGTTACATAGAAATCACATATCACGGAGATATTCTACACAAAATTGTCTAAATAATATCTTATGACAACATATGCCTATATCTTATGGTTAACTCACAATAACGCGTGTAACTCCTGATAGCTTAGCAGTTCGGAGCATTCTGATTATATTTGTTTATTCTTACGTTTATTATACTCTCATTCATCCCTCATTTAAAAAAGTTAATATTATAACCTATTAAATCAAAAAAGAATCATAGAAATCGGTACAGAAACACCAAAGTTATACAATGAAATAAAATAGACCAAAACCAAATCCTTACTAACTTGCATATAACATACTAGATGGCGCCAGTAGTTTGTTTCTTTTTTAGTTTGTATAAATTTTTCATAGCATTTTACTCAACTTCAAATCTACCAACTCAACCTGAAAATTAGCTTATGTTCAGATATACAGAACCGTTCATAAAAGCGCTTTCAAAATCACAAAGTTGCAATATTCTGAAGTGCTACAATTTGTAATCAAGGCAAGGCGCTAAATTTCATAAATCTTGAGCAGTGATTGAAGAAACCTCAGATGTTTTTAAAACTACGCTACCCGTGCGGAGCTGGGCCAATCCACTAGTAACATATAAACATTCACTTTCAATGTACGGTCTTGTTCACTTATAATGCCAACAACAGTGCACACAGCATTGACAATAATATAACTTAAAATACAATACAACTAAACATTACATTAGAATAAAATAAATATAGATTCTCAAATTACACAATTAAATAAATAATTATATTTCCCATGATAATAATAGGTACATGATAATGCACATAATAACACAATGCGAATTATTTAGTACGGTCTCTAAAGATTAGACTCTAAATCAATATAAATGACAACAAAATACATCTACCTTGCCATAGTCTTCAAAATAGCTTCAGATTTTTCAAACTGTCCCCTTGCAAGTAGCCATCTTGGGCTCTCGGGCATCGGCCAGAGATACAGGAAGAAGCACAGGAACGGCAGCGTCGTGGCCAGGGCCAGGTGCCGCCAGTCCCTCACGACGTACACCACGCCGGCCAGCGAGATCAGACCCATGGAGTACGCGATGTTCGACAGGATCGTGCACAGTGTGCGGTTGCGAGGACCTACTAGCTCGATGGCTGAAACGAATGAAAAAAAATAACGAAAGTCAATGCAGGTGGTAGTTTACCAGGATACATATGTTTCCATAAAATGTCGATAAATATGTTTCCAATGACGTGGGTTTTATTTTGATTTTCGACACTAGTCAGTAGTTACCTAGTTTAGTACTCTCTTTTTGTCATGAAAATGTCCTAACTCATAAACTCACAGGTTTTTCCTCAGCGTAACAACCTGAAAAATCGTACGTAAATATACTCAGCGTAAGTATATTGCGCTTGTAAATATATGTTAGTTTCAAGTAATGTTGCAGCATATTTAAACTAAAACGTGGAATAAAATATGCGTCTATTACCTAAAACATAGGGCGCAGTCATGATAGCCGGCACAGTGAACCCGACACCGAACCTGTAAACCAACCAGACTGCGTAGTTCTGCGCAAACGCGGTGGCCACTCCGAAGATGCACTGTATCAGCAGGTAGATGAAGAACGAGGGTTTCCTCCCGATGTAGTCCTGCAGGTACCCGAACACCGAGTTGCCGATGATGCCGCCCACCGCCAGCGTGATGAGGCCCAGCGTGGGGTAGAAGTCTTTTTGGCATACTAGGTCCCACTGGAAATATAGAAATGTTTAGAAAAAAATCGAATGACTTACCACTAGAACTAAAATTTTTAAATAGAATGGAAGTCATTAAAAAAACACTACGATCATGACAGCATAAGAGAAGAGTGTATGCAGTAGAGATGAGGTGCCTCACGATAAATTTGTGATTGAGTCAGTGATAGTGTGATCCCTGAAAGGTGCTGTATGAAATGTTTTATTGTAAAAAGATAGGAGCGTTTCAAAAACTCAGCAACCCCTAAGTAATATCAATAAAATATACAAAATTATATAAAAGCAACTTTATTTTTTTCAAAAATTGTACCTCTGTAGCGATTGTTTCTTTGTAAACACTCCTATCATGAACCCATCCGTTCTTGCAAGGGATGGTCTCCGTCGGCACTTCCTTCACCACTGCGTCCGACAGTGAGCTGTACTTCTTGACGATGTCGCTGTAGTTCAGGTTGTACATGCTGCATTGCGAGTAATCCAGCTTCTCATTACGAAGAACCAAAGGTATGCTGAAAGTTACAAGTGTAATGAGATGGCTTTGGTTAGCTAGAGGTATCATGTTTTATGATTTTGTGTGAGAAGGGTAAAAGAGCATTGAAAAAGATAATATATATCTATCTATAAATATTATCTTCAATTCCTTCTGTATTATGTTCTAGCTTGTATTTTAGTAACTTCAGACCCTTATTGATACTGTTTTTGTGTCTTAGTGGGAGAAAAATTATTGACGGATAAATGAGACTATTTTTGAATAACGTCACAAATTTCTGTAACACATGTGGGAACAGCAAAGATATACTGGCTAGTATACCCTGCTGTGTACCATATAATTTGTATCTTTGCTTAACTCGCTCTAACACGACTTCCACACGCACACAGTGAATAAACATTATAGATTGTACCTCAAGTTCTTCCTGAGTTCTTGATCCCCGACCCCGTCGAGCTCGGGCACGCGGCACCAGTGGTCGCTGTCGCCGCCCATGAAGAGCTGCGTGTAGGCGTGGAACCCGCACGGCACCACGGCCGGCAGCAGCACCAGGCAGATCACCAGCTTCTGGTACTTGCCGAACGTGCCCACGTCTTCCAGGATGGCGTCAAAATCCATTATTGCATGCGATCTTAGAAAAAATAATGAATTCAAGACTTAAATTACGCCGTATGTCCCCGAACGGGTGGCGAAGGTACTAACATGGGGCTTTTGAACATGGTGAATTGTGTGGGCTGACTCCGGATTTGTACCCACGCCTGTCTTCTAGTTCACGCAGCAGTTTTCTATTCACTGAGCTATCTACGTTATATGTTGTAGAAACCGTGATAGCCCAGTGGGTAGAACACTCGGTTATCGTGCAAACGACAAGTGTTCAAATCCTGGGTCGGGCCTACACCAATTTGTCTTTTCTAAAGACATATGTGTGGTTAATTTATCATGGTTGTTAACGGTGAGGGAAAACATCGTGAGGAAACCCACATGGCTGAGTTGCACTTAGTCATGTGACAGTATATTCGTACAAAACGGCGATAGGCCTGCCCCCTATCACGTGAGTACACTGTCCATGCAAAACGTGGTTACTCTGAACACCAGGTGACAAAGTCACGTGATGTTCAGAAGTATTAGTACCTCTGCCAACCCCTTCGGGGATATTTGGCGTGAACGTTTATGTTTATGTTTATGTTGTAGACAGGGCCGTCTTAAACTAGGCTAGGGCCCTCGGGCACACAAGAATTTGGGGCCCTTTTGAAAAGTAAAAAAAAGGAATCATATTTTTTTTTTACTTATAAGTATAAGTATGACTATTTATTATAAGTAATCATTACTATACATACGAATATTATAAATCGGAAAGTGAGTTTGTTTGTTGTTGGTTTGTTTGTTCCGTTTTCACGCCGTAACTACTGAACCGATTGCTTTGAAATTTGTCAGACGTATGGTTAGAAGTCCGAATTAAATAATATGATACTTTATTATTATTTAAATGATGTTCCCAAGGAAAGTCGTAGGAACGAGAAGTTTCTTATAGTTGTGCTTTATACCGCAATTTAACCGAACACCACTTTTTGAAGGATATAACTTAATATTGTATGTACATAATTAACAATTACTTAGTCGTTATTGTAAGATTATTCACTGCCATTGGTAACCATTAGGCAAAGGAATATTCTTATAGCAATTTCTGACAGAAATGTTCTGGGAATAAATGTGTGAGGAAAATTGTCGGTCCATCGGGGCCCCCCATCATTAGGGGCCCTGGGCACTGGCCCCGTGTGCCCTTATGGTAAAGACGGTACTGGTTGTAGAAAAAAATACTAGGCAACGAATCTCAGTTTAGATCACTATAAGTTGGTAATTTGATGCCAATTTAGTTTTTGGTAAATTTATAAAGTAGTTTATTCAACACTATCGGTATATAGCAGAGTCATACATAAATATACTCACGGCTATAAATGCCTCGAAGGGGTAGCCAGGGCTTCTGAACAAGAAATTCCTCAGCCACTGATGGAAAATAAAGTTTGATTGTGATTGGTCTCCAACCACATCGCCCAAAATCACTTAATTAACCCCAGTACCTCTAGTCGCCTCTTTCAAACACCCATGGGTAGAAATGGGTTAGTGCTATTCTAAGCCAACATTACAGAGTGAACCTAAAAAGTATCTAATATTTTTTAAATCCTACAAAATATTATAACGGCGTGAACATGTGAGCCGTGAAATTTCTGAACTCCACACTTTAGTTTTTTATTGCAGCACTCCATGTAGTGTAAGGCCATCCTCTAACGGAGCAACTAAAAAAAACTAGTTACAAACTAAAATTACTGACCAGTTGTTTGAGCGTCACCTCCCATACATTCCTATTGACGTTCGCACACGACGCGACCAGTCACAAACCGGGGCTGACGGTTAGTAACTGACCACGCGAGACGCTACTCGTTACCAAAGTTTCTTGTGATTTTGGAAAAAATATGTCAAAATTTTGATTTTGATGCTGTGTAGTGTCGGCTTAGAATAGCACTACCCCATTTCTTCCGGTGGGTGTACGTAAGTGGCGACTAACGGTATTGGGGGCTTTTAAGGGATTTTTGGGCGATGCGGTGGGAGACCCATCACCAACAACCTTTATTTTACCATCTTTTCCCCACACATCTCTCCAAAAGTGGCTGAGGAATTGCTAATTGCTGTTTTTCCGTATATTTTATTCCGCTTTTGGCATACAGATTTTATCATCGCCACATTTTTAGAACTAAAATCTTTGATATTTGAGATGAATAACATAAATATTAATTAACATTTCGTTATTTAGACATTTAACATCCAAGACTAACAAACAAACCTCAGCGTGATTTTCGAACCCGCAACCTCCGGACCCAAAAGCTATTTTATCAACTAGGCAAAAATCCGCAAAAATATCACTGTGAACGAGTTTTATTGTATAGTTAGTTCAGGCTGTGTAGTTTCGACTTGGAATAACACTTACCCATTTCCTGCCTCGAGTACCTACCGTAAGAGGCGACTTAAAGTTTTGAGGCTAACTGGTTGTTGAGAATTTTTTGAAGACATGGTAATGGTTTATCATATATTCATCCTTTATTTTACCATCTTTTTCCACTCAACTTCCAAAAGTGGCTAATGAGTTTTCTTATGTTGAGGTTCTAGCTACCCAAGCTATGGCTGTTTATCTAGGTTTTCTTTTTGGTAATAACAGCCGTAAACATCTATGTATGTAAATCAGTTTGATTTCCTATTTTGGTAACTATTATGATATACACTAAAACTTACCTTTATACTGGACAATATTGGTAGTCGGTAAGTCCACCGTTGCGTCGTAGTAACTATTGAACGTCCATAAATATAATGAAGGTAGAGGTCGGCACGGATCGCAGTTAGCTCTCCTCTCCTCCCATGTACAGGCTGATTTACTAAAATACGGGAAGTATTCATTTGGTAATGCGTAGTATTTTTTTATTATAATTTGACTCAGTTATATAGTGTACTATATACTCTTCTTATAGAAGCTATAACTACAAAAAAACAGATCCCTAATATCATGAAATAGTCGCCCCAAATATTACCATAAGGAGTTGAGTGCAAAACTTCTTGGCTCTCCGCAAAATCGGCCCACCTCGTGGGAGGCCTGCACACATTGCATCAACAAGTTGTTGCTACTCAATAACCATCTTGTCGCGGAGGTTGTGAGGTCCATTGCAAGAAGCCACATTCTAGCACGAATTATTGTTATTATTATCTGATCACTCACCGGACTTGCATTCACTAATAAGACAAATTTTATGTCCCAAAAAGTGTCTAAGTAATTTTAATCTAAGGTTAAATTTTCATTTTGATTTACAAACAGTTGAGCATGCACTAAAATGATTAATAATAATTTCCATGACGTGTGGTGTCGCCTTGGATTATCGCCGCAGACATCTCTTCTCATGAATGTCGCACGACTTAACTCCGGCCTTTCAAGTAATTTGGCGAGGTTGATTGTGTAGCCTTTTATCTCCTTCACTGACGATCTTTGCTTTCCTGCCTTCGTACATCATAATATTTCTTTCCTTTATAATATAATATTTCTTTTAAATTTTTCTTTCCTTTATTTATTCTTTATTTATTAGTAATAATCCCCACATGAGGTTTTCATGAACAAAAAGATTTAAAATAACATGTGCCCTAAAATATTTGTTCCGTCATCAGGATAAAGCATCCAGAGCACACTGTACAGGACGCTTTGGTCAGTGGAATAGGCGCTGCAATTATCCCATTGTTGTATTTCTCAATTTGATTAGTATAATTGGGACCGAACTATGATTGAGCGCGGACAAGGTCGGGACCCTCTGTACTGTACCAGGGGTCGGAATTAGCTAGCCCATTTTTTTTTCTCTCCAAGTTAATATAAACTCAAGACTATAAATCCAAAGGGGGTAGCCAAATCTTCCGAATTAGAAAAACTTCAGTAACTTTTGGAAGTTGAGTGAATAAAACACAATTGCCGCGTCGTACTACATCTTAAAAAGAAAAGAAAATTTCTCCCGGAAAGAAGTAGGCTAGTGCTATTTTCAGCCGACACTACACAGCTTATTTTCCTACATACACTAATTATCGTTACTCGTGGCACTATCAAGAAACCTTTCTTGTTTTCTTTGAAATAAAAAATCTCTGAATGGCTTATACAGGCTTTTCATCTTTTAGCAAATTTAATTCGATTGTGTTAATTTACAGGGTAGTTAAAACCAAGTTTTTTAAGTGGTTTTTGGGTGACTAAGCATGAGACCGATGGGTCAACCACCCTGGCTACCCCTTTTTTGGTGTTATAGCCGGAAGTATAGGAAGGTAAGTAAGTTTTATAAACATACATACATGAGTATGTATATATGTTTATAAAACTTACTTACCTACGGTCCAAGTTACGGCTATGAATCCCTTGAAAGCCAGAGCTGAGGAATCAGAAATTCCTCAGCCACATTTGGAAGTTGCGTGGGGAAAAGATGGTGGAATAAAGGTTGTTGGTGATGGGTCTCCAACCGCATCGCCCAACAATCCCTTAAAAACCCCAATACCGTTAGTCGCCTCTTACGTACACCCACCGGAAGAAATGGGGTAGTATTATTCTAAGCCGACACTACACGGCTAATATTTCATTTCATTTTATTTATATACATATTTCTTATAAATAACTGTTGTGGTATAATTTTTAGCTATAATTGAAAATTTTGCGGGTGTGACGCCCAGACGCCTCATTGTAGTATCACATTTTTATCAACCAACGTATTGTTATCATTATCACTCCCCGATACATAATAACTTAAGTAATATTTAATAATTCGTCTTACTAGTTTAGTAACGTTGTCAATAATGGATGTGTGGTGTTGTTTACTCGGTTTAGTTATTATTTTATTTATTTATTCGCTAAGGACAGACCCTAAACCTATATTAGGGATTTACCATGTGCCTGGAAAGTGGTATTATGTCAAGTATGTGGTATTCGCGGCAATATTTTACTTGAGAAAGGTATTTCGGATATAGTTTATTTTATTTTTAAGCGTTTTCGTTAAACAAATATTGCGTGATTGTGTTAAGGTATTTATGTTATATTACCTTACTTTTAAATTAATTGTATAGATAAAATGATACTGAAATCGAAAATTAAGCCCTGTTTTAAATATAAAAATTTACCATTATGCCCCCGACCATACATGCAAATGAAAATTATTTTTGTTAATATTATTCTTCGGAATAAAAAGGATAAACACCATTACGTTGTTTAATTGTCTTCTTAACGTGTATAAATGAATGGGTCTTCAAATTCTTCGACTGGTTTAATGACAACGATTTCTTAAAACACATATTTTAAAGAAGTCCAAGTTCTGTTTAATATACATACATACATACATATACACACGGCTATAAATCCCTAGAAGGGGTAGCCGGACCTAAGGAATTAGAAATACCTCAGCCACTTTTGGAAAATTGAGTGGGGAAAAGATGGTAAAGTAAAGGTTCTTGCTGATGGGTCTCCAACCGCATCGCCCAATTATCCCTTAAAAGCCCCAATACCGTTAGTCGCCTCTTACGTACACCCATCGGTAGAAACGGGTTAGTGCTATTCTAAGTCGACTCTACACGGCTTACATAACATAATAATAGATAAATCTTTTATGTCCATTTATTAAGTAAATCTGTGTATTATAAATGCAGTATACGAGCAAGGCGAAGAATGACCAGGCCGGACAGGGTGTTAAGGCCATGGCGAAGGCAGAAGATATGGATAGAGCCCAACCCCTGTCAAACCATCCTAAGGTTAGCTTACATTTTTATTTTTAAGAGATAAGTAGTAGTGAATTAATAGAAACCATTTATTAAACGATTTATTAATATATAACATAACATAACATAAACGTTCACGCCGTTTATCCCCGAAGGGGTTGGCAGAGGTACCAATACTCCTGAACTCACATGGCAAGCGCCATCTAGTTTCCAGAGAAGGTACCCACGTTTTGCTTAGACAGTGTACTCACGTGATAGGGGGCAGGCCTATCGCCGTTTTGTACGAATACACTGTCACATGACTAAGTACACCTCAGCCATGTGGGTTTCCTCACGATGTTTTCCCTCACCGTTAGCAACCATGATAAATTAACCACACATATGACTTTAGAAAAGACAAATTGGTGTAGGCCCGTCCCAGGATTGGAACTCACGCCCTTCTGTTTTTCGGGCGGGTGTTCTTACCCACTGGACTATCATGTCGCTACCCACTGGACTATCATGTCGCTAATTATTAATTATTATTATTATTTATTAATATATGCGACATGATAGTCCAGAGGGTAGAACACCCGCCCGAAAACAGAAGGGCGTGAGTTCCAATCCTTTTCTAAAGACATGTGTGTGGTTAATTTATCATGGTTGTTAACGGTGAGGGAAAACATCGTGAGGAAACCCACATGGCTGAGTTGTACTTAGTCATGTGACAGTGTATTCGTACAAAACGGCGATAGGCCTGCCCCTTATCACGTGAATACACTGTCTAAGCAAAACGTGGGTACCTTCTCTGGACACTAGATGGCGCTTGCCATGTGAGTTCAGAAGTATTGGTACCTCTGCCAACCCCTTCGGGGATAAACGGCGTGAACGTTTATGTATTATGTTATGTATTATTAATATAAGTGAAGCACGAAAGGTATGCAAAGATAAAAATGGCCGAAAAACTAAGCTTTTCAAACAACTGAAATGATTGTACTCTGCCAGTATGGAACCCGGGACCTCTGAATCCAGAATTATTATTTCTCCTAACCACTGGACCGCGGACGACCACGGATGACGTTTATACCGGAACTAGGGCAATGTTTAATAGGAGAAGGCTATTAATAAATCGAGAAGGGGCTATGTAATTTAACAAATTAATAACTAATTAATAAAGGAAAGAAAAATTTCGGCCCAGCGGGGATCGAATCCACGACCTCCGGGTATACGCCCCATCACTCTGCCAATTGAGCTATAATGTCAAGGGGCTACTAGTGCGAAATTCTCCTTTCTTTCCTTTTTAATTTTTAATAATCCGTACATGAGGTTTTCATGAACAAAAACATTCTAATTAAGCAAATTAATAAGTTTACTAGATATAGTAGCCTCGTTGTAAACTGAGTCGTAGCGCGATCGTTTCCCTAAGTACATCCCACTTACACTCAACCGTCCTGTGCGCTAACACCTTTATCTGTCTCTTTCTCTCTTACGATTCAGTTCATGACGCTCCTACTATGAATGACACATTGTTAATTGTTACAAAGGGGACGCAGGTGTATTTAGTTTGTAGTCTTATCGGACAATAGATGTTTTTGTAAGGAATATGTATATCATAGGGTAATCTTCAGATAAAATGCATTAGTAGTGAACGGCCGATAATGAACTTGATTACAATAATCGTCTTAGCAACCATGTCTACTATTGTTTTATCATACACCTGATTCGCAATTAGTGGGACGTGATATTAGGATTAAATACATAATATATGAATAATACAGTATGTAACGTATGATCACGACTACCCTATGTGATTAATGATTATACATACAAACGCATTACATATACTCAGGACAACAACTTCCAAAAAAGAGCACCCAGATATTGGATTGAATCAGGCGTTATATTGCGGAAATCCATACGAATTCTAATATAAATAAGTTTCTTCGCTTGATTCCGCTAAATACCTGCAGTCTTCATGCGACATGCATTGTGCACCGCCTGCCCTCCCACTCATAAATCACAATAACGCCCCAATAGCATTAGTCGCATCTTACGAAACCCACGCAAAGAAAGGATTTGTGCTATTTGAAAGCGACCCTACACAACATTGTGTTTAAAGAATCTTATTACAAGTAAAAAGATCCACCCGCTTTAAAAATTTTAATCCATATTTTCATACATAACCTCGTCACATTCAAGATTGCAATCAATTGCTGTAGCAATGGGGTCTTCCTTCTTTTGCAAAGGATCTCTAAAAATAATCCTTCCATAGCAGTTTCAAATAAAATCTGTAATTGTATTCTGTAAAATTGCTTTTCCACATATGATATAATTCCAGAAAAAAATATAAGTTAGTACAGTTTTAAAGAGTATTTTTCACTTCATTTTTTAGATCTCTATTTTATGCATTAGCTTTGTATAATATTTTATTACTCTTCCACACATTTATAAGTCTATTCTAACATCGTCATTATTCACACACACATATACATTCTTCGTTTACATGGTTTATATTCATTCAATCCAGCCGTTTTCGTTTATTTTCAAAACTTAAAACTTAGTTTTATAATTTTTATCAGGTAGAGGGTTATTGTTAACTAACTATTAACGTAACGTTCTGCAAATAATAATTTAATTGTATTCCCGCAACTAGGCTTTAATGAATATATATATTGATGTATTTTGATGTTTTAGGCTTTTGACGCAATATTCTTCATATCTGCGAAGGAGGGAGAGAACAACAGTGGTATCTACGTGATCATGGGCTGCGAGAGGAGGCCCAATGGAGTTTGTAACGGACTCTTTTATATTGGGGTGAGAATTTACAGTCAATTTTCAGTATGCCTGCCAATATCATCCACATGTGAGTCCTCAAAGAAGAATAACTAGAGCTATGGCATTTGAGTTCCTCAGCCACTTTTGGACTCGTGTTTTCAACATGGTTTATAAATATGTGTAAATGTTGCGCTAAAACTGCAATCAGACATGGAAAGTACCTCAAATATAAGAGCTCTTACAGTTCAGCGTTCGTTAATGAAAATTTTAATTTTTCTCTGCTCAACATATATAAGTTAAAAGTGTTTTTGTCTGTATTTCAACACGGCAAATGTAAATGATACTCGTATTTTACATTTTTCTTTGCTCAACATATCCTAAAAGTAACTATTCGTTTTCTCCTTCATTTAGTTGCCAGGTAAGGGATTATTGTGCAGCAAAAAGATCCCGGACACAGTCCTGTTCGGAGACAGGAGCTCGGAGTTCGCGGCGGAGGGCATCCGGATAACGCCGCTGGTGCCGATGAAGAAGTGGCTGCTGGAGTACAGTGGGGTCATGTGGTGAATATGCTATTAATTTTGTGTATTTCGATTAGTTTTTATTTAAAGGTTTCAATACTTTAAAACATGACATGTCATCTAAACTTGTACTGTTCAATTTATTTTAAACACGACCAACCTATCTGCTATTATTGTGCAATGTACATACATATTGAGGGCTTCATTCATTATAATTCGGTATAAATTATCTGAATGTTGAGAGTGGAAGAAATATCTATCACATTTCATAGTATGTTTAAACCGGATATGGACATAGCTCACGCGGTCACGCCGAAATCCCCAAAGGAATGATGGAGGCTGGTACGTCTAAACATTGATTATGTTGTCAAGTTTTATTAGATTGATTTGCCCCATACGTACATACATGCATTATACATACATATAATCACGGCTGAAGTCCCTAGAAGGGGTAGCTAGAGCTTCAGAATAACAAATTCCTCAGCCACTTTTTGAAGTTGAGTGAGGGAAAGATTGTAAAGTAAATGTTTTCAGTGAAGGGCCTCTAACCGCATCGCCGATCACTTGAATCACTTGAAAACCCCATTACCCTGAGTCGCCTCTTACAAACACCCGGAAGGAATCGGATAGGGTTATTCAAAGCTGACTCTACACAACCACATGCCACATATTATCTGATATAATAAATTTTATTCTAAAAATGATTATTAAATAAGTAATATATATGTTCCAGGTTCAAAGACGATCCATCAAAAAAGGTGCACGTAGACTTCAAAGGCGAGTGGAGTGCGACCACCAAGCATTTCGACTTCGACACAGATCTGCACCCCCCGGCCGTGATCCGGTCCATAGCCAACGAGAAGTGGAGCAGAGAGTACTTTGAATATTTGAAAACGTAAGTGACGGGTATAATTTTCAGTTATATACATACATACATATACATATACTCACGGCTATAAATACCTAGTCGGGGTAGCCAGAGCTAAGGAATTAGAAATTCCTCAGCCACTTTTGGAAAGCTTAGTGGGGAGAAGATGGCAAAATAAAGGTTGTTGGTGATGGGTCTCCAACCGCATCGCCCAAAAATCCCTTAAAAGTCCCAATACCGTTAGTCGCCTCATACGTACACCCACCGGAAGAAATGGGGTAGTGTTATTCTAAGCCGACACTACACAGCTCACGGCCAAGGGGTAGCCAGAGCTACAGCTAGACACTCTTCAGCCACTTTTGGAAATTGATAGGGTAAAAGATGGTAGAAATAAAGTATCGTTAGTGATGATCCAACCGCATCGCCCAAAAACCACTTAAAAAGCCTCATATCTTTAGTCACCCTTACGATACCCGTGGGTAGAAAACGGCAGTGATATTCTAAGCCAGCACTACAAGGCAAATTTCATTTTCAGTTCAACGCAGAAAATAAATATTTCCCGATAAGTAATAAATAACTATCTTTGTTTATCTTTCATTGTATTTTCAGTGACTTCGTTTTCTTGAGCTTTAAGATGATCTTATTAAAACAAACGAAATATGTCTTTACAAAAGTTGTCCATAAACATTCAGCAACAACAACAGTGTTATTTTGAAAATCAAAGTTGACGATGTTTCAAATAACACTGCCTCATATCTTGGAATTATCATGATTTCTGTCAAATGAAAGAAAGAAAATAAAGAGGGTCAGGGGGAAAAAACTACATCTAAAAGACCCGGGGCGTATACCCGAGGTCGCGGGTTCGATTCCCGCCTGTGTCGAAATTTTTCTTTCCTTTATTTATTCTTTATTTCTTAGTAATAATCCCCACATGAGGTTTTCATGAACAAAAAGATTTAAATTATGTGATAGTTAGGCGTTTTCAACGTTTGCATTCTATCTGAAAAGGTAGACAAGTGGCCTTCCGAATTAGTTAAAATTCGGAGGTAGGAAACGCAAACACTACTTAAACGTGTAAAAGAAATAAAGGATAGAAGAATTTCGCACTGGCAGCCAATTGACACGGTGGCTCAGTTGGCAGAGCGTCGGGGCGTATACCCGAGGTCGTGGGTTCGATTCCCGCCTGTGTCGAAATTTTTCTTTCCTTTATTTATTCTTTATTCATTATTTCATATTATTCCCCATTCCATCAGTACTTCCAGTGGAAGTTCCGGCAGGTCTAAATAGGTCCAGCCATTTCAGAGATTAGCCGGAATCAACTTAAAACAGTCAAATATTTAGAACAATTCTGTGTTGTATGTACTCGTACCGTGTATACATCCACAATGCATTTAGCTAAAAGCGGTTATTAAAATAAACTTAACAGGCAGTATTATTTTATTTATTTTTTAAGACGCGAAGGCTATCTGCTTATAAAATGTTTACTTACTTACTTATACTCACGCCCATTATTCCCATTGTGGTAGGCAGAGACTATCGATCGCCACTTAGTACGATCTTGACAAACCTCTCTTGCTTCCCTTACATTCATTATTCTTCTCATACATGCTCTTTTATTCTTCTCACTTCGGACCCCCGCCTTTATAAGAACGTTTTCTATCTGGTCAAGAAACGTTTTACGAGGCCGTCCTTTACTAACAATCCCATCCACATTGGCTCTATATATCTCTTTCGCTACTTTATTTTCATCCATCCTCTCTATGTGCCCAAACCGCCTCAACATTCCTTTTTCTATCTTGCATACTACGTCATCTTTCAAATCTACTCGTTCACGGATTACAGTATTTCTCACTCTATCACACAGCCTTACATTACATAAAATGTTTGCCGATTCATAATATAATAAATAATATTATATATTTCAGAGCCCATCAATCACACTACGAGCAGTTTGGAACATTAAAATGCAAGTTTAGTTTGGACAAGGAATCCTTCGAGTTGAAACTTCCCTCTTTCCGAGACCATAGTTTTGGTAAGAACTTACATATATATGTATACACTAGTGGATCGGCCCAGCTTCGCACGGGTAGCGTGTTTTTTAAGAATCTAAGATTTCTTCAATTACTGCTGAAGCTTTGTGTCATTTAGCGCAATTATTGCAATTATTAGCACTCCTGAACAGTGTAGCTGAGCTTTGTGACTTTGAATGCACTTTAATGAACAGTTCTGTATTTCCGTTAGTAAGCAAATTTTCAAATAAAAATATAACAAAGAACCTATGTACCTAACCTAACCTACCATGATGTAGGATGGAACTACTGGCGCCATCTAGTATGTAATATGTAAATTAATAATGATTTGGTTTTGGTCACGGGCGCGATGGCTTATTTCATGTATAAATTCGGTGTTTCTCTACCGATTTCTATGATTCCTTTTTATTGAATAGGTTATAATGTTAACTTTTTTAAATTAGGGATAAATGAGAGTACTATTAGACGCAATATTAAACAAATATCATCTGAATGCTCCGAACTGCTAAGCTATCAGGAGTTACACGTGTTATTGTGAGTAAACCATAAAAGATAGACATATGGTATTGCGGAATATTTTTTAGACAATTTTATGAAGAATATTTTTGCATACTTGATATCTATTCAACTTTAACTTTAAGAAGCATAAAAAATGGAGAAGTTATCCCGTTTTCCTAAAATTTCCCAAAATTCCCCTTCACTACTCTGCTGAAAAGTATACTATAACCTGCCCAGAAGTATGTAGAATAATTGTGCCAAGTTTCGTTAAAATCCGTCGAGTAGTTTTTGTTTCCATAAGGAACATACAAACCGACAGACAGACAGACAAAAATTTTACTGATTGCATTTTTGGCATCAGTGTCGATCCCTAATCACCACCTGATAGTTATTTTGAAAATATATTTCATGTACAGAATTGACCTCTCTACAGATTTATTATAAGTATAGATATAGATACGCATACTTACAGATATAAATCTAAAAAGGAATAGTCAGAGTTCCAAGGTTACATTAATTCCGAACCAGCTGAAAGTTGGTATAATTGTTCAAAATATAATTATAAATAAATCCTTAAAACTCCCCATCATTCCCTTGCGTGCATTTCTTTAGTTCAAGGTCAAAGATAAAAAAAAATATTTTGCGATTTAGAAAGAACTGTAGATCATAAAATTATCTATACAAAAGGTATCAATAATTATTTTCCAAAAAGATCCACTTCTCAAAAGTTATCAGCGTCATTTTGTGCACACGTTTGCACACAACCTCTGGGGTAGTGTACTCTGCACGTTTTTAACGCAGATTTCTCTTTAGGCCTATTCCACAAATTGAAATTGTAAAAAGTGATGGAAATGGAAGTTGGAACATAAACGTTCACGCTGAATATCCCCGAAGGGGTTGGCAGAGGTACTAATACTTCTGAACATCACGTGACTTAGTCACCTGGTGTTCAGACTACCCACGTTTTGCTTGGACAGTGTACTCGGGTGATAAGGGGTAGGCCTATTGCCGTTTTACGTCGTACAAATAAATGGACCGGACAATTAATAGAGAAAAAAATGTAGAACAAGGGATGATCGGTTATGGGTCTCAAATGACATCGCCCCACATAAAACATAAACAGCCCCATCACGTGGTCCTCAAACTCCTTAGTCACCTCTTAGGACACCCACAGGAAGAAACGCGTTAGTGCCATTCTATGTACCCATGACACTACATAGCTAAATCCAATATACCTTTTATACGGCGATAGGCCTGCCCCCTATCACGTGAGTACACTGTCCATGCAAAACGTGGGTACTCTGAACACCAGGTGACAAAGTCACGTGATGTTCAGAAGTATTAGTACCTCTGCCAACCCCTTCGGGGATATTCGGCGTGAACGTTTATGTTATGTTATGTTTAATATTATTTATCACTTACTCATCGACTGACTAGCTAAGAATTTCAAACTACTTACTCGAGTTATATTACTTTATGGACCTTTGAAGCAAAAATACATTATAATCCGATTTTGCCTATACTTGACATAATAATTCCCACCATTACTGATATCCTCAATGACTCCATAACCTCAGGATCATTTCCGACGGTATGGAAAGAAGCCCAAGTCACCCCGATTCCTAAAAAAGTTAATCCAAAATCCTTCTCTGAATATCGCCCTATATCTATCCTCCCTTTCCTTTCTAAAGTCCTTGAACGACTTGTGCACAGACAATTAAATGATTTCCTGACTAAAAATGATCTACTTAATCCTTTCCAATCTGGTTTCCGCCCTTCCCACAGTACCGTTACGGCTTTGGTTAAAATTACTGATGACATACGTTTGGGAATGGACAAGGGATTACTGACTGTTCTATCACTGCTTGACTTTAGTAGCGCATTTAATTCTGTTGACTTTGATATATTATTGGCTTTGCTTCGTTCTCTTAACATATCTCCAACGGTAATTGACTGGTTTCGTAGTTATCTACAGGGGCGTCGGCAGCGCATTCGCATCGAAGATTCTCATTCTCCGTGGTGCGATTTAATTGCCGGTGTTCCACAGGGTGGTGTGTTGTCTCCTCTCTTATTTGCTATATTTATTAATAGTATTTCTCATCAACTCACTTCTTCCTACCACCTTTATGCAGATGATCTTCAGATTTACACACAAGCAAATCTTGATCAATTGAATATGTCCATTGGCCTGATTAATGGTGAGCTGGAGCGCATTTTGCGTTGGAGTGAGGCATATGGGCTAGCAGTCAATCCAAATAAATCACAAATAATAATAGTCGGTAGTTCTCGAATGATTTCTAGGATTGATTACCAATCACTGCCACCTGTGTTATTTGACGGAAAATCAATCCCTTTTAGCCCCGTGGTAAGGAACTTAGGCATTATGATCGATTGCAATTTATCTTGGGTACCCCAATTAGAATCGGTAAGCCGAAGGATGTTCGCGTCAGCGGGCTCCCTCAGGAGACTGCGTAATTTTCTGCCTACTGCTACCAAAACTGCGTTAGCTCAATCTCTACTCCTTCCAATTTTGGATTACGCTGATACCTGTTATCTTGATTTAACGGAAGAACAGCTAAATAAATTAGAGCGTCTCCAAAACTTATGCATAAGGTTTGTTTTTGGATTGCGTAAGTATGATCACGTGTCTGTTTATCGTTCTAAACTTAAGTGGCTTCCTATTCGCCTCCGCCGAAATGCGCATACCTTGTCTCTTCTTTACTCTATCTTGTTCAATCCTGCCACCCCTTTCTATCTAAAAGAACGTTTTCAATTTCTATCTTCTTCCCATAACCTTAATTTACGTTCAGACCATAATCTTCAATTAACCATTCCCTTTCATTCAACCAATTTCTATGGCTCCTCTTTTTCTGTACACGCTGTGCAATTGTGGAACGCACTTCCTGTGGAGGTGCGATTGGCTAAATCACTTAATGTGTTCAAGGATCTGGTGAAACAACACTATCTCACTGAAGCGCTGTAATACTGTTGCTTTTTAAATTATATGTATTAATTATATTTCTAAAACATATTTGTGTATTTTGTTTAGGTATTTGTATTACTTGTATAAGTATGTAGTTATGTATGTATGTGTGTTCATATGTGTGTAATGAGATCCCTCAGAAAAGTTTGTAATGTAAGGTTATGTGATCGTGTGAGGAATGATGTGATTCGTGAAAGGTGTGGTGTAAAAGATGATATTGTAAGAAAGATAGAAAAAGGAATGTTGAGATGGTTTGGGCACATAGAGAGGATGGATGACAGTAAAGTGGTGAAAGAGATATATAGAGCCAATGTGGAAGGTAATGTTAGTAGAGGACGACCTCGGAGGACACATTTAGATCAAATAGAAAATGTGCTCAAAAAGGCAGGTGTCCGAAGTACGAAGAATAAAAGAGCATGTATGAAAAGATTGATGGATGTGAATGAAGCTAGAGAGGTTTGCCAGGATCGTACAAAGTGGCGATCGATAGTCTCTGCCTACCCCAATGGGAACTAACGGCGTGAGAATATGTATGTATGTATGTGTGTTCATATGTGTGTAATATGTATATTATTTTGTGTAATTAATATTTATGTTATTATTTATTATTTCAATTAAATAAGTTAGTTTTAAAGTAAGCTTGTTTTGTGCATCTACCCAGATAACTAGTCTACCGATCTCACCTTCCAAAGGTTGTCTGGAAGAGATCGCTTTTAGCGATAAGACCGCCGATTGTACCTCACTGTAAACTGTATGATAATTTATTGTGTAAATTTGTGTTTGATGTACAATAAAGAGTTATTCTATTCTATTCTATTCTATAATCATGAAAACCAATGACAATAAACATTTGTTTTATTAATTCTTCACAAAAATATTTATTATAATGATGGATCCTTGATACTCTAACATTACAAGTTCACTTTAACAGCATAATTATTATTTGATTTTGCTAGCGTGGCTTACAAAAATACTATCTAGCACATTTCATCACAAGTCATATTGGCCTACCAAACTTCTACTAACAAAACGCTTCCTACAACCAGGAACGAAACGCGACTGGTCGCTGATGCACCGGTACGCGTTCCACCACATCTTCTTGGAGGACGGCGTCAGCATCAGCGTGGGGGTCATTTGTCAGCCTTGCACCGCTTCTGTGTGAGTTATTTTTTAATTTTCTACTGCTCGTGTACTCGTTTGCCGTATAGTGTCGGCTTAGAATAGCACTACCCCGTTTCTACCGATGGGTGTACGTAAGAGGTGACTAACGGTATTGGGGCTTTTAAGGGATTTTTGGGCGATGCGGCTGGAGACCCATCACCAACAACCTTTACTTTACCATCTTTTCCCCACTGAATTTCCAAAAGTGGCTGAGGAATTTCTAATTCCTAAGCTCTGGCTACCCCTTCTAGGGATTTATAGCCGTGAGTATATGTTATGTTATGTATGTCGCGTACTCTGTCTATCATATTTTTAGATCTCCTCTTTGAAGAGAAAAAGGCGGGTTTCTATAAAAACATAGTCTCTGGTTTTTGCACGTGGATATTAGCAGTGGGCATTAATTTTACATACTTTTATGGGCACTTTTAGCATGTTACTTTTTATTGTTTTTTCTCAAGCATTTTTGCAGAGAAGATAAATAATTAAATATTGAAAGAAATGAAAATCGGTCAGACACACTCCGTACCCTTAGTTTTCTAGTATACTGTTACTCCTTTTAGAAGTTTTGGGCTCATTGTATGATCGCCACTCATCAAAGAAGTTAGTGCTGAGTCGAATAAAACTTTTTAATTCCAGAATTGAAATAAAATATTTCTATTCTGTTATTCACATGGTAAGTTATTTAACTAAGATGTAAGTTGATAAGATCAAGATTAGATTACTTTCGTAATAATTGGTAGCAAGCAATTGGCAAATTGGCTTCTTATTACTAACACACTTTGACGATATTTTTTATTAAAATAACATATTATTTGATTATTAAAAACAACTGGCGCCAAGCTAGGACCCGATTAAAATGTCCGACGATTATAAGCTCCACCGTCGGCCGCTTGGGGCAAGCATTTGTATTATTTTTGTTTGTTAGTCGTGCTTGTTGTTTTGTATGTTAATTGCTTATTATTAATTATTAATTGTATCTTATTATCATGTGCTTTCTATTAAACTTACTTGATCTGTGAGACATGACATGTATAAACTATCATGCTAAGTATTGAATACAACTGTTTTATTTCTATCTTCTGATCTTTTACTCATTTTCCTCAGTTTCGAAGCCGGAGAAATAGCTCTAGCGGACGGCGAGATACTGCCCATCAAGTGGGTAGATCTCAAACTGTATCAACATGGGGAGAACGGGATCGCACCACGTGACTACGCGTTCACGTTTCAAGCCGGAGACAAACAATATACCGTAGAGGTGAGACCTTTTTTTAAAGCTATATTACGTAAAAACCAAATTATTCTGTATTAAAAAAAGTGTGAAGTTAACACACATACGCATATCAGTCTTTAGTTTCGAAGCTCTTAAATACTCATTGACAATAGGCTATTTGACTGTGATAAAAATATACATTTCTTTTATTTCATTAGAGCGATTTGTAATAATTTGAGATAAAAATATTGCATTATTTTCCCAAAATATTTTTGATGCAGCTGTCACGTGACTAAGAACGATCGTGATTGGCTATTTCTAAAATGACGTAGATTACGCATAAACAAACTGAGTATCGCTTCGCTCATTGGTGTTTAATGCGGAATTGACGTCACTACGTGCCACAGCCGCCATATTATTTAAGGTCGCGTTTTTGCGGCAAATATCGCATTTTCTTTTTCGATTTTTTAATAAAATAGCTAAAATGAAGACAGAAAAATATTTTTTCAGGGCTCCTTATAAACAAATAAACACCGTAAGATAGTTATCAAAACTTTGTCAAATAGCCTATTATAATGGAAAAATAGAGAAGAGACGCAAACAAAATTGTCTCATAGATAAGTCACCTTAACGATGCAGTCCACCATTTTGCATGTGGAATGACAACTATTGTGCAAATAACATGGCATACTTAGTTTTCTCCATACTAAATGACATATTTTCTAGTCAAGCAACTTTAGCAGAGAGGCATTTTTTATCTGGGGGCACGGCAGTGCCCCTGCCAAGTCTCGAGCAAAACGGGCACGGCCGTACCATCTTTTCTCGAAGCGGTTCGCGGCTGTTTCGCCCCCCCTATATCTTCGACGTGGACAAAGCTAGGAGTTTAGGTTTTCGGTGAATAATAGTAGGCATTAGAACAAGCTTAAGTTCGAAATTACACGCCAAATGAATTAATAGTTTAGGAGTTACGGTCGATCAAAGTTACACCATTTTGTCACTCACTGACTCACTGACAGATCATCAAAAATCTAAGGTACTTCTAGCAGACTTAGAAACTTCAAATTTTGCACCAAGATAGGTCATTAGCCACATATAAAGGAAAAATTATAAAAACATTAAAAAATTATATGCCATAGAAAACAATTTTATATTTGCGGTTTGGCAAGAACATTACGTATGGATTTTGACTGCATTGTTAACTTTGTTCGTTGTTCAAGTACCTATTCAATTGGATGAATACATACATAGAATAGAAAAGAATAATATAAATGTAATACATAGACTATCATTAATACAAATTAATACATAAAGTTCATTAAATTAATAAAGCTAAAACTCCATTGTATTGCGATAAATATTGTATGCGCGCTCGATAGATGGCGTTGTACCTGTCTGAATCGCGCTATGGTTTCGTTACAAAGCGCAGTGTAAGTAGTACTTCAAAATAATTCGATAATTTTCATTTGATAGCGCCATCTGTCTATGAAAACCCATTTCGAAAATAAAAAATATTGTAGTGATAATTGATATTCGGAGAACTTTACGTGTTATTTAGTTATTTATCGGTATAGTACAAAGTGTAAAGTATGATCCTGAGGACCTAAAGAAAGTAAAAACAATAGTAATCAAATTTAGTAATGACCACTCATATGAACTTTGTGCTGTTAAAACCAAATTTGAAATTATATCTAGAGCGTATGTTCATCGGGAACAATTCCCCATATGCATAGCTTATGCTATAACCATACATAAGAGTCAGGGGCTGAGCCTAAACAATGCAATGATGGATATAGGTTCTTCAGTTTTTACCTGTGGTCAAGCATACGTGGCCCTTTCAAGAGTGACTAGTTTGGGTGGATTACATTTAATAAATGTGAATTTTAGTAGTATCAAAGCTCAGGAGACAGCAATAGCTGAATATAATCGACTCCGAAGTATATATCGCCCAGACTTGTCTACCTTAGAAGTAACGAAGCCTCAGAGAAGAAACAAAAGAGATAGAGATAGATAATGGGTTCTAAGCAAAGCAGTAGCTGACGTCCAAGAAATTGTGAGGTCACCTAAAAGTAAAAGAAAGAAATACACTTACAAAAAATAAATAAGATCCCACCAAAAACATTAAATGTAAAAAAATGCCAAGTCTCTCGATGCAGTCTTTCCATCGTAAAAAGTTTTGAGATCTCATAGAAGCCAAGTCCTATTCAAAATATTTCGTAGTTATAAATCAACATTTAGTAATTGTATCAATAGTTTTCTTTATATTATAATTATAGTGACTTGGCAATGAGCACAAATTAAAAGCTGCTTGCTGCCTGGAATTATGTGCAAATGTTACTGACGAGACCAGTGATCAGATTATTTGTTATGTGTGAATCATGATGGTCACTACCGACTACGTGCTCCAATACAATATAATAATAATAATAATTTAATTAATAATAATAATAATTTAAGAGTTTTATGAACGCCTGAAAAGTGTGCTTAATAGCTACTTGTCAGGCGTTAATAAGATCCGAGCCATTAACTCCTGGGTCATGCCTGTACTGATGTACACATTTGGCGTGCTCAGATGGACTCAGACCGAACTCGACGCTCTGGACAGACGAGTCCGCACGATGATGACCTCTCATCGAATGCATCATCCGAGGTCGTCGGTTATGAGATTGTATATCCCGCGGAAGTGTGGTGGTCGAGGCCTCTTGAGTGCCAAAACCATGCACAACCGCGAGGTATGCAACCTCAGAAACTATTTTTTGACGATGACGGATGATAGTATTCGGGGAGAGGTGGTCGCTAGTGATAAAGGACTGACTCCCTTATCGTTGGCCTCACAGGATTGGCGAACCCCGGAGGTACTTAGCACCTCTGATCGGGAGTCCGTATGGAAAGAGAAGGAGCTGCACGGGAGGTTTTACAAGGTACTTCACGAACCTTTCGTGGACCGTAAAGCCTCCCTGCATTGGCTGCGTTTCGGGGATCTCTTTGGGGAAACCGAAGGTTTTGTCTGTGCAATACAAGACCAGGTTATCAAGACGCGGAACTATCGGAAATACATCCTAAAGGACGGTACCACAGACATCTGTCGAGCATGTGGCCGTCCCGGAGAGTCACTTAGGCATGTTATTTCCGGTTGTTCGGCTCTTGCTAACACTGAGTACTTGCACAGACACAACCAAGCAGCCAAAATCCTGCATCAGGAGCTCGCTCTGAAATACGGACTCTTGCAACAGAGGCTGCCGTATTACAAGTATCTGCCGGAGCCAATCTTAGAAAACGACCGTGCCAAAATCTATTGGGACCGATCCGTTATCACGGACAGGACTATTCTAGCGAATAAGCCTGATATCGTGGTATGGGATCGGTCGCAGTCGAGGGTATTTCTAGTGGATGTCACTATCCCGCATGACGAGGGTCTCGTGAAAGCCGAAACCGAGAAGCGTCGGAAGTATCTCGATCTGGCTCACGAGATCACCGACATGTGGGGTGTGACCTCGACTGAAATTATCCCAATTGTTTTGTCCGCGAACGGGTTAATTCCAACCAGCCTCGCGACCAACTTGAGGCGGTTGGATTTCTGTGGCGTGTCGGTTCCAGCACAAATGCAGAAAGCGGTGCTGCTCGATACGGCTCGGATCGTCCGTCGGTTCTTGAACCTGACTCCCTGACCCCGACCGACTGTGCTTTTGTCGGGGAGTACCGCCTCTCCCATTTAAAATTTATATTTTCATTTTCGGCCATGGGAGAGGCGAGAAACAAAAATGTCTTTCGAAATAATAATTAAGAATACCTTACGGGCCATCGCTTTATGAAAGTAAATGAATCGAGAGTGCACTAAGACTGACTGCCTTTGCCGAAATTCGGTTGGGACGACACGGATAAAGCAAAAGAAAATTAATTTTGTGATATTAATGTTTACGCATGCGGTGTGTGTAACTTTCAACTCCTCCAAATATGCCGTTTTATTTGTTTCTTCTTGTGCTCATTGCCAAGTCACTATAATTATAATATAAAGAAAACTATTGATACAATTACTAAATGTTGATTTATAACTACGAAATATTTTGAATAGGACTTGGCTTCTATGAGATCTCAAAACTTTTTACGATGGAAAGACTGCATCGAGAGACTTGGCATTTTTTTACATTTAATGTTTTTGGTGGGATACAAAATACTCGATTCAAATAAACAGGTTATGAGAAATATTATAATGCTCTTTTTCTTATTATTATTTTTGTAAACCAAACGCAGGTGGTGGTCGAGCACGAGTCCATCCACTTCGTGTCCGAGGAGTGGGAAGCGCGCATGGTGGAGCGGTTCTGTCGGTACCGGGTCAACGGCGTGCCGGGGCGGGGCGTGTCCGAGTTCCACTACCGGCACCGCGGCGGGCGGCCGGGGGCGCGCGCGCGGGGGACCCCCGGTGGTATAGGGAGAGTGGGGGGGTGAATAAATAGAATGACATTTAGTGGTTGTGTTTTAATTGATAGCTGTGTAGTGTCGGCTTAGAATAGCACTATCCCATTTCTTCCGGTGGGTGTACGTAAAGCCCCCAGTATACAATGGCCCATGTTGGCGCACTGCACGCCATCGCCACTGTGTACAAGGGGTAATGGCATATGATGACGCACGTTTTTGACCCCATTTTTTAATTGATATCAGCTTGTTCTGATGATCCTCCTGTGATTGCACAGTCCTTATCAGCTATACAAATCTTTCACCACTTTAATTTCAACCGCCCTCTGGAAATAATATGGATAGTGAAGTCAGTTTCAATGTAAATATTGAATGGAACTACCTGTGCAGTAGTTTGTATATACCATTGAGAAAAAAAAGTTTACCTACTTTCTCTCGTGTATTTTTTTTATCCATCAGCTCTGACTGTTACCATATATGATTTAACTGTGAAGTGAAGTATTGATGGACAACACTAAGCGGACCGTCTCGATTTGGTAAAGGTCGCGGGAAGCCGATGGATGAGGACAGCATAAATCCGGTCGTTATGGATATCTTAAGGGCAGGCTAATGTTCAGTAGTGGACGTCAATTAGCTGATGATGTTGATGAATACACAAGATACAATACAATCAAAAGATTGAATTCTAATTTTTCAATTATTAAAAGCGATTTTTTTTGTTCCCGAAAATTTAAAAACGAATGTGAATTTTTCAATTGTGTATACAAGCAAATACACAAACCTAAGATAACATTTTGTGATTTTAATATTTCTTTACCATTTTGGAAGCAAGAGAGGTTTGTCAAGATCGCACTAAGTGGCGATCGAATGTCTCTGCCTACCCCAATGGGAATAATGGGCGTGAGTATAAGTAAGTAAGTAAGTATTACCATTTTTACAGCATCGGAACTTAATTGCTGAATTAGAGTACACTAAATTGGCTCTATTCTAAGAGATAACCAATATATCTGACTCGCAATTTCAACACACCACAACATTTGTTCTAAATATTTTAATACATCATCAATTTAATAGTGTCAACATCACAATAAAACATCAAATATAATGTAAATATTTTTTGGTACAGATGATAAGCAATATCCAAATCAAATAATTCACTTCTGAATTCCTTGTCATGGTACAATCTTATGCATTATTCAAATAATATACATGAACTTAAACTAACGTTATCGTTAATGGCTTATCCAACACTTAAGTTGAGTTAAAAAAACTTTTCAAGCATTTAAGTCTTGGTTAACTTCGAGCAGCCCCAACTATGGTGAGAGTGAACATGAAGATGTTGATGATGTCCAAGTAGAGGCTGAGGGCGGCGAAGATGTAGTCTTCGGGTGAAATGGCGTACTTGTGACTGCCACCCATGATCAGCTGCGTGTCGTATACGAGGTACAGTGAGAAGATGAGAGCGCCGAGACTTGCGTAGACTAACGTCACGATTCGGTTTGACGGGATGAATATGCAGATTATACCTGGAAAGAAAGGAACTTATAAAATCTGGTGTGATCATTGGTGATCATTAGTAGGTTGAATTTTTTCTAATGTAGTATTTATTCGCGCCAGACATGTATTCGCGGCTTTAGCATAGTCTATATTGAGTGATTGATAGATGGATAGATAAAAATCACTTACTCTTGACTTGACCTTTGATTTGAATGGAGGTGGTATTATTGTGAAATTGTAATTGAATTGTATAAATTTTGAGTATTGTGATACTAATAGAATCAGCATATTTTGATTGTATATATGGTTAATCGGTGGAATTGTGGACCATATAAAAGTGATATCGTCTGTGAAAGTGAACCTCGATACCATTGGGTACGGTCACCGATGCACGCGTTTGTATCAGGAATACGTAGAATACGAAAGAAAGCAAAGAAAGATTCTCTATAAACGATATCCCTTGGCCAGGGAATCGTATGTTGATCCAAGACTGAATGCATTCAGATCTCAACAAACTTTGAAGAATAACACCATTTGGAAGAACAAAGGACGGAGCAACTCACCAGGACAGCACAAGTAAGTGGAATACATTAAATAAATTACGGTAACCGAATAATTTTGGTAGCAGAGCAGAAATACAGAACAGTATTAAACAACATGGTAGAAAGAGAAAATTGTAGTGTCTATACTATGTTAGATACTCTTTGTACCATCTAGTGTAATACCAATGATAACACGTAACCCTATCCGATTACTTATTCCTTTTTAAAGAATTTGCTCTTTCTAGTGATAGGTTAGCGATGTGACAACATATTATTTAAAATTAACAGGCTGCGATAATATAAAATAAGACTAACCATTGTATTTATTACTAGCATTTATTCCTCCTTATCTTTAAATAGATTAATTGTCCCTGTGGTCTAGTGAAGGAGGAGGTCTTTGCTTACGATCTGGAGGCCTTTAATTCCCGGAGAGTCAACTTACACATTTAATTTGTAAGATAATATTTTTGAAATACCTGCTTATACGAAAATTAAGATGATCCCGTACTTCAAAGGGCACGTAAAACCGTCTGACCCTGACTCTATCACGGTAGTAGTCTGCCAACTAGACTATCACCTACGTAATCACCTTATTCAGGGGAGGCTCGAGCCGCTCAGTGTTGCTGCGGTAATTATGTTGCAAGTAATTACGAACATATATATGTATATGTGGCTTTAAAAATATATGTACCGAAAGGCAAACGTGATAGCCCAGTGGGTAGAACACTCGGTTATCGTGCAAACGACTAGTGTTCAAATCCTGGGCGGGCCTACACCAATTTGTTTTTTCTAAAGACATGTGTGTGGTTAATTTATCATGGTTGTTAACGGTGAGGGAAAACATCGTGAGGAAACCCACATGGCTGAGTTGTACTTAGTCATGTGACAGTGTATTCGTACAAAACGGCGATAGGCCTGCCCCCTATCACGTGAGTACACTGTCCATGCAAAACGTGGGTACTCTGAACACCAGGTGACAAAGTCATGTGATGTTCAGAAGTATTAGTGTCTCTGCCAACCCCTTCGGGGATATTCGGCGTGAACGTTTATGTTATTATGTTTATATGTTATGTACCGAACAACAGAAGCACGACGACAGCGCAGAGTAGAAACCCGCCTATCAGCGTAAAGTCCCACTTGGTCTGAAATGCGAACAACGTCAGCGCCAGGCACACTGCCGCCGTGATGCCCACCGCCATCATCACCTGCCATCAAGATTAATATTACTAAAGAATTGCTTTGTGCAGATGAAGAGACTGAAAGAAAAAATACTGAGTACACTCAAATCAACTCGGTGTAGCGTTGGTGGTTAGTACCAATACAACTGTATCAGGGAGCTGGCTTATTGGCGTTCTCTAAGAATACACTAAGACTAGATAGATATAGATAACTAAGGTGAACATAGACTAAGTAAAAAAAACATCAAAAACTTTGGTTTTAAATAATCCAGTGGTGTTTAAATCACACGATCTGTAGGGAAATAACCGCAGTATATATCCAAAGTGCGGCACTCTATGTTGTGTAAATAAAACAAACAAAATGACCTCATAGACATCATAGATACTGGAGATGATGCCGAGCAGAAAGCTCTCAGCCAGCGTGAAGATGGCGAGACACGCGAGGTTCCAGGGAAACATGCGACTTATGTTGACACAGCACGTCATCAATATCAAACATACGAACAAAAACGCGAGCGCGATCCATCTGGAAAAAGAAACATGGTACAGATCAAATGATATTTTTAGCTGATATTTTAGCCCCAATACTGTTAGTCGCCTCTTACGTACACTCACCGGAATTTCGAATCCATTTGTCCACAGTGCATTTTTTTAAGTTCTATTTTTGTATAATTTATACCTATTATATTATAATATAATAATTTGTTAACATATTGTGCAGTAACCGACATGCTTAAGTAGCCAGGCCATTATGCATTCTTAAAAAACGACCATACATACTCTGAACACTAGATGGCATTTATATTAAGTGATGTTCAAAATTATTAGTTATATTTTACATAAACTTAATTCAATAATTTTGTCCGTGTAATGCTGGCTCGGAATGTCGCTACCCCTTTCTAACCACGCATTTTGTTAGAGGTAAGATGCTTTTTTGAGTGGATTTTGGGCGATGCGGTTGGAGGGAGACCCATCACCAACGATACTTTATTTCTACCATCTTGTCCCCTATCAACTTCCAAATGTGGCTGACGAGTTTCCGGCAATGGCTTTTACTTTTTTGAGATTTATGGCCGTGAGTGTATGTATGTATGTATGTATGTATGTTAAATCAGTAATCCAAAAATCCTTGTTCTCTGTCCTCAGCTGGGTTACTTACACAGTGTAGGAATTTCTCTGCACCCACAGTTTGGTCGGCTCATTGAAAACGAACAAAGCTATGATGCCCATCGTCACCAGAAGTTGGCACATCAGGATGGAGTACACCTGCAACATGCAAATTATCCTTCATTATAAGATATTAGCGGGATTTTTATCCTAAGAAATATCGTGGAGACGATGAGAGGAGAATTCAATCTTGAGGTTTAACACTATATTTAAAAAGTATAGCGAATTACTTCAAGGTAATGATCCGAGGAAAAATAAATAAATATACTCGTACCTTTCAGGTTAATCGATAGTGGCCTTGAATGTGAAATTCAGAAAGAATACATAAAATTGCAATGATTATTCAATAAGACGGCTTTATTTAGCCACTCCATTTAACTAAGTTAATTGATGGCAAAAACACTTCAAGAAGTAAAATTTTTCCTATTATCGACATTTATTTTTACTTTCTTTCTTTCAAAAGATCTACATGATATTCACCATCGATTGCAACTCAACTACTGAATATGCAAGTGAAACATGATCGTTAGTGTTAAAAAGCATTTCATTATCACGCATCCTCCATTTGTTTTCCATAATAACTATCACGAAACTCTGTCAGACAGTCATCCAAGAACAAATTGAAGAGCCACGGAAAAGCTACACAACCCGGTCGGACACCTCTAGAAACACCTGACCAATCTGTTTTTTTCTCGTTTATTCTTACACGTGCACTGGAATCCTCACTGAGTGATACTAATCTATACTTATAATAAATCTGTAGAGAGGTCAATTCTGTACATGAAATATATTTTCAAAATAACCATCAGGTGGTGATTAGGGATCGATACTGATGCCAAAAATGCAATCAGTAAAATTTTTGTCTGTCTGTCTGTCTGTCTGTCTGTCGGTTTGTATGTTCCTTATGGAAACAAAAACTACTCGACGGATTTTAACGAAACTTAGTACAATTATTTTTCATACACCTGCGCAGGTTTTTGTATACTTTCCAGCAGAGTAGTAAAGGGGAATTTTGGGAAATTTTGGGAAAACGGAAGAAGTTACTCAATTTTTTAAGCTTCCGTCGCGTGTGCAGCCTCAATGGTTAAACTTACATAGAAATCATGTGTGACGGAAATATTCTTCATAAAATTATCTAAAAAAAAATCCTCAACAGTTTATGTCTATCTTTTACGGTTAACTCACAATAACACGTGTAATTCCTGATAGCTTAGCAGTTCGGAACATTCTGATTATATTTGTTTACTCTTACGTTTGTAAACCTCTCACTAATCCCTACTTTAAAAAAGGTAACATTATTACCTATTCAATAAAAAAAGAATCATAGAAATCGGTAGACAAACACCGAAATTATACATAAAATAAGCCACCGCGCCCGTGACCAAAACCAAATCTTTACTAATTTACATATAACATACTAGATGGCGCCAGTAGTTTCATCCTACATCACGTAATGATTTATTTTTTAGATTGTTATAAATACTTCATAGCATTTTATTTAAAAATTTGCTATTAAACGGAAATACTGAACCGTTCATCAAAGCGCATTTAAAATCACCAAACTACACTGTTTAGGGATTGCTATAAATTTAATAAATTGAAAACATTGCGCTGAATTTCACAATGCTTGAGCAGTGACTGAAGAAAGAAACCTCAGATATTTAAAAAAACAACGCTACCCGTGCGAAGCTGGGCGATCCACTAGTGCAAGAATAAGTTGACAAAATTGTACTACATGTTTATAAACTATAACATATTATAAAACCCAAAAACATTTTCTTGTCACAGATTTTTTAATCTATGAAGAACTATATGTATTTAAAAAACTAGCTGACCCGACAGACTTCGTACAGTCAAAAGTGTAGACTTTCACGTCGTCAAACTGATATATTTAACTGACCCGTTGAGTCTCTCCGTCATGTGATGAGAAAAAAGGTGTTTTCATAGTGTCCTAAAAATTTTTTCATGTTCACTTTATAAATTTTAAGTTTATAAGTAAAATAGTTTCGGCTGAACATTGATTCTGAGTCAGTCAGTCCAACGAATACAGATACTCTAACGAGAAGAATGCTCACTCCATACAATACGTATTTTTGTTAGTACCTGCGACAAGTGGTCAGATGTCGCTGTAGTCTAATTTTGGAATGGCGGGAATTTTGAAAAATCTACCATTACCGATGTGGCGGGAAATTTGAAATTTTGCAATACTTTTCTAGGATCTTGATTGATACTGAAACATTCATTTAATTTTATTTCAAGGAATAAAAGCTAGGTATTGGTTTGCTTTTTTTGCTTGAAATAAAATGAATTCATATTGAAGGAAATAAATAAAACGAAAAGTAAAATTTCAGGAGTTTTTTAATATTTTAATTTTCTTAGCTAGACGTTTCTTGGCGTATACGCTAGATAATTCTCTGTTCTGCACTGTGCAAAATCTTTTTATCATTATTATTGAAACCGAATTCTGTATAATTTTTATATTCTCAGACCTTTTTTTGTCATTTTTTTCTAATAATTTTATGCAATTGTACTTTATTTTATCCTCATGGTCATTTTCTTTTAAATATTTTTTTATTAGTTTAGCAGATTCTTCAACACAGGCTACAAAGCTATGGTTAGCATACTGAAGACTATGCTTGCCACCTACATATTCTTTAAATTCTGTGAAAATATGTACTTCAGACTACTTATTGGCAAGCATAGCCTTCGTACAGCTCATGCAATCTCTCATATTTTTTTTGAAAATAAAACCTCAAACATACGCGCAAGCCTGTGTTTCTGCTGAGCTTTCTATATCTGCCTCTGGAATATCAAGTTGCCCATGCCCATGCTCTGAAGCACTAGGACCTGATTTGGTTGTCAGGTAATTAGATTTTGACACTGTTTTATTTTTGTTTCCGCTACGAATATTTCTAATATTGCTTAAAATAGCTGTTTTAAAGCCAGCAATGAATGGAGCGACTGTGGGATTATCATTTGACCCGCAATTGGCTCTTATACACCCAAATAAATTTTTAATGGGATCTTGATTGATTCGCCTTGTGGGTATGCTTTTAACGTTATATTTTTTATTGAGATTATTCCACCGTCGCTCAGATCCATGGATCAATTTAAGCCAGCCCAATTGTGACGGTGGCTTTCTGCGGCACCCAATAAATTATAACTCATTTACTAAAACATACATACATACATATTCTCACGCCGTTAGTTCCCATTGGGGTAGGCAGAGACTATCGATCGCCACTTTGTACGATCCTGGCAAACCTCTCTGGCTTCGTTTGCATCCATCAATCTTTTCATACATGCTCTTTTATTCTTCATACTGCGGACACCTGCCTTTTTGAGCACATTTTCTATTTGATCCAAATGTGTCTAAAACTACAACTACAATTAACACAACTAAAATTTACTAAAACTACAGATTTTTTTAAAAAACTCCATATGTGGGCTCCGGGGTTAGTAAAATTAGTTTTATATGGTTTTCCTTCTTGCTGGTCTGGCGCATTAGCATTCAATAAATCAAATAAATTATTGAAATGCTCCAAAAATTTTGCGGTGCAGATTGCTGCTGCAGGTAACTCATCTGAAACAACGATGCTATATGTATAGTTACATTTTTATTTTAAACGAGGTTATATTAAGTTATTTTTTTACTTAAGGTACATAGAACTTATTCTTCAAATGAAATATATAGTGACTACTCTATTGATGAGAAACTGCATTAAAATCTATTGCTTATTTTTAAAGATGTCATCATACACAGGCAAAAAGTAACCTTTCAGTTCGCGCTTGAAGGTGATCCTACAGCATACATCATGGATTAGTCGGGAAGATCCTCTAAATACAATTTATATAAATTGTTTTATGATTTGTCATACAGTTATTAATAATCAGAATTATGAATCGCATTTATACATACATGATTATAACTGTGTAGTGTTGGCATAGAATAACACTATCCCATTTATTCTAGTGGGTTTGCCTAAGGGACAACTAACGGTGTTGGGGCTTTAAGGGATTTTTGGGCGACGCGGTTGGAGACCCAACACCAACACCCTTTATTTTACCATCCTTTCCCCACTCCACTTTACAAAAGTGACTGAGGATTTTTTTATTCCTCAATGGCTACCCCTTCTAGGGATTTATAGCCGTGAGAATATGTATTTATGTGTGTAAGTACATACATATTCTGCCTAAAAAGTTGATAGGTAGATAACTCACTGGTGGATGCTTTAGAATAAATGCCCATTGCCGCAGAGTGGATTAATATTTGGGTTTGACAACTTAGGAGCAAACACGAAGTGAGGATTGCTATTATCTAGCTCATAGAACTTTTTTATGTGCTTCCAAGATGCAACACCTGAAATGAGAAAAACAAAATTTATTTTAACCATTTATGCAACTTACTTATACTCACAATGTTGTTTCCATTGGGGTAGGCAGAGACTATAGATCACCACTTTGTACAATCCTCGCATACCGCTTGCTTTGCTTACATCTATCAATCTTTTTATTCACGCTCCTTAATCTTGAGCACACTCGTGTCTCCATCTTGTCCATTAACAGTTATCCACTTTTGCTCTATTGTAGTGTTTTCAACATGCAGAGTAATGAACTCACAGCTCACCCTATGATACCCATCTTTTAAAGTCTAGTTAGAATATAAGCACTTAACAATAACTATATTCATGTTATAGAAATTAAACATGTATTTAACCTCTTTTAAGTAATACAAAAAGCATGCGTAATTCTAAATTAAATAACTTTATATTCAACTGCAAAACCAAGCATTTATTTTCATCCCTCATGAATCCGAATTTCACTATAGATCTCTTTCACAAATGGTTACATTAAAAATAACTTTAAGTTTTAAACTTACTGGTAAACATTTTCATTATTTTTGCTCAGAGTTGGAAACCTATGAAGTCTAAGTCCAGGGTTTGTAGCTTCGCTGGAACCACACTTGGAGCAACTGAAGTAGAAAAGAAAAGTTTGTATAAGCATAACTAGCAATTAATGATAATGTAATGATTAGCAGTATGTGTATTAATAACCATATTTATGAGAACTATTTACTTATTTCAAGGAAAGTTAAACAGCTATCAATACAAATTAACATCATTTGAATAGTTAGCATGAAGCTACTTATAGAATCTCACGGTCAAAAACAAATTAGCAACAAAAGTGCATTACAAATATATATTTGCTTTTGAAGTATTAAACATGGTTCATATGGCAGTAAAATAATATACTTATTAAACTGATTAAGTAGGGAAAACTTTTTAATTTTATGACCTTAAGAAATATTAAAACATGTAAGAAAATAAATAATATTAACATAACCATAAAAAAATAACTACTGAAAACTTGCCTGAGCGCGCTAAAGTTAGTACATAATAGATCCAAATCTTGACAATAACTAGTAAAACTATAGCTTACTCTAATTATGAAACTGTTTGTATTATATCTGTTTGCATTTGACACTGTCTTCTAGATGAAGAGGTTTAGGTTCGATTCCCACAAGGGCGATTGTTCGCCTAACCCTTTGATTAGTTTTGAATCAAGTAGTTAGGTGAAGTAACAACTCAACTATAGTATCTTTATTTTTATGGTAAATAAAACTTTATAATGGGTTGTTTCTGAACCTGAACATTGTACTCTTAACTTAACTCTTACAGTTGCTAAATAATGAAATATGCATAAGTATTTTTACTCACCGGCGATACAAGTGAGACATTATGCAGAAAATATCAATGCAAACGAAATTCAGGGTCAATATCTCACTTCACAAAGTGTCTCAGTCAAAACTGGCACAAAACACGACGTAAATCTTGAAACACGTATCAACTCAACGTATAAGTCAGCAGAAGAGAAGTATCGAGAAGATGAAGAATATTGGAAGACAGAAAACTTCACAACCAATAAAAATAAAATTCAAATTTCCGAGTAACTTAGGTGCAAAAATATTATACCAGCTCAAAATATTAATACAACCAGAACTTCTACCATTTTCTTCATGTATGAAAAAGACGCGACCAAATTCAAAATATGTCAAGTAATTATATTTAGCTCATAATTATATACCTAAATTCAATTGGTTCAATTAATTAATCATAGTTTTAGTGAGTTCAGAACCTAGAAGTTTACTACCATTTTACTGTTTTACCAGCATTGGTCACACTTCAACTGGATCAACTACCATACATTTGTCAATGTGTGTGTGTTGTGTCTGTACACGCGAGTGAACACCCCCTGAGAGTCAGTCCGTCTTGTCTTGCCTTCATGCACGTGTGTCAATTTAATTGCGGAATATTTTTTAAATTGTATTATCTTCTAAGTTGTTTACTTAAATTTAGTGATGTCAAAGACAATTTTGTTCACAATTAAATATTCTTAATCAACAGCACATTTGTTTGGATAAGAATTAATTAATATTATGTTATTAATATTATGTTGATAAAACATTATGGCAAATAATTGGCAATAATGCATTTATTTCGACCAAATTTGATTACCTACCATAAAATTAGTTATAATGCAATATAAGATAGACATACACTGACGCAATTTTTTTAGATTATTTAAAGAGGAATAATTCTTATATGCGCACTTTTTGGGTAAATTAATCTATTTACACAGGCACACAACGGAATGCTTAAAATATGAACAGTTATCCCTGTTTTTGCAACTTTTTTCGTTGATTTTTTGCTCCTATTGGTCAAAGCGTGATGATATATAGCCTAAAGCTTTCCTCAATAAATGGACTATTCACCACAAACATAAGTTTTCAATTTTATTCGGCAGTTCCTGAGATCCTAGCGTTCTAACAAACAAACTCTTCAGCTTTATAATATAAATATGTATATTTAAAAAAAAAATGATTTGAAAGTTACCTTGCGTATAAAGGCTCTTCTGATAGATTTATCGTCAAATAGATATCCTTTGACTTCTCCATTTTCGCCGACGTCACTTTGAGGTACATTTTCAGTAGGTGTTGACTGGAACCCAATAATAATGTTATCATGTATACTTATTATCTAACTAACGACCCACCTCAGCTTTATACGCAAAGTCAGTGTTTTTATGCTACGAGTAGTAAATATGAAATAAACTAATAAATGAAGGATAGAAAAAAATTGGCACAGGCGGGAATCGAACCCGCGACCTCGGATATACGCCCCCGTCGCTCTGCCAATTGAGCTACCGTGTCAATGGCTGCCAGCTATCTTTCCTTTATTTATTCTTTATTTATTAGTAATAATCCCCACATGAGGTTTTCATGAACAAAAACATTCAAATAATATGAAATAAAGCCTATAATACATATTATTCGAAAAATCGGTCATAGTTCGCCACGTACTTAATAAATAATTTACTTATTGCTTCCTTTATCTAAATAGTTATGTAGTGTCGGCTTAGAATAGCACTCACCCATTTATCCTATGGGTGTCGTTCGAGATGAGCAGTCGGAGGCTCATAACAAACAACCTTTTTTTCCGCCCAATTTCCGAAAGTTACTGAGGAATTTCAAACTCTAAGGCTCTAGCTTCTCGTTTTTGAGATACATCAATGAGTATAATATGTGTATGTGTCCAAATAGATTTACAAATTATTAAAGGAATAAACCATTAATATCTAAATAATTCTGTTGTTTATTATGAAAATTTGTTTATACGGGATGAGTCGAGAGGAATTTACAATGGGAATCGTTTTGAACGAAACGAGAGAAAGAAAAGAAACGTTTTGATCGAAATAAAATCGGAAATGGGATAAAAATGAACTTGAAATATTAATATTCACCTAGAGAAAGCTGTGTAGTGTCGGCATAGAACAGCACTACCCCATTTTTTTCCGGTGGATGTACGTAAGAGGCGACTAACGGTATTGGGGCTTTTAAGGGATTTTTGGGCGATGCGGTTGGAAACCCGTCACCAACAACCTTTATTTCACCATCTTTTCCCCACGCAACTTCCAAAAGTGGCTGAGGAATTTCTGATTGTTTTTTTTTTGTTTATATTCTATTTGACACAAGAAAAACCAGACTCGATTCTTATCCATTTTTAACCGACTTCAAAAAAAGGAGTGTTCTCAATTCGACCGTATTTTTTTTTAATTTTTTTTTTATATTTGTTCGCCGATTACTTTGCCATTTATGAACCGATTTTGATTATTATTTTTTTATTCGATAGAAGATACTCCCGGATTGGTACCATGATGAGGATATCAGGGTCTGATGATGGGATCCTGGAGAAATCGAGGGGAACCCTGAAAGTTTATAGGCAAATGTACCGCGTTTTACATATTTTCTGAACTGATGTTGGCATTTGCTTCTGAAAATCATATTGTTATGCCGCTGAGCTGATGATGGAAGGTGTGGGTCCTTAATCACTAGGAGTTAGGAAACAGTTCTTTCACCATTCCATAAAGATTTATGCTCCTCTTCGTAGCTTTTATGAAGAGAAGTACAGGTTCACTCAACATTTCTTTTGTTATGTTATTGTTACCGAGAAAGTACCATGAGACCAGGATCTGATGATGGCATCCCAGGAAATCGAGGGGACTGTCGAAACTCACAACCATGTGACAGTGTATTTGTTCAAAACGCCGATAGGCCTGCCCTGTATAACGTGAGAACGTGGGTGTGTCCAAGCAAAGCGTGGGTACTATGAACAACAGGTGATAATGTCACGTGATATTCAGAAGTATTACTACCTCTGCTAACCCCTTCGGGGATATTCAGCGTGAACGTTTGAGTCTTTCTTGAGATGTAGAATTGGAGACCATGGCCTTTCGAGGGATTTCAAGAACAATGTAAAGTTACATATGGTTGAGCCTATTTAGTATCGTATAATAATAGAAATACCGGAAATACGAAGAATAATACAATAACCGTCGCACTGCCTCATACGAGAGGCATCTTTGCCAGGTCTACCCATCTCTAAAACTCGTAAAATAAAATAATTTTTAACAAAAAGAACAGCTCTCAAATTAATTTAAGAGAATTTTAATATTTAGGTAGGTTGAACTGACGCGTGTGGAATAAAGAAATTGCTAAGGTATTAATCACAGTACTCATATTCAATTAAAAAACTTATTTCGTACTTTTTAGTACTAGATAGTTTATTTTCGGTTGTTTTTCCCACTATGAAGTCGGTTTTCTTTTTTTTAAAAATTATTTTTCTAATCGTTTTAACGTCTACAGTCAATGTAGTTTTATATGTAATACCAAATAGAATAATTCCGAAACATATAATAATGGCATGTAATTATTCCAATAGGAATTTCAATAAAAAACGATAAAATCTTTTAGCAATAACTAAAAAATCATGGTATGATTAAATTATCTATCAATATGTGATTTTTTAACAAAAAAAAACTAAAAAATGTTTCACCTGTTCCATGGCAGGTCACCGTATGTCTCAACAATATACTAGAAACTGAATTTGTTATCACAATAAAATCTATGTATTATAATAAAATATGCGACACGCCTGTGTTCAGATGCGATAACTCTTTGCAGACATAAAATATAAGTGTAGAGCAACTTAGATGTTTCTGTGAAAGAAACAGCACAACTTGAGAACCTACCACCACTTCAGATTGGGGTAATCAATTTGACTAATAGTAGGGGAGACCGGGATGCTAAATTTACAGTTGCTCGTAGAAACCTATTGGATTTGATAGTTTATATTACAAAATGAAAAAAGCGGCCAAGAGCGAGATGGACTCGCTAATGAAGAGTTCCGTAGCAGCACTAGCAAGTAATTTGATTTATGACGTTTAAAAATAGAACTACTGGCTAGATCTCATTCAAACCAATTTTCGTTAGTAGTTTGTATAGTAATACACATCATATATTTTTTTCAGTTTTATCATGCCCATATTTTAGAAGTTACGGGGGGGGGACACACATTTTACCACTTTGGAAAAGTCTCTCGCGCAAACTATTCAGTTTTGAAAAAAATGATATAAGAAACCTCAACATCATTTTTAAATACCTTTTGATACATACCCCACACGTATAGGTTTGATGAAAAAAATAATTTTGAGTTTCAGTTCTATGTATGGGGAACCCTAAAAATTTTGGTTTTTTTTCAGATTTTATTTTAAAATCTTAATGCGGTTTACAAAATACATCTACGCACCAATTTTCAATAATGTAGTTCTTATAGTTTCGGAATAAACTGGCTGTGACATACGGACGGACGGACGGACGGACAGACGGACAGACATGACGAATCTATAAGGGTCCCGTTTTTGCCATTTGGCTACGGAACCCTAAAAAGTATACTACAAGTTTTGATTTTAGAGGGGGAAAAAATATAAATACTCGTGCGCATCAGCCATTAACAGTATAAACGCGATTTATATTTCTAATAACCATTATATATTAGTACTGCTGTGTAGTGTCGGCTTAGAATAGCACTACCCCATTTCTTCCGGTGGGTGTACGTAAGAGGCGACTAACGGTATTGGGGCTTTTGAGGGATTTTTGGGCGATACGGTTGGAGACCCATCACCAACAACCTTAATCTCACCATCTTTTCCCCACTCAACTTTCCAAAAGTGGCTGAGGAATTTCTTATTCCTTAGCTCTGGCTACCCCTTCTAGGGATTTATAGCCGTGAGTATATGTATGTATGTATGTATGCATTATATATTAATCTACCGATTTATGTGAGGGATATCGTTATTCTGGCTTTTTTAAAGGAAATTTAACAACAATGTTCAGACTTAACGCCTGCACAAATAATACACCGAAACACCATCGCGAGAACATCGCCGGCACCCGCATTGAGTGCTTGAAGATTCTTCACCATCTAGTTTCTTAATACCACGCCAAAATATTCAGATTATCCAGATATACACTCTTCTAAATGTAATTAGCCTACCTTTACTTAATCTGACGGTTCCCCACAGCATACCTCGCTATATAAATAGTTCATACTCGGTAGACGTACATTAATGGGTACATGGATTCTCCCTATATAATAATCTGACACTCTCGAGCCACTTCACAAATCCCCGCTTCCCCTACTATAACTAGTGAGTTTTTAAACAAACCAAACATGGAGGAGAATATATTTACTATATATATTATGTATAGTACGGTCATGAATAAGGTATACATAGAAATAAAATTTGATTATGTATTTTTTACTGGAAGGTTACATTTTAATTAAAAATTAAATAGCAACCGCAAGACAAAAAAGCAAAGAATAAATGAAGATCTCCTCAGGGATTGAAAAATTGTTTCACACATACGAGGGGCATGCCAATAGAATTTAGATACTCTTTTCTCATTTAATTGACACTGGCAAGCTATACACCATCTTATAGGCTGTTTTTATATTGACATATTTGAATATAGAACACACTTCTATTATTATTATTTTATTTGAATGAGCGTCATTTTTCCGATAATCTGGCGGGAATTCACTTGCAACAATGGAGCTCAGTCGACGTAATTTTCGTTTTGAACTTTTGGCTTCTACTTTTGGTGAGTCTGCTTGTTCCCGAGCAACAGTATTCAATTGGTTTGCTGAATTTAAAAGAGGACAAGGATGACTCGAAGTTGAAGCGAAGATAGGACGGCCGCCAACCGCGGTCACGCAAGAAAACGTTCGTGCAGTCGAAAAACTTTTTCGCGAAAACCGACGCATTACATATGTAGAGCTAGAGCGAGAACTAGGAATTGGATCAGCAGCAATGCAAACCAAAATTCACGACCACCTTTCTCTCCGTAAACGTTGTTCGAGATGGGTGCCGCACAAACTTACCGATGAGCAGAAAGACCGTCGGGTGGATAGGTAGGTGCCTATTCATGATAGATAAATTCAACGGAGGCGAGAAAAAAAACGTATATGATTTACTGACTGGTGACGAAACATGGCTATATAACTATGATCCCGAATCAAAGCGACAGTCGACTGTATGGTGCTTTGAAGACGAGCCGACTCCAACGAAATGTCGCCGTGCACGAAGCACACAGAAACAAATGGTCGCCTCGTTTTTCTGCAAAACGGGTCATATTGCTACTGTTGTGCTAGAGAATGAAAGAACGGTGAGCTCCGAATGTTATGTGACAGTTTGTGCTCCAACAGTAATATCAGCTTGGTGTGACAAGCGACCGAAGTCAGGAATCCGGCACCTTCTCTGGCACCAAGACAATGCGGCGCCGCACACGTCTGCTAGAACACTAGACTTTTTCAACTCGAAAAATGTGTCAATTCTCCCTCACCCGCCATATTCCCCTGACCTAGCGCCTTGTGAATTTTGCTTGTTTCCAAAAATCAAAGAAAAACTAAAGGGGAAGAGGTTTGAAAGCAAAGAAGATGCGCTGGTTGCCTATAATTTCGAGATTTCTGAGGTATCTAAAGAAGAGTGGTCACAGGTATTTTCCAATTGATTCCGACGTATGGAAAAGTGTATACGTGCTCAGGGTGAATACTTTGAAAAGATCGATACTTGTAATAGAGAATAAATTTGATAATTTTTGAGTAGAAAGAAGAAGAAGAAAAATAATTTATTTGGCAAAAAAAAAATATTACAATGTTTGAGTAACAACAAATTTAAAAACATATATCATATTGCCAAATTTGTTCTGGCTCAGCATATGTGCCTCAGCCGCGTGTCTCGCAGGACACGTCAGCTGCTGCACGCTGGTTTTCAGCCAGCACAGTTAGCCAGACAACATTAAAAGAAAAAACATAAAGCTCTATGTAGCGTACGAGTATATACTTATATCAACAAAACAACTCTTTTATATGTTCTATATAATAAAACTATTACCGTTAGAATTTATACAGTCTAAATACATTAAGACAAAAAAATAATAATATATAATTGTGAAATTGAAATTAGTTCAAATATTAAACATAAAAACACAATTGTTAAGTTTTATAACTCAGCAATATCTCCGTTCCTCACCAACGACACCCTTCCATCGACCAAATAAAACAAAACCAAACTCTGTTCCAATTCAAAAATAGGAAAAAGGTACATGTGAATAAAATATAATAAATATTTTATGGAAATGAGATAAACAAAATGAAAAATATAAAGTTTATATCTTGATATTAATTTAAAATACAATACAAAATAAAATGTGAACATAAATTTATAATTTTAATATTAGAAATCTAAAATTTGTTATAGATGTCATATGATAAAAGGCACAACTATAGTAACGATTGAAGTGATAATAGTGATTGTTTAAGTTTTAATTTAAAAGTGTTGACAGAGCTGAGATCGCGTAAAGGTGGTGGCAAATCGTTCCAACACTTTGAAGCTGCGAATCGAAAGCTGCCTCGAAACGCAGTAGTGCGATGCTTGGGTATCACGAGCAGATGGGAGTACCTAGTTTCTTTTGGCATGCCCCTCGTATATAAACATACTCACGACTATAAATCCCTAAAAGGGGTAGCCAGAGCTTCATAATACGAAACACCTCGGCCATTTTTGGAATTTAAGTTAGGAAAAGATTGAAAAGTTTTTGGTGACGGTTCTCCAACCGCATCGCCCAAAAATCACTTTAAACAAACACTTAAGGGTAGTAATGGGGCAGTGCTATTCGAAACCGACACTACAGTAAAATTTTACAGTTATGTTCATGATAAGAAGTGCGGCTGGCGGTCTTATCACTAAAAATGATCTCTTCCAGATAACTTGCATTGTAAGGTCAGAAAATTAGTAACTATACTAAGAAAACTAAGAAAAGCAGTTGTGTGAGAAATGCGGTAGCATTGCAGTATATGTTTTATCAGCGCAATTGTTAAGTATAGGCCAAGAGCATCATAAAGTATTTTAATTGTGTATTGTATTCTTATTTCATGTAAGGTGTGTGATAAATTTAAAACTCGTACCGTGTTTATTACCTGATATTGTAAATCATTTAAATAGCTTCTTGTTTGTTAAAAGTCAAGTTAATCTTTGCATAATTTTGAAAAAAAGAATTTAACTTGCAAACTGCTAGCAAATTAATTTAAATCTTTTTGTTCATGAAAACCTCATGTGGGGATTATTACTAATAAATAAAGAATAAATAAAGGAAAGAATGAAATAAAGGAAAGAACAATTTCGACACAGGCGGGAATCGAACCCGCGACCTCGGGTATACGCCCAGACGCTCTGCCAACTGAGCCACCACCGTGTCAATTGGCTGCCAGTGCGAAATTCTTCTATCCTTTATTTCTTTTACACGTTTAAGTAGTGTTTGCGTTTCCTACCTCCGAATTTTAACTAATTCGGAAGGCCATTTGTCCATCTTTTCAGATAGAATGCAAATGTTGAAAACGCCTAACTATCACATAATTTAAATCTTTTTGTTCATGAAAACCTCATGTGGGGATTATCCATACTAATATTATAAATCGGAAAGTGAGTTTGTTTGTTTGTTTATTTGTGGTTCTTTCACGCCGCAACTACCGAACCGATTGCTTTGAAATTTTGCAGACATATAGTTAGAAGTCCAGATTAAATTATAGAGTACTTTTATACCGGAATTTCTGATGGGTTTTAGCAGCGAAATCTTCAAACATTTCAGCTGAAACCTTATAAAAGAGCGCGGCGTTGTTTGCATGTTTACCAATAGATGGCGCTGTCGGTACTTTCTACATCTCGGTATGATTTCTTCTTTATTGGAGTATATAAACCCAAAATATATTACAATAACTTAAAAAAAAAATCTTATTAATACATATTACAGCATTGGTTCCGCTTCCGACATATTTTGGTTTGATATTTGTAACTTGAAATCTATACTTATAATAAATCTGTAGAGAGGTCAATTCTGTACATGAAATATATTTTCAAAATAACTATCAGGTGGTGATTAGGGATCGATACTGATGCCAAAAATGCAATCAGTAAAATTTTTGTCTGTCTGTCTGTCTGTCTGTCTGTCTGTCTGTCTGTCTGTCTGTCGGTTTGTATGTTCCTTATGGAAACAAAAACTACTCGACGGATTTTAACGAAACTTGGTACAATTATTCTCCATAATCCTGGGCAGGTTTTTGTATACTTTCCAGCAGAGTAGTAAAGGGGAATTTTGGGAATTTTTGGGAAAACGGGAGAAGTTACTACATTTTTTAAGCTTCCGTCGCGTGTGCAGCCTTAATGGTTAAACTTATATAGAAATCATGTATGACGGAAATATTCTTCATAAAATTATCTAAAAAAAAAATCTGAACAGTTTATGTCTATCTTTTACGGTTGACTCACAATAACACGTGTAATTCCTGATAGCTTAGCAGTTCGGAACATTCTGATTATATTTGTTTACTCTTACGTTTGTAAACCTCTCACTCATCCCTTATTTAAAAAAGGTAACATTATTACCTATTCAATAAAAAAAGAATCATAGAAATCGGTAGAGAAACACCGAAATTATACATAAAATAAGCCATCGCGCCCGTGACCAAAACCGAATCGTTACTAATTTACATATAACATACTAGATGGCGCCAGTAGTTGCATCCTACAACACGTAATGATTTATTTTTAAGATTGTTATAAATACTTCATAGCGTTTTATTCCAAAATTTGCTATTAAACGGAAATACTGAACCGTTCATTAAAGCGCATTCAAAATCACCAAACTACACTGTTTAAGGAGTGCTATAAATTTAATCAATTGAAAACATTGCGCTGAATATCACAATGCTTGAGCAGTGACTGAAGCAAAAAACCTCAGATATTTAAAAAAACAACGCTACCCGTGCGAAGCTGGGACGATCCACTAGTTATAATAATAAAGCATCGTTGCTTGCGTTTTACGAGTCATTTACTTAGTTGCTGTTTTATCTTAATTGACTGTTGCTCGCTTTCTTTGGTTTGGTGTCCTTAATTCCTTTCCACTATTGTATTAAATTGAAGTTTTAATAGATTTTAGGTTTTTCGCAGTAGGCTGAATAATAGTTAGGTTAGTTTAGTGCGCTTTGTTCGTCGTTTAGATTTTTATAGTTTAGTTAGGGATATTTTTTGGTTCCTACTATTTTAGATTGAATTGTGTATTTTAAAGATTTCAGGTTTTAAGCAGTAATTGAATAATTGTTAGGTTAGGTTCGTCGCTTTGTTGGTCGTTTAGATTTTTATAGTTTACTCATATTTACGCAATGCCTCGCAAACGTTAATCTAATTTATCGAGCACCTCATATAAAGCTCGGGCAATGAAATCCTTTATATCCTTTACAACGCCCGCGGAAATATAAATGTATATAAAAAATAGAAGTTAAGATAGTGTTTTGGTATTTTGAATGTAAACCGGATGCAAAAAATGAAGTCCACGCGGACGAAGTCGCGGGCAAAAAGCTAGTTACTAATAAATAAAGAATAAATAAAGGAAAGAAAAATTTCGACACAGGCGGGAATCGAACGAAAAATTCTTCTATCCTTTATTTCTTTTACACGTTTAAGTAGTGTTTGCGTTTCCTACCTCCGAATTTTAACTAATTCGGAAGGCCATTTGTCCATCTTTTGAGATAGAATGCAAATGTTGAAAACGCCTATCACATAATTTAAATCTTTTTGTTCATGAAAACCTCATGTGGGGATTATTACTAATAAATAAAGAATTTCTTTCCTTTATTTATTCTTTATTTGCTAGCAAATTATATGTCATGTTCTATGAAATAAATAACTAAATTACAATGCCGTCATCACAATAATCATCATATCAGCCCAGTGAAATTTCACTGTTGGACAGAGTGAGCGTCCCTAAAGATCTCCATGACGACGTATGGTCCTGCGTCATTTCATCATGTTTTGGTTACGCAGAGAAAAGAGCAAAGCTCTTGTTAAGTTCGTCAAGCTGTGTAGTGTTAGTTTAGAATTGCATTAGCCCGTTTCTTCCCGTGTGTGTACGTAAGAGTTGACTAATGGTATGGTTTAAAGGATTTTTGGGCGATGCGGTTGGAGACCCATCAGCTATAACCTTATTACTATTAATTTACCATCTTTTCCCCACTTAACTTCCAAAAGTGGCTGAGGAATTTCTAATTCCTTAGTTCTAGCTACCCCTTCTAAGGATTTATAGCCGTGACTGACGGCCCGTGAGTATGTATGTTACCACGCTATCTAACCTCATTAAAATTAAATGGGACCACTCTGGAAGCATATTCGACAGAAAAAAACATTTAAATTGATTCACCATTGATGGAGAAATCACGTAACATGCATACTAAAGAAACATATAATTGAATTGAGAAACTGTTTTGTTTGAAGTCGTTTGAAAAGGACAAGCGTGCTACCACATCTACGGGCGGAGTGTACAAAAATATATTATTCATAATATAATATAATAATATATAATATAAACCGTGATAGCCCAGTGGGTAGAACACTCGGTTATCGTGCAAACGACTAGTGTTCAAATCCTGGGTCAGGCCTACACCAATTTGTCTTTTCTAAAGACACATGTGTGGTTAATTTATCATGGTTGTTAACGGTGAGGGAAAACATCGTGAGGAAACCCACATGGCTGAGTTGTACTTAGCCATGTGACAGTGTATTCGTACAAAACGGCGTTAGGCCTGCCCCCTATCACGTGAGTACACTGTCCATGCAAAACGTGGGTACTCTGAACACCAGGTGACAAAGTCACGTGATGTTCAGAAGTATTAGTACCTCTGCCAACCCCTTCGGGGATATTCAGCGTGAACGTTTATGGTTATGTATGTTATATATGTTATAATATAATGATCTATAATTCAATCAAAACACAAGCAATTGATATAAACTTTATTTTACATTTATTCTTAAGTAACATAAATTATTTAAACATTTGAAACACTTATACAAGGACTTCAACAATTGCCTGTAAACTATCACTTCTGAACCGAAACCTTCTGAACCAAAACTTGACTTGCAAAATACTCAAGCATTTTCAGAATCAACTCATTAGAGTATAAACTTATTCTCGAGACTAGCATTAGTTAGTCTCGAGAAGCTGCCCCGATAATGGTAATAATGTAAATGAATATGTTAATGATGTCCAAGTAGAGGTTGAGGGCGGCACAAATGTATTCTTCAGGAGAAATGGAGTACTTGTGTTTCCCGCCCATCATCAGCTGCGTGTCATAAACCAGGTAGAATGAGAATATGAGAACTCCGAGACTTGCGTAGACTAAGGTCAATATTCGGTTTCTTGGAATGAATATACAGATTAAACCTGGAAAGAAAGATTACAGTAAAAACTGATTGGATATTAAAAGTTTGCATTTAAAATTGTGTAGTGTAATGTAAAATGATATAACAGCTGTATACAACTTTATGGATTGCAAAAATAAATGAAATGAAATAGTTATTTTTGGCATAGCTTTCAGAAGATTTCCTGCTAGGCGATCGCGATATTATAGGATCTTTTGTTTAGGTAATTGGACGAGTATATTTCAAAATCCTTTCCCTTTTTAATTTCTAAAAATGTACACATATGTACTCACGACTATAAATTCCAAAAAGGGTATAAATCCCAAAGCTTTAGAATATACAATACCTTAGATACTTTCGGAAAAGATTTTAAAATAAAGGATAGTTGTTGGTAGATGGGACTCCAGCCATATCGCCCAAAAATCTTTTAAAAAGCCTCAACACTCTTAGTCACCTCGTATGACCTCCACATAGTTTCCTTGATACAGAGTTCAGTTGATTCAGACCAGTATTATTAGGCTTCAAATTATTTCAAACCTTTCCAACTTACCGAAAACCATCATCACAACGAGTGCGCAGACCAGGCATCCTCCCAACACGGTGAAGTCCCACTTCGTTTGGAACGCGAACAACGTCAGTCCCAGACACACCGCCGCCGTTATACCCACCGCCATCATCACCTGGAAATATCAATAGGAATTTCTGTTAACGGAGATATTAATATTAGAAAGATAATCAAAAGCCTAATTAGATTTCGTTTCAGTAAAAATTTGTGCAGCTGAATGTTTTTTGTTTGTGAAAACATTATGAGGTTTAATAAAAAATATTAAGGCCGCATAAGACGTTTGAAAACCAAATGGAAAACGTTCTTACGAAGGCGAGAACCCGTAGTGAAAAGAATATGTATTGACTGACATTTGTTAGGATTGTACAAAGTGGCGATCTATAGTCCCTGCCTACCACAATGGAAACAGCGGTCGTGAGTATCGCAAGTAAATTAATGGAAAATAATATTAAGCTTTTTTTTATCAAATAGAGTTTAAAAATACAAGCATAAATTTTATTAAAACATTTGAATTGCAACCAAAACATCTATGAAAAGATAAAATGAACAGAAAACAAATTTAGCATAAGATCATTAATTCACAGCTTTTGCCGTTGAGACTCTCGGCCCGTGAAAGAAATTTCAACGTGCCTGGTTACAATGATATAAATTAGCTTGGCAGCTATTTTGAAAGCGGTTTTTACATAGTCTAGTTTAAGTAGTTCATACCTTACTTTATAATTTTTTAATACTTCTTATACTTAAATATGTACATTTATGAAATTAATTGTCTATTGTGTAAATAAAAATATTACTTTTAATTGAGATTGACATTATTTTTGCTACGAATAAACGATTAGCATATTCACCTCATTAGCATCATAAATACTAGCAGTGACTCCAAGCAGGAAGCTCTCGGCCGCCGTGAAGATGCTGAGGAAGATGACGTTCCACGGACACACGCGGCGCGCGCTGCTGCAGCACGACATCGCGATCATGGACACGAACACGAACGCGAGCGCTATCCAACTGAAAAACATACGCATTTTGAAGGAATAAATATTGATACCGCTTTCTACCCATGGGTGACGTAAGAGGCGACCAATGTAAGGGGCTTTTTTAAGTAATTTTGAGCGATGCGGCTAGAGATCCAACACGATACTTCATTTCTACCATCTTGTCTCCTATCAAGTTCCAAATGTGGCGGAGGAGTTTCTAGCTCCGAAGCTCTGGCTACCTCTTATTCGGATTTATAGCCGTAAGTATATGTATGTATCTCTCATTAGATCATTATTCTTTCGCAGTGGGATTGATGCGGAATATAAATTTTATTGCATTCTTCAAAAGCAAAAGCAAATCAAAATACAGTTTTTTTTTGTTTATTTCTAAATATTTTGACTGAATAGAGTCGTTTTAAAATAGCAGTAGCCCTATTTCTTACTATACAGGGCCTTTTAAGAAGCTGTTGGGTGATTTTATTTTACTTTACACAAATTAGTCTTTGTTTTAATCTCCCAACTGAATTACCCAAAATTACTGAGAACCTAACGATGCCTTAGCCTTGGCTTCCCATTTAGGAAATTATAACCTATTAAATTTTATGAAATCCATAATTTACTTTACAATAAATTAAAAAGATCATTCACGACAAGTATTCGTTAGTATTGCTGTACTGGTATGTGTTAATAAGTTATGAATGAGTCATCAAACTGCCATATGAAACTTACACAGTGTATGAGTTTCTCTGAACCCAACGTTTGGTCGGGTTGTGGAACGTGAACAGAGCTATGAAACCCATCGTCACCAGCAGCTGACACATCAGGATGGCGTATACCTGCAATGTTACAAATACTTTATATTAATACATAAATCAAGCGGGATTTATAAATTATACGGGTGCGACGTATCATTTTGTCTCCCTTAAGTGCATCATTTTGAAGATGAGCGATAAAAGGTCAATCGGTAAATCGTGCCGAACGTTCCCAATTCGGTATGCAAAGTATTTTTTTGGTATTTATTAAATATTTTTATTCGATAGCCAACACGAAAATAAAAGACTAATTTCAATATTTTTCATTTAAAATGAGTAATTGCAAAGTTATGATTTTTTAAAGATTGTTTAACTTTTGCACTTAATGACGTCATCGATTGAAAATATCACGTAGCGACATGCAAATAAAGCGAAATGTTTATGTTGCTGATTGCAAAACATTTCACGAATTTGTGATCTCAAATGAAATTATTAGGATATTATACTAAACAAACCTATGATTTTCGATATTTTATTAATAAACTGCAGAAACGATTGTCTTTGAAACAACGCTGAAGGTCAAATACTGTTACAGCATTTTTTTTAAATAACGGTCATCTTAGCTTTGTTTGATTTCATTTAAAGAAAATATGTTTTAAAAACATAATATCTCGAAATGGTTTTGTAATCAGCATCACTTTTGTAAAACTTTGCATACCGAATTTCAGGTCGTGCGAGATTTTATTCAAATCTCAGACATTCAAATAGAGAATTTGTTAAAGGACGTATGCGCTCGTAGTATGCAGAATGAAAACCCAAGTATGAAAAGATTGATAAATGCAAACGCATTTCGAGAGGTTGGCCAGAATCATACAAAGTGGCGATCAATCGTTTTTGCTCACTGAATGGAATCTAATAGCGTGAGTAAATCTATGTATGGATTTTACAATCAATATATTGATAATTAAAGAAAAAAAAAGAAAAGATATCATTTATTCATTGCCTCAGGGAACAATAAGACATTACATTTTTACAAAAACACACACAATTTTAACAAAGAACAAAATAAAAAAACAAAAAATATATTAATAAAACATTTAGGGACATACATAATTAAATAATTCACTTGGAGAAGTTATCGTATCGTAGTGCATAATAGATACGTCATCTTCTATACTATAATAAGACTGTACCGAGGTCAAAACTGTACATTTAAAAAAAAAAAATAAAACCGATGGATTATGTTTTATTTTCGATAAACATAGCATAACATAAACGTTCACGCCGTTTATCCCCGAAGGGGTTGGCAGAGGTACCAATACTCCTGAACTCACATGGCAAGCGCCATCTAGTTTCCAGAGAAGGTACCCACGTTTTGCTTAGACAGTGTACTCACGTGATAGGGGGCAGGCCTATCGCCTTTTTGTACGAATACACTGTCACATGAGTAAGTACAACTCAGCCATGTGGGTTTCCTCACGATGTTTTCCCTCACCGTTAGCAACCATGATAAATTAACCACACATATGACGTTAGAAAAGACAAATTGGTGTAAGCCCGTCCCAGGATTGGAACTCACGCCCTTCTGTTTTTCGGGCGGGTGTTCTACCCACTGGACTATCATGTCGCTATCATTTTCGATAATGAAGCCAAATTTGCGCTTTTTGAAAAAAATGTCTGTCTGTCTGTCTGTATGTCCGATCATCACGTTAATTCTACCAGACGGATCTTGATCAAATTTAGCATGAATGTAGCTTATACACCTAGCCAACATATAGGATATCATTTATCCCGGATTTCGCGAGGTTCCCACGGGAGCATCAAAAAGCCATAACCTTTTAGCGCGACAGGGTGAATAGACGCGCTAAGTTTAGCGATGCGGGGTGAATAGAAACATTTTAAGGCAAATTCTCACTAATGTATATATTGTATTACTAGATGGCGCGAGTAGTTGTTTTCTACATCGCGGTATGATTTCTTTTTTTATCTGTTATAAATACTTCAGTTCAGACAAAACTTCTGTGACAGTTCGAGGGCTGTCGGGTCAGTAAGTTTGTAAATATTATCAAATTACAATTTATTTTAAAACTGCCATCTATGACTATTCGGCTACAAACTCTCACACAATCACCAACGGGTCGCCACCGCAGCGCGAAAGTGTTATCTATACATACTAAAGATATTCTCATATTTGAACTTAGAAACATACATACATACATAAACTCACGGCTATAAATCCCTTTATAAGGGGTAGCCAGAGCCGAGGAATTAGACCTTGGATGTGACTTAGAAACTTGGTACAAAATGGTTTGATTCATGGTTCTTATGAAATATCAAATACATATATATTAGTAAAGAGATTTCTGACATCTCTATATCTAGAAATTTGATGCGATTGACTGTTATAACCACTACAAAAAGGAATATATGAAATTCATCTATCAATAATTCATGAGTAGGTATATACTATAACGGCTATAAGTCCCAAAAAAGGGTAGCCACAGCTTCAGAGATAGTAAATCTTTATCCACTTTTGGAAGTTGAATGGGGAAAAGGTAGTCAAACGGGTCCCCAACTGCATCGCCCAATAATCACTTTAAAAGCCTCAATTTATTTATTTATTTATTTATTATATAAGGATCATCAACAGCAACACATATTATATAGTAAGTTGAAACTGTACAGTAAATAAGGCCAATAACAGATGATCACAAGTTAAAACAAGATACACACACAGTTAATTCAAAAGAAAAAAAAAATGTAAACTATCTAAAGACATAATGAGTAACAACAGAAAAAGAAAAAAAAAAAATATGTAAAAATGCTAAACAATTGAGAAAAGAATAAAATTTAATATTAATGATAATTGATGATGATGATACTTGAATGATTAATGTGTGTGGTGTGTGTAATGTGTGTTATGATGTGTGAGTGTGTATATGAGAATGTGAGTGTATGCATGTGAGTGTATGTATGTGAATGTGATTGTATTGATATGCAATGTTCTTTATATCTATTACAACGCCCGCGGGAATATAAATATAAAAAAACAGAAGTTTAGATAGTATTTTGGTATTTTGGATGTAAACTGGATGCAAAAAAAAGTAGTCCACGCGGACGTAGTCGCGGGCAAAAAGCTAGTTGAATATATACATTAATTATGAAAGCAACGTATAGATATAAGCTCATAAGCAAGAGTTTGTGAATTCAAAAACGTAAAGATTGATCAACGATAAAATAATATAATTTAAATCATCTCTTGCTCTCTCTCGCTGCCGCGCGTGCGATATTGGCAGTAACTAACAATTTTGTCAAAATTGAATTATCTACATATTCGGAATCAGCAAAAAAAGCTCTACAATCTGCTTTTACTTCCGTAATTAAAATCTAATTAGAAGTAATGTTTTTTATTAAGAATAAAGGCAGTAAGTGCATAAAATGAGCAGGGTTGCAGCACATATCAGCAGTAACAGAACTTACTGCTAGTTTTTAAGTTTGACACTGGAGTCGCTTAATACCATTGCTTGTCATATTGGCAGTAAGTACTTATTATATATGGAGGCGTCTAACAATTTTGCCTTCGATTTGATAAAGGATGTTTATTATCCTGTTCACATACAGTATTTTAAGTAATGTTGATCTCAAATGTGATTTTAATAGAGAGGTATAATTGTAATAACTGTTATAATTTGCACATGTTGCATAAACTTAGTCCTTCCTATAACTAGCAAGTATATAATACAAAGTGTTTGAAGATTTTATCTAATAATATCAATTTAATCTAATTCTATTAGATTTTTTATTAGATTTTATCTAATAATAACAATTTATCTAAGACCAGGCTTAAGAATGTTGATCTCAAAATGTTATTCTAATTTTAAGTAATACAGTGAAATATTACAGAAACTATGTTTCATTGTACTTACCCATTTAATAATGTTATTCATAAGTATTTTAACTTCTCTATATCAAAAGCTCTAATATTCCTTTATGATATAACTTGCTATAGAAAAACTATTAAGACTGATTCTGATTAACAATTAAAATAATTGGTAAATCGTTACTAAATATAAGTTTTATAAGTATCAAAAATGATTATTATGTTGAAATGGCACATGAGAATTTTGTTATTTATGTTACTTTTTTAAATATCTTTAATAAATGAATATTTTTTATAATATCAGGCATTTTTATTAAAATGGATCATTACTTCAAAAATATATGGGAAACGAAGCACATCGGAAGTAAGTGCGTACTAACTGCTGATATGTTATGGGTACGATGGAGTCTCTGGTGGGAATTTTACTTAGCACAAACGGATTTTTGTATTTAATATTAATTAAATATGTAAATAGTACATTATTAAGTAAACAATGTTAAAGTGATTTTAATTACCTACATCAATCAGAAACAAGAAATGAAATAGCTTCAAAAACATACTCATGAGAGCAAAAATTCGTAAAAAATCTTTGTGCGCCATTTACTCGGAACCATACCAGTTGCACTTACTGCCAATATCGCACGCGCGGCAGCTCGGGAGTCTAACCAAAAATTGGATACAATAGTTCAATCGCAATGACGATTATTTGCGGGTCCGTTAAATTCGTCAATATTTCTAATCTATGGTTTTATTATTAATAAATACGTTGGTATAATTCCAGGAGTGGCCTGTTCTTACGTTTCATTGGAAACTCCGTGATAGACGCTACATTGAGTTATGGCCAGTTTGAAGAACGCTAACTCTGTTAATGAGCAGATGCATAATGAAATGAAGATAGGTGAGTTCACACCGAGCGAACAGCTATTGAAGCTGCCATGTTCTTTGTGACTCATGTCACGGTGTTTGTGACACAATGTATAAAATTATTGTAACTATGTACATGCAAAATATGATTGAATAATTCATAAAACGTACCTTACGTATAAAGGCTCTTCTGATAGATTTCTCGGTGAATTCAAATCCCTTAACTTCCCCATCCTCGCCGAGTTCTCCGGGAGCCACGTACCCACCAGCTGGTGGCTGCAACACAATTGTATTGTTATCCTATAACTATATTTTTTTCTATTAACTATACAATTATGAGCTGAATAACATTGAGGTTAAAGGATCTAGAGTGACAGCCACGTATTGGACGATGCAAGGCAAGTAGGATAACACAAGGTTTACCAACGAATTGCTGAAGGTTGGAAGAAGCCGATGGATGAGGGCAGTGCAGGACAGGTCATTGTGGAGATTTTTGGTAGAGGCTTATATCTAGCATCAGACGTCTTTTATTATCTAAAAAGTTGATGTTACCAGGCTGTGGTAATATTACCTTTATTTATGGCAAACTTCCAAAAGAAAATTGGGGTAATCAACAAGTAGTCAGCAAATTTTAGAAGTTATCTGACAAACATATTTTCGAATAAACCATCGTTGATGGATTTTTACCGCACCTACCCAAACGATCTCTTATTAAGACCTCGCTCTCTCAATATGGTGCTATTCTTTTCATTCAGTACAATTAACATATCTACAGTACCAATGGAATAACAATAATTATAAACCACTTTTGGAAGAGGAGGTTGAAAGTAAATGATGTTTAGTGAAAAGTTTCCTCATCCATTTGGAAAACCGCATATCCTCTTATTTTCTGGCACTGTCATATATTGTACCGAAAAGCAGCGATGGGAAAGCGTTATTTAAATGATTTTTATAATATGTTAATCACTGTCTATCAATATTAAGCTTTTAAATTCAGACACGAACTTTAAACATTAATAAAATATCTATTCAAACAGTGACATTTCGTATTTAGTTTAAGCAAGAAGCCTCTTAAAGTTATTAGTAGGTACCTGCGCCATGCTCGAGCTCCGTTAGTCACAACAATATGCTAATAACTGAAGTTGTTATCACCCTCCGTGTAATCTATGTGATAACATATTGGCGACACACCTGTATTTAGTTTAGTGGTGATAATTCCATGAAAACTAAAAAAAACGATAGAATCCCGCGTATGAGTAACACCTTCCGAAGCAACGGTTATTTATGACTTATTAAGTGACGTTCAAAAAATATTAGTATGAAATTATCTATATATTTCAAATTTTACTTTTCAATTATTATTATTTGCGATTTTACTAACAAGTTTATAAACTAAACAAATACCGCTGTGATCTAACACCCATGACAATTTATTATAACATCTTTTTTCCTCTTAGCATCAAATACAAATAAAATTAATTTAATTTGACATACATACATACATACATATACTCACGGCTATAAATCCCTAGATGGGGTAGCCAGAGCTAAGGAATTAGAAACTCCTCAGCCACTTTTGGAAAGTTAAGTGGGGAAAAGATGGTAAAATAAAGGTTGTTGGTGAAGGGTCTCCAGCCTCATCGCCAAGAAATACCTTAAAAGCTCCAATACCGTTAGTCGCCTCTTACGTTCACCCACCAAAAAAAAATTGGGGTAGTGCTATTCTAAGCCGACACTAAACAGCTAATTTGACTTGAAATCATTTAGATGCTCCGTCTACCCCTTAAGAATAGATCTGTAAATATAAGGAGAACAACTTTGCGATTGATGTGCTAAAGCAATGATAAGACGTCTAGACTCCAGATATATAATTGAGATAAATTCTCAAAAACGATAGTCAACGTGCAACTTGAAAACAAAACATACCTACTGTGTATTTTCTTATTTTTCTAGTATGTATAATTTGCTCCGATCTCTGTTTTTGATAATTTTGTTTAGATTAAGGTTATTCTGTACAAATTTAAAACTTAGTATTATAATTTTGTTATATATCGTTTTGGCCTCAAGAGGAGAATTAAATCTTTATTTCATACTTACAACTTCATAACCGCCGCCGCCGTAGGGAGGTTGCTGGAAACCGGCGCCGGGGGGTGGGGGGTAGCCGCCCTGAAATAGGTAATAATCTGTAAACTATTTGGACATTGTCTAAGATGGAAAAAGTGTTTTTTGTATTAATATTTCCACATTATTCCAATTAATAGAGAAATTTATGGCTTAGATTGTCGCAAAAGGCCACTTAGGAAACGGAGGTTTTTTTAAGTTATTGTTGGGCGATGCGGCTGGAGACCCATCACCAACAACCATTATTTCACAATCTTTTCCCAAATAAACTTCCTTAAAAAAATGCCTCAGGAATTTCGAATTTTGAAGCTCTAACTATCCCCCTTTGGATCTTATACCCGTAAGTAGAGTATATGTGTAAGCAATAAAAATAGACAAATTATAACATGCCTTGTCAACGAATTGGTGCTTGTACGGTTATACGATTTTCTTGGTTATATTCCCTAAAATTGTCACACACGGATATATACACAAACACATAATTATAAATGAGGAATTTGGAGATACGGTATTCGGTTAATCAAAGACTTTTATATGTTACTGGCTGAACCGGCAAACGTAAATTTGTTTTAATTGTCCGTAACACTTATTCCACTTTTATTCTTATTTATTCATTCTTACCTGCGCCTAAACCTCCCAAACCTACGTTGAAATCTGTATCTTTGAAAGAGCTGCGGCCCCTGTATGTGTCGCGAGATTTCAAGATGTGTGGTGGTCAAGTAACCATAGTCATGTAAACCCAAAGAAGACATGTTATTATCAGAAGAAATCTACCATCAATTTAGATTGAGACCAAATAGAGAATATGCAATAGAAAAATCAGGTGTTTTAAGAGTAAAAAAAAGTATGCATGGAAAGACTGCTTTGAAGTGTGCTGCTGTGTTTGAAGCACAAGAGGTTTGCCAGGATCCTCCAAAGTAGCGATAGATAGTAGTCTCTCTTTGCCTAAACCAAATGAAAATAATGGCGCGGGTATATATGTTGCAGGGATATGATAAAAATGGGGATTTGGTCAATTGCCTAAGGGAGTTGATCAAATCACGGAGGATGTTAAAATAACAACACGATTTTACCTTTTCCCTAAACAAATCTAGTGAATTGAACAAATCCCTAAATTGGTTCAGTGGAATGACAAAAATAAGATATACCTTCATAGGGGGGGTGCAGGGGGGCAGAGCCCCCCGCGCTTGGGGGGGTCGGGGGGCGAAAGCCCCCTGCAGACAATGAAAAATTAGGTCACATTTAGTTAGGTTAGGTTAGGTTAGATTATGTATAAAACGAGCGAGCGTAGCGCAGCGGAGCGAGCACCTAAATGCCTGAATTGAACAAATCCCTAAAATAAGTAGTATACCCCGCCCCCCGTCCTCTATATGTAGCAAGCTGCAAGCAAGCAAGTATGGCATATAAGCATGCATCAGGCATTTAGGTGCTCGCTCCGCTGCGCTACGCTCGCTCGTTTTATACATAATCTAACCTAACCTAACCTAACTAAGTGTGACCTAATTTTTCTTTGTCTGCAGGGGGCTTTCGCCCCCCGACCCCCCCAAGCAGGGGGGCTCTGCCCCCCTGCACCCCCCCTATGTAGGTATATCTTACCAAATAAATCTTTAAAATACCATTGTAATATTATTTTTGTCATTCCACTGAACCAATTTAGGGATTTGTTCAATTCACTAGATTTGTTTAGGGAAAAGATAAAATCGTGTTGTTATTTTAACATCCTCCGTGATTTGATCAACTCCCTTAGGGAATTGACCAAATCCCCATTTTTATCATATGCCTGCGACATATACGTATGTTTTTTAATGACTGAAATTCAAAACATAATCTCAAAGTCACGTGATGTTGAGAAGTATTAGTACCTTTGCCAACCCCTTCGGGGATATTCGGCGTGAACGTTTATGTTTATGTTTTGTTATGTTATGTTATGAAATAAAACCCAAAATAATAAGGCAAAGTATTCTTACCTGAGGAAATCCGCCTGGCGGTGGTGGATAACCGGGAGCTACAGATGGGTAATCACCCGGTGGATAACCCCCTGGTGGATAACCCCCTGGTGGATATCCTCCTGGTGGATAACCCCCCGGCGGATAACCCGGTTGTGGGTAACCACCTTGGGAGTACACCACATGCGGGTATCCTTGATCTGCGAAATTATAAGTAAAATCCTTATTAGTATTAGTTCATCTGTTTCAGAGCTAGATTGATTTTATAATATCGACAAAACATAGAAGGGGTAGCCAGAGCTAAGGAAGTAGATATTCCGCAGCTACTTTTGGAAGTTAAATAGGTTAAATTATTATAAAATAAAGGTTTGTTTGTTGGCAATGGGTCACCTCTAACGACCCTCGCGGGAAGAAATCGGTTGGTGCTATTCTAAGCCGATACTATAGCGTTAAATACAAGTATAATCTGCCAATAAAAACATTTTAAAAGAGGCAATCTAAATGAATAGAGACACTAGCATTCTTTACCTGTTTAATTTTAATAAACGATAATTAGCGATAACATTAGTCTGAGTAGAATAAAAAACAGAATGAGATGCTGTTCTTCGTAAATAACCCCAATTTTCGAGATAGTAATAATTTTCAAATTATATTATATTAAGATATAATATTTATTTAACTACCATAACTAAAGTGTAGTTTGTAAGTTTATTTTAGGTATACCATTATAAAACGTCAATATTTTAATACAACGTTTCTTACTTTCTTATATTTACCTACCGATTTAGTGGGTAACGTATAACAACGTTACTCTCTTTTCTCTTTATAATTAAAATCAAATGTAAACATCCAGAAATTTCTACTTCAGTCTGATAATAGACAGCAAAAATTTAGTCTTGATGATTAAATTTATGTGAAAAATAATTGGAACTTTACCTGTCATGGTGTTTTATTGAATTGTCAAAACTTTAAATAAACTGTAACTACAAAATAATTAAATATCGAATTCCCTATAGAAGGTGTTTATTGTAATAAAATAACTGCAGAATGAATTTGCCAGTTAGTCAATAGGTACAAAGATAACGAATAACGTTATCGTGATAACCGACTATTTGGAATATTTATCTTATACGTGTTAAAAGCATCTTTAGCATGTTTCCGAGTAGATTAGGCTTATGTAGCACTACCCCATCTCTTCCCGAGACTGTCATAGGACGTAACTTAGAGATTTAGGATTTTTGCAATATGCTGCTTAGTGTCGGTTAAGAATAACACTACCCCATTTCTATGTGTTCGTGTCGTAAGAGGCGACTTTTATGATGATGTGGCTGGAAACCTAGAAACAATAACCTAAGATTGTAAAATATCTTTACCGCACACAACTTTCATAAGTTGCTAAATAAATTCTAATTCTAAAGCTGTGGCGACATTGGCCTTTTTTGAGATTTATGGCCGTAACTTTTATGTACGTATGTTTTTTTGGCAATGTGATTGGATACCCAGCAACAACATTTCGACTTCTGAATTTTACTACGAAATTTACTGATTTCGAAGATACGCTTCAAAGTGCCTAGGTCTACAGTAAAGGCCTGCACCGAACGAGAAGCGAATAAGCGGCGGCGCTTCGACGGACGGTGCGTCACAAGTCAGGATATTATTTTACACAGACTTTATCCGCGTTTATATTATCTAGATATTCAAACAAACAATGTTCTTGGTTAGTGTCTTTAAGTTTAAAATTTTACTTGACTTTGTGTAATTTGAATAATTCCAATACACGAACCCAAACCGCTTTTTCTCGATACTGTTCATTAACAGCCGTGATAGTCCAATGAGAGAAACCCGCCCGTCAATACAGACAGGAGTGAGTTCAAATCCCAGGTCGGGCCTACACCTAAAGTGTAATGATTCTTGTTAAAATATATTGTAATGATTTCTTTGAAAAACATATATTATTAATACATGCTGATTTTTAGTATGAGTACCTTTTGTTAATCAGTTTTGTAAAATGTTTCACCTCAACTTCCGTTTAAAACAACCAGTTTTGTAAAGTGTTTCACCTCAACTTCCGGTTGAAGTGACTGTTTTCGGTTTGACAAGTAATGGGTGGGGACGAGGTCGGCTTTTGAGGCGGGACATTATTTTTATTGATTCTATCGTTAGCAGGAGTGAAGTAAAGACGTCTAGTCAAAGTTACTGCCCGTAATTATGGTACAAATAGTTAATTGTTAGTTGTAATATATTTTATATGACCAAGTGGAAATAAAGTCAGTGTTCAAGAATTGGAGTTTCTTTATATTTCAGAAGTGGGTATGTACCAGATCTATTCAATAACTATATTATTATTTTATGTCGAATTTGCGAATATAGTGACAGTTTTTTTTTTAAGAGGATAGATAACATTTATTTGTTTGATATACGCCTACACACACGACATGTATTCGATTGGGGCTACTCTCCGATAATACTCACTCACACGACACGACATGCATTTGATCGGAGCTACTCTCCGATAATGCTTAGTCACACGACATGCATTCGATCGGGGCTACTCTTCGATAATGCTTACTCAGACGACTCGACATGCATTCGATCGAGGCTACTCTCCGATAATGCTTACTCACACGACATGCATTTGATTGGGGCTACTCTCCGATAATACTTACTCACACGACATTCATACGACCAGGGCTACTCTCCGATAATGCTTACTTACACGGCATGTATTAGATCAGGACTACTCTCTGATAATGTTTACTCAGACAACATGTATTCGATTGGGGGTACTCTCCGATAATGCTTATTCACACGACATCCATTCGATCAAGGCTACTCTCCGATAATGCTTATTCACACGACATCCATTCGATCAAGGCTACTCTCCGATAATGCTTATTTACACGACATGCATTCGATCAAGGCTACTCTCCGATAATGCTTATTCACACGACATGCATTCGATCAAGGCTACTCTCCGATAATGCTTATTCACACGACATGCATTCGATCAAGGCTACTCTCCGATAATGCTTATTCACACGACATGCATTCGATCAAGGCTACTCTCTGATCATGCTTACTCACATGACATGCATTCGATCAAGGCTACTCTCTGATCATGCTTACTCACACGGCATGCATTCGATCAAGGCTACTCTCTGATCATGCTTACTCACACGACATGCATTCGATCAAGGCTACTCTCTGATCATGCTTACTCACACGACATGCATTCGATCAAGGCTACTCTCTGATCATGCTTACTCACACGACATGCATTCGATCAAGGCTACTCTCTGATCATGCTTACTCACACGACATGCATTCGATCAAGGCTACTCTCTGATCATGCTTACTCACATGACATGCATTCGATCAAGGCTACTCTCCGATAATGCTTATTCACACGACATGCATTTGATCAAGGCTACTCTCCGATAATGTTTATTCACACGACATGCATTCGATCAAGGCTACTCTCTGATCATGCTTACTCACACGACATGCATATTATACTACAATGACACTATCCTATATGTACATAAATTTTATGTTCTCTAAAGAAAAGGCAACCTAACCTTTGCCATTGAAGCCTAGCCTTGGCTTTGAAGTTTGGGTATGTAGAAGCAGCGTGACATTCGCAATTTGTACGGAAGTAATTTGAATTTACCCGTGTTTTAAACTATTTTACCGTCAAGGAATGTTAAGGACTTCGCGTTGTGCATTGGTGTGAAAACGAATCACAGACTAGATTTGATAACGTAAGACAGTATCTGTTTTCATTTTCATTTAGTCTAGAATCTTGTTTATTTTATTTTAAATTATTTACAATGTTGATAAAATATTATGCAGGTGGAATATTATTTCGTAATCTATTTTAACATTGTAAAACTTTATGACTAAAATTTGAGTGGTTTTTACATATTTGATATAAATTAAGAGTGAGTTATTGAAATTATTTTACACTACCTGCATATCGTGACATACGTGATGTAATGAACTATGAATGATGACTGTATTATGGGACTGAGTGGACTATGAATGTTCACTGGATTATTTATTTACATAACACAACCATATTTATTTATTTACATAACACAACCACATTTATTTATTTACATAACACAACCACAATTATTTATTTACGTAACACAACCATATTATGGGACTGAGTGAACTATGTATTTTCACTGGATGATTGGACTGAGTGAACTAAGTATTTTCACTGGATTATTGGACTGAGTGAACTATGAATTTTCACTGCATTATTGGACTGAGTGAACTATGCATGTTCACTGGATGATTGGACTGAGTGAACTATGTATTTTCACTGGATTATTGGACTGAGTGAACTATGAATTTTCACTGGATTATTGGACTGAGTGAACTATGCATGTTCACTGGATGATTGGACTGAGTGAACTATGTATTTTCACTGGATTATTGGACTGAGTGAACTATGAATTTTCACTGGATTATTGGACTGAGTGAACTATGCATGTTCACTGGATGATTGGACTGGGTGAACTATGTATTTTCACTGGATTATTGAACTGAGTGAACTATGTATTTTCACTGGATTATTGGACTGAGTGAACTATGAATTTTCACTGGATTATTGGACTGAGTGAACTATACATGTTCACTGGATGATTGGACTGAGTGAACTATGTATTTTCACTGGATTACTCGACTGAGTGAACTATGTATTTTCACTGGATTATTGGACTGAGTTGAGTTGACAATGACAATCCGGAACGTGGAACCAATGACAGCAGACTCCAGTTGTGACTGACATCGCACTGAGAAAATGGAGGTGGATGGGGCACACATTTCGAAGAGGGACCACAAACGCCAGCATCGCATTCGAGTGGAAACCACCGGACGGCAAGCGAGCCCGCGGCCGTCCCGTACACACTTGGCGCCGGAGCGTGGAGAGCGAGCTGCGAGCGGCGGGACTGAGTTGGAGTGCGGCCAGGGAAGTCGCGGCAGACAGGAAGGCGTGGCGGGAGCTTGTGCAGGCCCTGTGCACCAGTGGGATGCCATAGGACGACAACATTGGACTGAGTGAACTATGTATGTTCACTGGATTACTGGATTGAGCAAACTATGAATGTTCACTAGATTATTGTACTGAGTGAACTGTGTATGTTCGCTGGATTATGGGACTGAATGGACTGTTTATCTTAACTGGATTATTGGAATGAATGGACTGTGTATGTTAACTGGATTATTGGAATGAATGGACTGTGTATGTTAACTGGATTATTGGATTGAATGAACTGTGTATGTTCACTGGATTATGGGACTGAAAGAATTGTGTATATTTATTCGATTATGGAACGGAGTTGTCTGTGTATTTTCAAATTAATAAATAAAACTGAATGAACTTGCTATGTTAACCTGATTAAACTGGACTTGACCAAAGTAAGAGTTAATGAAATTAGGATGTTGTACTATCTGAATTTTGACTTATGGATCAGACATCTATTCCGAGGAACTAGGATTTCAGATATGCGACCCCACGAGGATAACGAGGGGACTCCTCCAGGAACTCCCCCGAGAAATCAATTGAGGAGGAAAAGAAGTAGAAGATCTCCTTCTACATCTTCTAGTGAAGAGGATAGAACGCCGCATAAGGCGCGAACGATATCAAGCCGTTAGAGTGCTGAGGATGTGCTACTTGCAAGTTTCAAAGGAGAGTACAACACTTCAGTAAGAATTAAACCACAGAATTAGCCAATCACTGATACCTACTGATCCAAGCTTTTTATTCAGCAATGGATAGTTAATTTTAACGAATTCACTGGCAAATTCTATCTAAATTTCATCAATTTGGTGGCCAGCATCGACTATGTCGGAGGGTTTATTGATATAGCTGACTAAATTAGATTCGACCGGTCGCCCTTTTCTGAAACCGTGTTGTGATGTATTTAGTGATACTTAATATATAATGTATTTTATTTTGTAATAATGAGGCAGATTATTTTCATTTAAATAGTAAGAGAAACAAGGGAGAAACGGGTCTATGGTTTGATACAACAGATAAATCACCTTTCTTGTGAATAGGTATAAATCGTGCTCTTTTCCATTGATTAAGAAACTGTCCGTCTCGTAGAGAACGATTGAATATAATACAGATAGGGAAAGAGAAATGTTTTGCACAACAGTTTACGAAGAGAGGGTAGATGCCGTCTGTACCAGCATTTTGATAAATGTTTAACTTACGTATGTACTTACTAATTTCATTTTCGGTGATAAAAATATTTGTATTGTTTGTGACGTATGAAGATGACAAACTGTTCAAAATTGGATCATTGTTGTCAATATTTTTATTATTCTAATTGGAGCAATGGGTTGCAAATAGGCTACTAATTTTTTGTGCATTAGATCCAGTTTCATTATTAAGATGCATCTCGGCTGAAATTGCTAAAGAACCTTTACGTCTTTAAAAAAATATCTAAAAGGAATTTGAATGAGTTTTGATTTATGATTCAAGTATATTTTTATAATCTCTATAGCACTTATCCATAAGTTTGTGGCATCTATTACGTATAATATCGTATTCAAGTTTATCTGTAGGATTTTATATTTATAACATCTACTTCGAATCTTGTTTACTCAGTGAGAACCCGAATCAGTGTAAACTATACCAGGAGGATACTTTAACATCTTTCTGCTCCGTTTAGGAACAAATTCATCATGACTGAATGTAAAGTATCATTAAGTAAATTCACCATACTATGAAAACTTTCAAGGAGAGTAAGGTATCCCAATCTATTGTACTTAATTCTAAATTTATTTTATCATAGTCAGCCTTGAAAGTATTTGACAAGAAATAAGATATATTATAGAAAAGAATCAACCTTCTGCTTGGTTAGATATAATTCTAATTGGTCTCCTGCTACTCAGTACAAGGTTGGCGACTTAGTGATGATTGTGCGAAATAATTTTGTCAATGACGCGAAGAGTACCAAACTCCTTTCAAAATTTATTGGTCATTCTAAGATTTTGAAAGTTCTCGAGAACGATCGTTAAAGGGTTACTGACGGTCCAGGTTTTTGCTTAAAGAGGTAATACGGAAATAATAAAAACATAAAAAAGAGGCATTACGGTTCTGTCAATTGCCTTGGGTAGAATTAGACCGTGTGTATAAAATCCTTAGAAGTTCAGAATAGCGATCCTAGTAGTTCAGATACTTGCAGTGACAGTGACAATGACTGATATAATACCCCTGCTATACCTTGTTTGGTATCTATTTAACAAGTTGAATAATTACATTACGTATTAAATATACATTAACTTAATCCTATATAAAATTATCTGATTGTAAATTGTTCATAGTAAAACTTGTTAATATAATACACTTTTTTTTTAATCACTCGCGGTTTGTAGACATTATATATAATAATCGGGATTAACCAACGAAGATTTTTAAATCACTTTCGTGGTATGATTCTTAATTTAATGTTTTTGAAACTAAAATAATTAATATTAAAATAAGTAAGAAGTACATATACTGACAGTTAACTCGGGAGCAAACGTAAGTTAATTAGTTGAGATATATTTTTATTTTATTTTCATTTATTTATGAAACAAATTGTCGTAAACATTTTAAATGTGCACATTTATATAAGAAACAATTAGACCTACAGCTTCATAAATTAATATTAAACAATTTCGTATGCGGCAGGTAGATACATCAGTAATTTTTATTTTATTTTTATTTTTAGACAGGCTCAACAATTATACAATTAACCTAAATAGGAAATTGGAATAATATCTTTGAAACAAAAAAAAAAAAAAAGAGATGAATGAAATGAAGTCAAAAGCGAATATCTTAATTTTGTGACAAGAGTTTAAACTGTTACAAAACAGATCAATTTCATAAAATTCTGAGTTATACAAGTTCACAATTCACCAAAAATAAAATTGTTGCAAGTATAGTATATATAGTTTTATGATGCGGAGGGACAAATAACTGTTTATTGCAAGCCATGTCTACTGTCTAGGTATCCTAAATAATATTTTTCTAAAGTTCTGGAGAGTCAACTTTATTATTGAATAATTTAAACAGGAAACTCAAGTCAAATTGCGTACGTCTATCTGAAAGAGTGGTTAGTTTATGATTTGGAATGGAGATAATAACCGTAGTAATTATACCAATATTCCAATGTTTTTATAAACTTTTTCTGAACTCTTTCTATTCGTGATATATGACAGGCGTAAAAGGGACTCCAGATAATACTAGCAAAGTCCAATATTGAGCGCACATAACTAAAGTAAAAAAATAATAATAATAAAATAATGTAAGTTTTTGAACGGTTTTGATATATCTACGCAAAATAAACCCAAGTTATTTAAATGTTTTTTTTTACTATATAATCGATATGACAAATAAAAGATATTTTAGAATCCATTACGATTACCAAGTCACGTATTGATGTTACTCTTTTGATTTATATATACCATTCAAACTGTACTCATGTTCAATAAAGCTATGTTTTCTTGTAAATGTTATTACAATGCTTGTGAACGGTTCTTCAAATAAGAAATGATCCATCGAAGCACATCCCCATGTATTCCTATATTTAATAATTTTATGGCCATGAAATAATGTATCTTATCACACGCTTTAGAAAAGTCGGTGTACATAACATTAACTTGTCGCCCTTTATCCATGGCATCTATGAGGTAGTTAGTGAAGGATAGCATAGTGAATAGTGATTCGACCGAACGTCCCTCAGAAAATCCATGTTGAGAGGGAGAGATATGTTTTATGTAAAGCATTCATTATTAGCTGGGAGACAATCTGTTCAAATATTTTTGCAAAAATGTTACGTTTGGATATAGGTCGATATTGTGTAAAATCATTTATGATATAAATTTTTCGAATCGGTGTTTAAGGCCTTTTCAAATTATTAAAAATTCTGCCGCTAGCCTGCATTTACATATATGAAGTGTGTGTTTTTGTAAAGAGTAATAAATCACTTTTTAAGAATATGCCACTAACAAGGAGTGATAGACTTAATATAAAATTTAAAGACAAATTAGCAATGCCAGATCTGAGACAGGCTTTAAATAGGAAAAGTATACTATATATGTCGTGCAGAATTTATAATAAAATACCTGATTACTTTAAGAATTTTCCTATAATATTATTTAAAAGAAAAATATTTGAATGGCTAATGGAAAAATGTTTCTATAGTGTTAAGGACTAATGAAATGACGAAGAATAATATTTAATTTTAATGTTAACATGTTTTTATGTTCTATTATAATTCAGTTTTCGTTTTGATATGTTTAAATTGATTGAAAGGTATTTTTTTTTATGTAGTTAACTTAAACTGATGATGATATCTCTGTGGCATAGGGTTATATTTTATTTTATTTGTATATTTTACACTGACTTCAATTTATGAATAGTACATTTAGAGTTATATTTAAGAACATTAATTTTATTAATTAATTAGCAATACTGCATGATGACATTTCTATGAATTTCAATAAAATGACGTAGTTAAACTATGTACTAATGTCGTACACTCGAAAGAGTAGATTGTGACAGTCACTATTATAAATTTATGTAACAAGAAAATGGTTTCAATGGTTTCCTGTTTTTAAAAAGACGGAAATGTTTCAAATTTAATTGACAAGTTGTATATGTATGTAAGAATATAGTAATTTATATTTGTGCTAATGCTAAGATGAATTGAATGTGTCAGGCCTTACGGGATGGTATTCAATACTAGAGAAATATATAACCTCTACAAATAAAACTCCGTTTAATTAACTATCATTTCATATAATCAACACTATACTGTTCTACAATAACTACAGCAAATATAGTTCCGTAGCAAGTGACTATATACATACATTCAATAGCGTTACATGAAACACCTATGCACATTTTAATACATAGTAGTAGTGAAGCATTTAGGCATAAATATACTATCTATACTTAAGCACAAGTATATATACACTTAGTAATTAATACAATTAGCAATAGCAAAACTTACATAATATCTTTCAAGCAGCAGTTCCTCTCGACTAGACAGTCAGAACTCGAATGACGCAGCTACTGGCACGTCACCCGTTTTAAACACTGAGACAAACAACTCCGGTACGGTAGTGGGGGTTGCACGTGCGCATGCAGCTGCGTCACTCAGTAATACGATCTTTCATTTTCAAACTTATGAATTAAACTTGTAGTTATTCAAAAGTATATATTTAAGTATACAATGATACATTATGTTACAAGTATTATCACCTTATATAAAGTGGTGATGACAGTCGGCCATCCTTTTTATAAGCATGACCTCATGCTGTCAGTAAACTCAAAATTTAATACATTTACATTAGAGGTTTAAGCATACTAGAAAGGATAATTATATTATTATTATTATTATTTTATTATTATTTTTTTTTTTTTCACTTTATCCCTTTTTTGTTTTTCCGACCTTACATTAAATTGGACCATTCCGTCCTCACATTAAATTGGACCATTCCGTCCTCACATTAAATTGGACCATTCCGTCCTCACATTAAATTGGACCATTCCGTCCTCACATTAAATTGGACCATTCCGTCCTCACAATAAATTGGACCCTTCCGTCCTCACAATAAATTGGACCCTTCCGTCCTCACAATAAATTGGACCCTTCCGTCCTCACAATAAATTGGACCCTTCCGTCCTCACAATAAATTGGACCCTTCCGTCCTCACAATAAATTGGACCCTTCCGTCCTCACAATAAATTGGACCCTTCCGTCCTCACAATAAATGGGACCCTTCCGTCCTCACAATAAATGGGACCCTTCCGTCCTCACAATAAATTGGACCCTTCCGTCCTCACAATAAATTGGACCCTTCCGTCCTCAAATAAACCATTCCGTCTTTAAAAATAATCAAACGTGTGAACTTCAAATATAATTATCTACTTTATATTTACTAAATATAAAACAATATAAATAATCAAGAACAACGGATTTATCGGACAGCTCGTTACCACTATACTATTGCGCCAAAAGGGGTATGTTGGCATAACCCATCTGTAACTTTTAGTAATCAGCCTAAACAATTTGTCATTTTAGTTATCTTCTATAATTTGAATGATATATTATTCTATCCTTACTTATGTAAAATGGCAATACAAAGATGGAAGAGAGACCAAAAAGAAAATACAACGGTGTGCGTAACATTAGTATGGCCGATTCCATACTAGCCCTATGAAAATTGATAAAAATTTATAAATTAATAATATTAATAAAATAAAAATTCGTATTTGATATTGACGCTTGTCATTTACTGACACTTTGGGTAGCTTTCATATATTCATTAAACTGTAATAAGCTTTTAAATGAAGACTGCGTTTTATTATTACTTTGAATTTCTTTTCTTATTTTATTATAAAATAGTGGATCGGCCCAGCTTCGCACGGGTAGCGTTGTTTTTTTTTTTTTTTTTTAAATATCTGAGGTTTCTTTCTTCAATCACTGCTCAAACATTGTAAAATTTAGCGCAATATTTTCAATTTATTAAATTTATAGCACTCCTGAACAGTGCTGTTTGGTGTTATTTTATGAACGGTTCAGTGTTTCCTTTTATTAGAACATTTTTGGAATAAAACGCCATGAAGTATGTAAAAATAGTATTATCTATAAAAGAAATCATTACGTGATGTAGGATGCAACCACTGGCGCCATCTAGCTTGTAATATGTAAATTAGTAAAGATTTGGTTTTGGTCACGGGCGCGATGGCTTATTTCATGTATAATTTCAGCGTTTCTCTACCGATTTCCATGATTCTTTTTTTTCTTTTTTTTTTTTTTTTTATTGAATAGGTAATAACGTTACCTGTTTTATTTTAGGAATGAGTGAGAGTATTATAAACGTAAGATTAAACAAATATAATCAGAATGCTCCGAACTGCTAAGCTATCAGGAGTTACACGTGTTATTGTGAGTCAACCATAAGGATAGACACATGCTATTGCCGAATATTATTTTTTTTAGACAATTTTATGAAGAATATTTCCGTCATACTTGATTTCTATGTAAGTTTAACCATTAAGGCTGCACACGCGACGGAAGCTTAAAAATTTGAGTAACTTCCCCTGTTTTCCCAAAATTCCCCTTCACTACTTTGATGAAAAGTACACTATAACCTGCCCAGGAGTATGAAGAATAATTGTGCCAAGTTTCGTTAAAATCCGTCCAGTAGTTTTCGTTTCCATAAGGAACATACAAACCGACAGACAGACAGACAAAAAGGTTACTGATTGTATTTTCGGCATCAGTATCGATCACTAATCACCCCCTGATAGTTATTTTGAAAATATATTCAATGTACAGAATTGACCTCTCTACAGATTTATTATAAGTATAGATTTTACACATAAACCCATGAGAAATGTATTCATTTTTGACAATCTGTCCTTTTCAATCGAATTCTAATGTATATCTATGATAAGCTGATTTTATGTCAACAACATCGTCTGAATGCCATCATACTTACTATACGCTAAACGTATTGTAGAGGAAAAGGGAAGATCTTCCGCCAGGCGGTGGTATGCCTGGGGACCGCGGTCCAACTGTATTAAGTTGGAACTTGTATATATAGTAAATGTTTTAGAAACTTCGATTGCGCGATGTACAATTTGTATGGCGAGTTTTGATGACGAGTGTGACGTATATTGCTTCGTTTCGTGTTGCTGTGGAATGTGATTCTTCTTGCACTGTCAGCGTTTCTATGTAGTGCGCGTCATTGTGTACTGATAGCGCGTCGCTACAGTATTTTTAAGCAAACTAGTAAGCGGTTTAGCATTAATTGGCAACATTTCTAAAAATACCGTTTCTAAATTTTCAAATATGTAAACATATATTTTGCTATGAATTATTTTTAGAGAAGAATAATAAAAACCGAAAATTGCTTGGGATGTCACACCTACGGCGGAACGAGAAGTTACTGTTGATGAATATTGAAAAAAAAAAAACATTGTTAAGACAAAACAGACAGAATTCTATTTCACTCACAGTCTCTTTCCCTGGCACACGTGTTATTTTGACCCAAATAACTCATTCGCCCAAGTTACCACAAAAAAAAAAGCTTTATATCGAACATCGAATTTAATACAAATCCTAGTGAAGACACACTGAATGACACATAGTGTATAAACTCGCTTGGTAACTAGGGAATATGATTTGTTGAAATTAAACCGCTGTTCAAACAGGTCGCTTTATCGGACATCTTAATCGGACCAGCATATTTATTATTATTTATTTATTTTGGACAAACAACAGACACAGACTAAATACATTATTTCTAATTAAATTACATGGTGAAATCAGTCTGTATCCAGAACTGTTCATCACAGAATATTTACATTTCTATTATTATTCTATTTATCTTATCATAATAAACATATTTTAAAAACTTATATGAAACTGAACTTTGTATAAAATATATAATCAGCATTTAAACATTATAAAGCTTATAACTAATACATCTATTAAATGGGATTGTGTTTATACAAGTTTATGCATGTGTGTGTGTGTGTTTGTGTGTGTGTGTGTGTTTGCATGTGTGTGGGTGTGTGTGTATGTATGTATGTGTGTGTGTGTCATATACTAAAATTGATCATTTAATGGTATCATTTATCAGTATGCTTCGCTTGAGCTGGAGTTTAGACGAATTAAATATGTCTATAGAGCTGTAGTTTTTATTGTGTGATTCACAAATCCTACGAAGAGGGGCGCGCTCGCCAGCCACCGTGCGGACGGGCTCTACCGCGAACACGGCTGTGTGCGGCAGCCGGCTGTCGGGCCGACGCGGGACGCGGTAGCCTATTTCGTTGGACAGGGGAATGCAATCGTAATGGTTAAAACATATGTTATGGAGCGTCATTTGGTCAATAAGTTGTCGTCTGTCTGTCAGTGATTGTAGGTTGTATTTTTTAAGTAGATTAGTGTAAGACATTCTGGAATGATGAAATTTGTAGTGTATGGCTTTAAGGGCTTTTTTCTGTATGGATTCTATCTTATTGGAGTACTTTGAATAGTAGGGATTCCAAATCACGCTGGCATATTCCAACTGAGACCTCACCAAAGATTTGTATAAACAAACCATTGATGATTTTCTTTTGAAATGTCTTCCAGCACGCAAAATAAATCCTAGCATTTGATAGGCCTTTGTACAGATAGCCTCTACGTGGGCATCAAAACTCAAGCTTTCGTCAAAAATAATTCCTAAGTCCCGAATTTGTGATACCCTCTCTAAGGGACAGTCATCAATATGGTAGTTGTGCAAAATTTTGTTCCGGTTTTTGGTGAATGTTATTTGTTTACATTTGTTGTGTGCTAGGTATAAATTATTTTCTTTACAAAAACGACCAAAACGGTCCAGATCGGCCTGAAGAAGTTGGGTGTCGTTTATAGTTTTGATAGGCATGAATATTTTAAGGTCATCTGCAAATAATAAGACTCTGCTATTTTCAAAACACCTTACAATTTCGTTCACAAATAGTAAATACAACAATGGGCCAAGGATAGAACCCTGTATCACACCAGAGGTGACCAGCCTCTTCTCTGAAAGGTGACCATCTACCCTCACCACCTGATATCGATTAGTCAAGTAAGAAACGAACCACCTTAAAAAGTCTCCCTTGATACCATTATAAGCTAATCTAAGGAATAGCATGATGTGGTCTATTTTGTCGAAGGCTTTTAAAAAATCGGTGTATACAGCGTCTATTTGTATTTTTTTATCCATGTGACGGAAAATGTAATCGGAGTATACTATCAAGTTTGTCACAGTTGAACGGCCTCTCAAAAAACCGTGTTGTTCCTCCACTATGTGGGGTTTTAAGTTTAATATAAGGTTTTGATGTACAAGGGATTCTAATACTTTTGGTACAGTAGACAAAATTGAAATCGGCCGGTAATTAGTAATGAGGCTTCTATTGCCCGATTTATGTAATGGAACTATATGAGCCAGTTTCCATTGATCAGGAAATATACCTTCAGCCATGCATTTATTAAAAAGGAAACATAGAGGCATTGATAATTCATGTGCTAGATTTTTAAGGAAAATTGGGTGTATTTTGTCTGGGCCGGGCCCTTTACTAGCATCAAGGTATTTTAGTTTTCTTTCTATTTGAGTTTCAGAAAACTGCAGTAGATGTATGTTAGGGGAACTTGAATTTGAAGGGAGGGAAGCCAAATCCAATGTTGTAAAATCAGATGATGGTTCAAATACTGAGCTAAAGTAATTATTAAACATGCTAACTATGATAGCAGGGTCACTAGAAGTTGTATTTCCAAAGGTCATTGTGCTTGGGTAGCTAGAGTCGTTTTTTTTAATAGATGATATATACTTCCAGAAAGATTTAGGGTTTTTATGAATATTACTTTCAGTAGAGCTCATATAGGTCCGGAAACAACATTTAAGCAACATTTTACTCCTTTTTCGCAGTAAAGAAAACTCACCATAATCAGCTAAATTGTGGTATGTATTCCAACGACGCCAAATCTTGTATTTACGTGTTAACGTAGACCTTAAGGCGTTAGAGAACCATGGGGGATATTGTGAATTACGAATTTTCTTGACGGGCACGTGCTTGCTAATAGTTTCGTTAATTATTTTATAAAACTTCTCTGTTGCTGTTATAGCATCGTAAGTGGAAAGTTCTTGGTGCCAATCGATTGTATAAAGGTGATCCTTTATCGCTTGATAGTCACTCTTATAAAAATCGTGTTTTAGTTGTACAAGAGGCAGTATGGAATCAAAGTTTTTATTTATTTCTAGTTCAATCATAATAGGGGGGTGGTGTTTATCAACTTTATCAGTAAGTATTGCCCATGGTTGGGAGCACTTGAATGTGTTGATATCGGTGAAAAATAGGTCTAGTAGCCTATTGTTAGTATTATGGATACAATTTATTTGTTTTAATTGCATATAGTTGGTCGCGTCTATTAATAACTGATGACTACCGATTAAATCTATTTGAGCAGTTAAATTTTCGTCCTGGTTTTCCTTAAGCCATACTAGGTTTGGCATATTGTAATCTCCAGCAATACAATAATTATCATTAGAATGTGCTGTAAATAATCTTGTGAGGTTATTGAAGTATGTTTCGTAAGACAGCATATTAGATGAAGGAGGCAAATACACAGCACAGATGAATAACCTAGTAGAGCCACATAATGGTAGTGTTACGATGATTTCTTCGATTATCTGACACTCTAAATCTAATCGCCTACAGGGTAGTAATGTTCTTTTTATCGCAACCAATACACCGCCGCCGTCTTTTTTAACGCTCGTGTTTATACATCTGTCCCGACGAAAAATAGCATACCTCTCGTCTGCTACCTCATGATCAAATATACCCTCGCGTAGCCAAGTTTCAGTCAGTATAATAATATCATAATCAGAAGCTGCTATGTTCAGCCTTATATGTGCTAACTTAGACCTAATACCGCCGCAATTTTGGTAGTAAATGGAAAGTGCACGTCTGTTAGTAATTATTAACTATGTATATTTCAAACAGTGCATGCAACCGCATGTCACTGATTTTTTTGCAAAATAAGTAATAAATGAATCGACGACGGTTACTGTAGGTAGCTATTGGTTTATTATGTATGGCACGCATATATATGGCTGCCATAAGCATACATATCTTAAATTGAATATTTAGGAAAATACAAGTGCGCTTGCCTATGGATACTTCATAGTTTATACTGACACAAATAGAACCAACTATACGAACATTTACTGAGAGATACCAAAAAATGGATAATATTATATATAATTTATGTATAATGTAAAATATGACGTAGAAGATTGTTGTAAATAGTGTTATTAAGGTGTATTCGAGTAGGTGTAAATATGTTGTGTGTATGTAAATAAAGTAACATATGATAACAGATTGCAATAGTCACAGTTTTTTTAGATCCTCCTCACAGCGTATGGCAATAATTGATGTCGTGTCATCCTTTCTTGTTAAGATTGCGGAGTTTTTCACCCATACAAACTTGATTTTCTTTTCTTTAGCTATAGAACGGACTTTGGAATACAGAATCTTACGCTTCAATGTAAGGTGCTCATTGATGTAGATTTTTGATTTGTCATTTTTGTTGCTGGGTGTGGATGTTCCCGCTGAGCTAAACAATTGTCCAACAGTAAGTTCTCGACGTGCTCTACAAGCCGCTATGACATCGTTACGTAGATGGCGGGTTGCTAGGTGCACAATGATGTTCTTTGGCCGCGTCGTTGTCTGGTTGTGAGCGACTCTGTGTACGTCGGTGATGGAACTTGATGGTAACGGAATACCTATAAGGGTGCCGAGTGTTTCTATAATATGGAATAAATTTTCATTCTTGTTCATTCATTTACATCACAAAATAAAAGCATTCATATCGCGATGTACAAAACAATGTCAACGCCATCTAGTGGCTAACAGTAACACAAAATTAATATAAATAACTCAAAGGTAAACTAAATACTTAAATAATCTGAGAAAACGTAAACAAACCAAAATAGTTGACTGACAGTGTGACAGTGACAGTAAAGAAATGCATTTAATGGCATCCTTATTAAATACAAATTTTCAAATGTTTTGGTATTATCACTCTATTTTTTTATTTTATTTTTTTTATTTTTTTTTTCTGTTTGTAATCTACTATTAATGTTGGGAATTTTAATTAATTTTAGTTATATTTTATCATAGTTTTTAATCAAATGTTTTGTTATATCTCTAAGTTATAATATAATATTGTCAATGCTGTGTGCACTGTTGTTGGCATTATAACTGACCAAGACTTAAAAATGAATGTGAATGCAATCTATGTTATAATGCTGTTGGTGTGCCTTGAATAAATAAATAAATAAATTCAACAAGGCAAATCGGTAAAAATGTTATCACTATGCCATATAAGTGACGTCATTCGGGGTAACGTGCATTTAGAATTATAAACGAAAATCATGGAATATACCAAAACAAAAGATTATATAGGTCGCTTTATTGTGCATCTAGGTTCTCTATAAACAATAAAATACGTACGCCCAAAAAAACAAATGTTCTTAATTGAAAATTTTGGAACGAAGTGCCGAAAGAATGCTTAAAGAAGCTGGCCAGTCCTAAAAACTGGCGAATATTATGTCGGTTGGTAGGTGTGGGCAATTTTAAGGACCAATTTGTCTGAAACTGATAATTTTGAAAAGCACTGGTCAGTTATATGACCTATTTTATTGCATTCAGCACACCTTGTTAGTGGCTGTGAACAGCTGGCAAATAAATGACCTTCCCGTTTACAATTTAACCACCTAGAAGTCTGTGGTAGAGCACGTGTTTCTAAGTCATTGTTATTTGTCTTATACTGAGGTTGACCCATTTTTATGTACCGGGGCGATCATTGTCAGGTCAGATATAACTAACGTTTCGCAAATAAGACAGAAGTTTGTCCGGGTCTTCAAATTTAACGTATCTATTACTTAATCGTTATCCAATACTTTAGTGTATCTATATTATATATCCTTCTACATCTATGTATGTATTTAATATGTATAAGTTTATGTAATTTATAAACTGATAATTTCAGTACGTCCCAACTGCTACAACCATTGTACTTTTTAATTTTATAATGAAATTTATAATTAGCTTTACTTTTAAAAAAACTGCTGTCCTATTTACCATTGTATTAGCATTAGGCCGTTGATTTCTTAAATAAACAAATAAATAAAGTAACTGCCTCGGCTCCTAAGCACACTGCTCTGTCATCTATCCCGTGTAAAACACATTCTACCGCCCTAGTTCCTACTATCCCACACCTATTTATCAATGTATTTTTTTTTTTATATAATAGTACTCTTCCAGTGAATCATTTAATCGAGCACTTTTAGCTAACATATTGCCAAGCATTTGCCCATAATTTTCTTCGACAGGGAATGTAGACAAAAGCTTCCTTTGCCACTCTCCCCACGTAAAAAGAACAGACGATAACCCCTCAAACCACCTCTGGGCAACACCTTTTAATTTTGGCAGCGCAAAGTGTACTATTTGTTTTTCTGACCAACTATATATTGTAGCACACTCGTTAACCTTGTGCAACCACATGGTCATCGTCTGCTCCTTTCGGCCGGGATCAAACTTGGGCATTGGATTATGCATGCTTGTCCCTATTTTGTCCGACGAATCCGTTTGGTTCATAGATTTTACTATTTGTGCTATCTTCATTAAACTATCTATACTTAAAGACGGATTGTTTGACTCACCCACCGCGGCGGCTTGGTGTTCTGCATTGGTAGTTGCAGCCACGAGTACCAGCCGATCGTCCCGGCGGCGCGGCTGATCCCGTGAACGACGATCACCTGAACGCCTGCCACGCAAGCGACGACGGTATTGAGGGCGCCGGATGTACGAGCGACAGCGGCGGTCGCGGACCTCCGGGCTAACGCCCCGTGATTCGCCACTGCTATCTTCAGATCGGCGGTCTCGTGAGCGGCAGCTTCGCGCCCGGTAGCCAGGCGATTGTGGCCGCACAACACACTCACGTGACTGAAGATTCTTTCCTTCATTGTACTGGTTGTACAGCGTTTCGTGATGCAATCCAAGCTCCTCATGGCTGGATGGTTCTTCAGACGTGCTCACTACACGACGATGGTGAATGTGCGATCGACACGGAAGCACCGGACTGCGCTGGCTCCCATACTCGTCCATGCAGCGACTGGTCCGGTCACATAAATCGCGGCATACCGGACTACGTGACCGGGTTCGATAATGGTCAGCTCCAGTGCGCCTGGAGTGCGACCGACCTTTGCGAACTGATGGCGAAGTTTTAGACTCCACATTTATCTGAAAAAATAAATTGGTACGCGTAGTTTCTGGCATAAAGTGGAAAGTGGTAGCAGCAAGCTATGTAGCCTTGTAACCATAAATAAGTACAGACTAGATTAGGACGGGTCCGAGTACTAAAAGGGGAAAATGTGAATAAATAACTCTTAATTAAAGTTCCACCTTAGACGTAGATCAACAACGTAAATCAGCGAATGATTAAAGGAAAATAGCTACCGAAACTCATTTATGCAGTATATATTCCTCTTGAAATAAAAATATTTATTCGTTCAAATTTTTCTAATGATTATATTGTACATTATTGTACATTCGCCGCTCATGCACTTGCTACCAATTTCGCAGTATTCATACTTTATTGATTTGACTCGTTTCCGGCCGGTTATATCCTCTCCGGTAGTACGAGTCAAATGAGCAGCCAATATTTATATTTCGTTTAATTGTATCGGAAGGATACTTATAAATTATCTCAAGTCAAATCAGCAACTATTATAACTTAACTGGGTATCAGATAAACGTTAAAATATACCGGAAATTGACAAATACATTGTTACTCATTGAAGAAAAAATAACTGTAGGGACCAATACAGTCAGACACAACTTGTGTTTAGTATTACCCGATTTCTAATTTGTTAACTTCTACTGTTTGCTTACCAACTTCATCGAGTTGGTTACATCAGGTCAGAACAACACAGTATATATATACAATACATACATAATGCTTACGCATTAAAAAAAAACAAACTGGTTCTATCCCCACTTCTGAAATGTCAGGCCTTACGGGATGGTATTCAATACTAGAGAAATCTATAACCTCTACAAATAAAACTCCGTTTAATTAACTATCATTTCATATAATCAACACTATACTGTTCTACAATAACTACAGCAAATATAGTTCCGTAGCAAGTGACTATATACATACATTCAATAGCGTTACATGAAACACCTATGCACATTTTAATACATAGTAGTAGTGAAGCATTTAGGCATAAATATACTATCTATACTTAAGCACAAGTATATATACACTTAGTAATTAACCTTTCGAAACCCAACGTCAACTCCGTTTGACAGCGCGTTTTTGCACATTCGCCCAGCGTCAACTCGGATGGACGGCAGTTTATCATCATCTTTAAACCATCGTAGCTTGTCTTAAGGTATATTTCGGCATGTAGAATGTTTGAATGAATGATGGAAAATTAAATAACCAATTAAATGATGTATGATACTCTATGGGTCACTTGACAGATTTCGACGTTATTTTAGTTTCTATTCGGCGGAACCGCGCGTGAACGACGCTCGTGCTTTTCTTGTGATATAAATTGTGTTCATTGGTGGAAAACGTGTTGTAAGTGTTTTTTCAATTCTAATTAGTGTATATTTAGTGTTAGTGTAAAAAAGGGTAAATTTATAGTAGTCTATAAGTCAAAAACTTGAATCAAAAAAGGGGTCAGTACGACAGCCCACAGGTTTAGTGTTTTATTTTTACTATCATGAAAGTACACTTGTTATCATTTTCACTTCCATTTATAGAAAATTTCATCAGAAATCTATTGATGCAATAAGTTTTTCAAAATAACTTTGATTATTAGCACATTTAGCTTGTAAATCGACTTGAGTAATTCTGTCGCCGCCATCTTTGTAAAAAGTTACCAAATACAGTGTGTTCAAATTTTATTTCATACTTTCAGATCCCAGCGTCAACTCCGTTGGACATCACCCTTTTGCCTTGTGAATCGGTTGCGCTAGGGACCTTGCAGGAGCAGTGCGATTACGGATCTTTGACACTTACCGAATAATGTTGCATTATTTTATATATATATAACAAATATTAATTGACTGGTAGCTCATCCCGGCTTCGCACGGGCATATAAGTTAAGGAAAGTAAATTTGTAAAGTTAGAAAGTTTTTAGGTATTTTTTTCACCTTGTGTTACATTATTGAAGTTTTAGTAAAGATCTCTTCGATGTAATGTAAACTAAAGTGAACGATCATAATTATTTTATTTAAATATGTTAACTGTATATTTATTGATTGTCTATAGAAAATATACTTATTTTTGAAAATTGTAGCATTTTTTTTTTAATTTGACAAAGCAACAGTACATGGAACAAACGTTCATACACAAATGTTATAAATTCAGTTCTACATAACTACCTACCAATAACAGTGAAAATCAATTAATTTACCGTTTTCGATTAAAGTGGTTTTTGTTTTTTTCATTTTGTACATGAATAACGCTGCGGATTTAAATGTTGTATTTTTTTTAGTAAAAACGCGTACGAAGTCACTGACAAAAGCTAGTATCTAAAATTTATTGCTATTTTCACTTATTTGAACACCCCGTAGTGTGAGTATCAAGGGGCCCAGCGTCCTCTCTAGTTACCGTTTGACAGTTGTGACAATCTACGTGACAGCCCAGCGTCCACTCGAATTGACACGCAAAAATGTACAAAATACCCCTGGGCTATAGAGGTTTGGAGGTCTAAAATCCTGGGTTTCGAAAGGTTAATACAATTAGCAATAGCAAAACTTACATAATATCTTTCAAGCAGCAGTTCCTCTCGACTAGACAGTCAGAACTCGAATGACGCAGCTACTCTACTGGCACGTCACCCGTTTTAAACACTGAGACAAACAACTCCGGTACGGTAGTGGGGGTTGCACGTGCGCATGCAGCTGCGTCACTCAGTAATACGATCTTTCATTTTCAAACTTATGAATTAAACTTGTAGTTATTCAAAAGTATATATTTAAGTATACAATGATACATTATGTTACAAGTATTATCACCTTATATAAAGTGGTGATGACAAATGTAATGATTTCTTTTGTATTTTGTTTTTGCGTGCGCCAGGAGGCAGCACTCTGTAGGATGGCCGAATGTAATGATTCTTGTTAAAATATATTGTAATGATTTCTTTGAAAAACATGTATTATTAATACATGCTGATTTTTAGTATGAGTACCTTTTGTTAATCAGTTTTGTAAAATGTTTCACCTCAACTTCCGTTTAAAACAACCAGTTTTGTAAAGTGTTTCACCTCAACTTCCGGTTGAAGTGACTGTTTTCGGTTTGACAAGTAATGGGTGGGGACGAGGTCGGCTTTTGAGGCGGGACATTATTTTTATTGATTCTATCGTTAGCAGGAGTGAAGTAAAGACGTCTAGTCAAAGTTACTGCCCGTAATTATGGTACAAATAGTTAATTGTTAGTTGTAATATATTTTATATGACCAAGTGGAAATAAAGTCAGTGTTCAAGAATTGGAGTTTCTTAATAAAAGTGTGTCTTTTCTAAAGTCATTAGTGTAGATAATATATCATGGTTGTAACAGTGAGGGAAAACATTGTGAGGAAACTCTCCAATGTTTTATGTCTTAATTTTTCTCAAACTGAAAACTCAAACATTCAAGCTGTACATCCCCGAAGGGGATGGCTGAGATACTAATACTCCTTAATGTCAGGGGCGTGCACCGAGTTTCAGACAAGGTATACTCAACTCAAACGTTCACGCCGTATAACCCCGAAGGTGTTGGCAGAGGTACTAAAACTTCTGTACATCATTTGGCATTGTCACCTGATTAGTGGGTACCTACTTTGGACACTAGGTGGCGCTGTCACATGTTGTTCAGAAGTATTGGTACCTATGCTATCCCCTTCGGGAATAAACGGCGTGAACGTTTATGTTATGTTATGTTCAGAGTTACCACGTTTTGCTTGGACAGTGTACTCACGTGATAGGAGGCAGGCCTTTCGCCGTGATAAAGTAACCCCACATATAACTTTAGAAAAGACAAATGGGTGTAGGCCCGACCCAAACACTTCATTTCAACTATACTAAAACAATAACAATCATGCGCGATTACAAAAAACACAAAACAAAATGGCATGTGGCTGGCGCGCAAAATAGTTTGACTGAATGAACCTTGAATGAACCCAGGGGCTGGAAACTTCCTTACATCCTCACTTTGTGATTTTTAACAGCGCCTCTATTGCAGTTCCACCTGAACTTATTAAAAAAGCGCGCCGTAATTTGCATATTCATCAATAGATGGCACTGTTGGTAATTCCTACATCGCGGTATGATTTCTTCTTTATTAGAGTATATAAACCTAAAATTTTACGAAATAATTTTAAAGGAAAATTACGAAAAACGGTAGAGAATTGTGTGTACTTCTTCGACATGTTTTGTTTTTTTTGTTTATGTTATATATATTCTTAGCCATACACAGACAGTACATCGAAGTTAAGGCGCAATATACTTATAGATATATATATAGGTGATTAAATTGTAGCAGAAGTTCGGGTGGAATGCCTCGAGATGGCGATAAGTTTGCATTATAAACTAGGTGACATTAAAATCCAGCAAGTTGGCTCTCTATATCCAGTGTATTACTTTACTCTATGAATGAACCATAGGAAAGAAATGAACATGAATATTGCATTGCATAGTTTAGAAAAAGGCGTTGATGAACTGGTTGGAGTGAAATGAGCATGGCCGTTATATTAGTTTTCAATAACACCAATAGATGGTATTAGCACAAATACGTTGTTGGATTAATGAATGTTGTGTAGTGAGGTTTTATCAAATAAATTGGGAATTACTGCATAGCATAATGTTTCTCTTATGTTTGTGTGTATTAGCATATTTTTATAATTGCCTTTCTCAGGGTATGCAATGCTTATACGCCGCTTTGAAGGGCAGCCGTAGGCCCCTGCCTGATTCACAGCACATCACGTTTTGCTTGGACAGTGTACTTACGTGATAGGGGGCAGGCTTGTCGCCGTTACATACGAATACATTGTCACATACTTAACTTAGCCATGTGAATTTCCTCACGAGTTTTAAATCACTGTTAACAACCATGATAAATTTACCACACTTATGACATGAGAAGAAACAAATTGGTGTAGGCCCTATTTGGGATTTGATCCCACACCTCTCCGCATGATAGGCGGGTGTTTTACCCAATGAGATCTCATGGTCTCATTTTTTTATTTAAATACTTTTTTAATCGACATGATAGTCCAGTGGGTAGAACACCCGCCCGAAAACAGAAGGGCGTGAGTTCCAATCCTGGGACGGGCCTACACCAATTTGTCTTTTCTAAAGTCATATGTGTGGTTAATTTATCATGGTTGCTAACGGTGAGGGAAAACATCGTGAGGAAACCCACATGGCTGAGTTGTACTTAGTCATGTGACAGTGTATTCGTTCAAAACGGCGATAGGCCTGCCCCCTATCACGTGAGTACACTGTCTAAGCAAAACGTGGGTACCTTCTCTGGAAACTAGATGGCGCTTGCCATGTGAGTTCAGGAGTATTGGTACCTCTGCCAACCCCTTCGGGGATAAACGGCGTGAACGTTTATGTTATGTTATGTATGTTACTTTTTTAATCATACAACGTTTTGCACTACGACAAGACTTGCAACGGAGTTATTGGCGTTTCGAAGAATTATGTTCGGTAACATAACGAGAGATGGATTGTTTTTAAATGAGAACTTGCTACAAAGCTGATTCAAGATAGGTGGGGTTTCCTTGGCTTTAATGGGAGAGATAATCGTCAGTGAGATGGTATGTATGTATGCAACGACCATGACGAGCAATATGGTTTCACCAAAAAGGTAGGCCTACTGTAGATGCAGGAGTGTCACTTATGAAACATATTTTTAATTCATGGAAAAACTCCCGGGATGCGTTAGGTATATTTTGTGACCTCACAAGAGCTTTTGACTGTGTAAAAAAAGAAATAGCGTTGATTAAACTTAAATATTACGGTTTTGACGAGCAAGCACTGAAATTAATGGCATCATCCATACTAATATTATAAATTGGAAAGTGAGTTTGTTTGTTTGTTTATTTGTGCCGCTTTCACGCCGTAATTACTGAACCGATTGCTTTGAAATTTTGCAGACATATAGTTAGAAGTCCAGATTAAATAATAGGGTACTTTTTATCCCGGAAAAATGATATTCCCGAGGGAATACTAAAATATTGTTTGCTTGCTGGATGGATTGGAGATGGCGCTGTGTGTCGTTTAAAACAAGGTAATATATTGCAAACGAATATAAACCTGTAAATTCAGAAGCTAAATGATACGATAATGTATCCTTGAAAATGAGGAATTCCCGAGGGATGACGTACAATTTGTTTTATTGTCTAGACAGTTTTTTTTAATATCTACTTATCCTGAAATAACTATAAATAAACGAATTACTCTTTTCGTTCTTGAGGTATGCAATAGATGGCGCTGGGTGTTTTTTTAAACCGTGGTTTCGATGTTTTTCAAGATACGTAAGAAGTTGAACATTTTGCGCTTTAATCTGTAGTTCATACCATTACTCGGTGCACTTTTTGAATCATTTACTTACTTGCTGTTTTATCTTTAGTCACTATTTTTCATTTTACATTGAATTGTGGATTTCGGCGCTCAAAATCGGTAGAGCATAAAAATGCGGGATTATACAGCAGGAGCGGGAGTAAATTCAATTGTTTGTCAATAGTAAGACTACAAGAAAATAAAGGGTATTCAAAATTTGCCGTCAACGTTAGCGTCTATGTGGCGTAGCAGTAAATCTAACCTCTATGAACATTCGAGAGACCCGGGATCAAAACTCAAAGGACACAAGCAATTAGTAAAAAGTAAAGTTGTTGTGTTAGGTAAGAATAATAGCAAGAACTATCGCATCATGACATAGGATATCATTCATCTCGGACAATCCCCATATTCCCGAGCAATCTCTGCTGCAATCTCACACACCATCACCAACGGTCAGTGTAGGGAGCAGCACCCACCGGGCCTCCGCCCCGCAGCACCAAACTACTATCCGTACTTAGTATTTGCTAAAAATTTCGCGATTGAACATTACAATTAAAACCACTATTATAAAACTAAACCCATGTTATAACACGCGATTAAAGACCCGAAAATCAATAGTTACTATCCATACTAATACGACCATTATAACTCGAACATAGAATTTTTGTATAAAATGGTTTGTTTCATGATTGTTATCATATATTTTATGGCACTATGGGGTTGAAATAGCAAATGAAAGTTAGTATAGAGATTTTTGACATTTCTGCATTTAGAAACTTGAAACTTGGTGCGATTGACTGATATAACCTTTGATTAAAACAAAATAGCGGGATATAACCACTACAAAAAGGAATTTATGAAATTCATCCATCAATCTTTTATGAGTATATATACACTAACGGCCATAAATTCCAAAAAGAGTAGCCATAGCTTCGGAGATAGTAATTCTCCATCCACTTTTGGAAGTTGAATGGGGAAAAGGTAGTCAAATAAAGGATTTTAGTGATGGGTCTCCAACTGAACGCAACGCAACTGAACGCAACGCTGAACAATCACTTAAAAAGCCTCAATGTCCTTTATATCTTTCATACCACTTTTTTTTATATATAAACTGGATGCAAAAAATGTAGTCGACGCGGACGTAGTCGCGGGCAAAAAGCTAGTATCTTAATAAAAGAACTTTAAAGGTAGATATTAATGGAACCACGTCGGAAGGATCGGAAATAGAGATGGGTGTTCCTCAGGGTTCTGTACTTGGCCCATTACTGTTTCTGATTTACATTAATGATTTACCATTTATGGTACAAGAGTATTCTGAGATAGTTATGTTTGCAGATGACACATCTTTAATATTTAATGTAGCGAGATCCTCTACATCTCTTGACGACGTAAATAAAGCTATCTCACTGGTATTGCATTGGTTTACTGTAAATAACCTGGTTCTGAAGGCCAAAAAAACTAAATGTATTAAATTTACTTTACCGAATGTTAGGCAAGTGGATAACAATATTGTTATTGATAGTGAAAAAGTAGAGTTAGTGAAAGAGACAAAATTCCTAGGGATAATAATCGATTCTAAGTTGCAATGAGGACCTCTTATACTAACACTTTCTAAAAGGCTGAGCTTAACAGCGTATGCCGTGCGTAAGATTATTTTCATAGTATTATGTCGTACGGTATTTTATTATGGAGTAAAGCTGCTGATGTTCATAAAGTTTTTGTCTTACGAAAGCTAGCTATTCGATCTATTTACATGTGGAGGTCGAGGTTTTCGTTGCGCGAAAAATTTAAAGATATTGGCATTTAAACTGTCCCTTACCAATACATATTTGAGAATTTAATGTATGCCAAAAAGAATATAGGCCAATTTAGTAAAGTTAGTGATAGGCATACTGTTAACACTCGAAATAAGGACAAACTTAACGTACCGAAATGGTGACTTTATAAAATAAGTAACTCCTTTATGGGACTATCCCTCCAAATGTTCAACAAACTTCATTCTGACATGTTGGAATTGCCATGTTTCGTCACCAGTCAGTATATCATATACGTTTTTTTTCTCCCCTCCGTTGAATTTATCTATCATGAATAGGCACCAATCCACCCGACGGTCTTTCTGCTCTTCGGTAAGTTTGTGCGGCACCTATCTCGAACAACGTTTCCGGAGAGAAAGGTGGTCGTGAATTATGGTTTGCATTGCTGCTGATTCAATTCCTAGTTCTCGCTCTAGCTCTACATATATAATTCGTCGGTTTTCGCGAATAAGTTTTTCGACTGCACGAACGTTTTCTTGCATGACCGCGGTTGGCGGCCGTCCTGTCTTCGCTTCATCTTCGAGACATCCCCGTCCTCTTTTAAATTCAGCAAACCAATTGAATACTGTTGCTCGGGAACAAGCAGACTCACCAAAAGTAGAAGCCTAAAGTTCAAAACATTCTTGAGGCTTTAAACCTTTTTTAAAGTGATAATAAATCATAGTGCGAAAATCACGTCGACTGAGCTCCATTGTTGCAAGTGAATTCCCGCCAGATTCTCGGAAAAATTATGCTCATTCTAATAAAAAAAAATAAAAGAAGTGTTTTCTATATTCAAATATGTCAATAAAAAACCAGCCTATAAGATGGCGTATAGCTTGCCATTGTCAATTAAATGAGAAAAGAGTATTTAACTTCTTTTGGCATGCCCCTCGTAAATCCAGCTTTATAAAACCAAGTTTCATAAAAACGGTTGACCCAAGTTTATGTATAAATAAATTTTAAAACTGTGTAATCTAACGAAGTGTGACGTCGTCGCGTCGATATCACTAAAAGCAACTATCATAGATAAGCTATATTGTTTTGTTATTGTAGGTTTTCCTACCACCTACTTATTTACCATATTTCAGTTAAACACACTAGTCTACCTTTCACTATAATACCTCGAAAAATTGTATCCAGATTCGTCGAGAAAGATATTGTTTACTCTATGATTTCGTGTATGTCAACGTCAAATTGTGAACGTAATTGGGAATCTCATATCTCACTCACTCAATCCCATCCCACTCAAATAATAAAGATCAATCGTCGAAAGGAAAGTGAAAAATATTTTGTAGTGAACGCAGTGTCTAAGTGGTGAATTAAAGTTTTCGGCTATTATTAGAAAACGTGAATTGCAATTCCAATTGTTCGCACTACGTATAAGGTAAGAAAATATTCATCAATTCAATAGTTGTTTTACTTTGTTCATGAATCGATACAGTATGCGCCATAATATGCTAGCACATTCGATACCTAAACAATATGTTCTTACTCTTATTACCTAAAGCTAAGCGATTACTGGGCATAAGATTACTAATACGTATTGATTGCTTATTGTGTTTTGTGCCATTGGTGACACATTCTGTGTATTATGAAATTTCACCATATTTTTACTAGAGCACTACATGTCTTAATGCTAGTGTTTTCTTTTCACCTGTATTGAATTGATTAACATATAAAATTAAGCTTAGTTGGTGGATTATTTTTACAGGCTTACGCTGTCATTTATACTTAATTGATGAATCAAGTGACAAAATATCTATTTAAAATACAAAATTCTGTTATAATACCCAACATAGAAGAACTCCCATCTTTTCCATGTGGTATGAGATTTGACTCTGAAACATGTTTTAATATAATTTTATCATTATGTATGAAAAAGCAATGGTACTAAATCTTTTCATTCATATATTTCCGCATATTCATATATTTCATATATGCTGTGTAGTGTCAGCTTAGAATAACACTACCCCATTTCTTCCGGTGGGTGTATGTAAGAGGCGAATAATGGTATTGGGGATTTTAAGGGATTTTTGGTAGATGCGCTTGGAGACCCATCACCAACAACCTTTATTTTACCATTGTTTCCCCATACAACTTTCCAAAAGTGGCTGAGGATTTTTTAATTCCTTAGCCCTGGCTACCCCTTCTAGGGATTTATAGCCGTGAGTATATGTATGTATGTATGTATATTTCTGCAATAGCTAAGTGGGTAGAACAGGTGTTCTACCTACAGGTGTTCAGGCAGGTGCCTGTTTAGTTGTATGTAAAGAAAATAATTTATAATACACACTTATAATCACACCCTCTATATGCATTGAGGTAAGCAGAGACTGTTCATTGCCACTCTGCAAGTTTTTGTCAACATCTATTTAATGTGGAGGCTATAAGGGGGCTGCATAATTTATATTTATTATCTAAACCCATTTAAATGATGGCACTATGAATTAATAATTTTGTGGGTTGCTAAGTAGATAAGATTTATAATTTGTTATTGGTTGCAAACATTAATAGATGTCATATACCTCTGTATAAGCTTACTGTTTGAAAGCCAATTTAATTAATTGGAATGGCTGCTGCCTTACCATACTTTCAAATAGCCCTAAAATATTTACCTAAATTGAAGCATAACATAGAAAACTCTTTATTGCACATCTAATAAAAATACTTATGACAAATAATACAATGTTATCACTTAAAGCTATTACGTATATGTTTTATCTGTGCAAATTAATGTTCATTTATCGGTTTTGAATATGAATGAATATGAAATTTTCAATTAACAGCTTTCTATTGAACACAATGAGAAGTCAGTGATCAAAATATTATCATAATTTCAATATTACTATTTTGTTTTACTTCACTAATAATAAATCTTCCTTTCCTTCATATTTGTAATTTTTGTCATTATTGTTCATATAACTACACTCGGTTATCGTGCAAACGACTAGTGTTCAAATCCTGGGTCGGGCCTACACCAATTTGTCTTTTCTAAAGACATATGTGTGGTTAATTTATCATGGTTGTTAACGGTGAGGGAAAACATCGTGAGGAAACCCACATGGCTGAGTTGTACTTAGTCATGTGACAGTGTATTCGTACAAAACGGCGATAGGCCTGCCCCCTATCACGTGAGTTCACTGTCCATGCAAAACGTGGGTACTCTGAACACCAGGTGACAAAGTCACGTGATGTTCAGAAGTATTAGTACCTCTGCCAACCCCTTCGGGGATATTCGGCGTGAATGTTTATGTTTATGTTATGTTATGTTATGTTCATATAATATTTGGCACTGGGGGTTTTTGTAAAAACAAATTATAAATATGATATACAAGTTACATAATGTTTTAAGTGTATTTTATTCTTACTTATAGTGAATGTTTTACTTCTCTAACAATTTAAATTACAGTGGCTCAGTGTTTTAGCTTAATATCTAGTGTATAAGTTTAAATGAGACACTGGAACAATTGTAAGGGTACTACTTCCCAGTTACACTTGACTCCTACATCTGAATAATTGGATGCAATAACTCTGTTCCCCTTTTTACAAAAAAAATATGCATATACAGAGGAGAATGGGATTTTGCATTTTTATAGTTTATATACAAGGAAAAGTTTATAATGCTGATTTATTGGTAAACTAATACATAAATAAACACATTACATACACTAACATGTATGAGGTGGAACTATTTATTAGTTTGATGACACTTGCTTGATTTCATTTAAATTCAACTCATCACATTAATGCCCAAATTCCAAAATCTTTGCGGTGCTCACTAGTAATAGTAGTTTGTACTTTTGTTTATTACATTGTTCTCTCTTTCTACAAGCCTAGGATCACTAATGACAATGAATGCAAATAATCAAAATTTATGTTTTCTAAGGCTTTTGAAATGATTTGAATTCTTCGATCCTTGAATTTTTGTTTAGTCCTATTTTCCAAAGTTATATCTAGATAGGAGTCGATATACTCTGTTCTTTCTTCAAATAAACAACCTGTCATAGTTTTTGTATTAGTTAAAATAATTATCGGAAATATCCGTTTTACCAAAATAGTAGTAAGAAATTGAATGATGAATAAATAACTAATGTTAAAAATCAGCAATTGAAAACTAATGAGTCCATAATGAAGTGTATTATTAACTTAAACAAGTTAAAAAATCAGGCGAAATTACAATACATCCATTCATGCGATAACTGTCCTGTCATTCTGTGGTGTGGCTCCACCCACTCCGCGCGCGGATGTGAACCCCGTGACGCGGGGAATCCCCACTCGGAGTAGTTGTACAGACTGACAGTGGCGCCTACCGTTTAGTTAGTGAGACACACACTACATTTCATATACAATATTCACTTAGTTAGCTACGATCTTAAATTAAAGAAGCACAAATTCCGTGTGATAGAAACTTTGTTTTATATTGAATACATACATATACATACTCACGGCTATATCACGAAAACGGACAAGCCAGAGCTTCAGAGGATCAGAAAAAAATCTGCCACTTTTTAAAGTTAAGTGGGTATAATTTAGTACAATAACATATGGTTGGTGATGGGTCTCCAGCCACATAGCGCTCAGAAATCACTTATAAAAAGCCTAAAATCTTCATTCAAACCCTTTCATCACCTGCGGGAAGAAATGAGTTAGTGCTATTTTTTAGCCGACGCTACACAGCATACATTGAGTCATATATAATTTTCCAATTAACGTTAACAAATACTTTCTATTATCTTACAACTTGCCTTAAAAATTATATATCAAAAGCTGATCAACATACGACGTTTATGATTTAAAAATATCCATGTCGATGAAATCAAGGTCATTCATGGTTACATTATGGTTATGAGCAAACTGTCCTGCCCGTTCAATAATTTAACTATTAGTCTATCGTTAGCTGTGTTGTGTCGGCTTATAATAACACTAACCATGTCTTCTCGTGGTGGGAGTCTATGCGATGACTTAAGGCTTTAAGTGTTTGTTGGGAGAGTTCGCAGGAGAGCATCAGCATTATTCATTTATTTATAAACATTTCCCCATGCCTTGACTGAAGATTTATATATCTCTCTGGCTACCCTTTTCTGGGATATAAAGACGTGACTAATAGTAGGTAACTAGTGAGTTAATTTACTGTTCTTTATTAGATAACTATGCAGTTCTCATACTGATAAAAGATAATTGGCTTTTGTTTGAAATATAGTTATGCGGTTTATATGTGTATATGAGTCATAGTCGCAAGTGTAGGTGGCAATGAACCGGTCGTCTGTTTGTTTGTGCTGTAGATTGATGTTATGTAACTTATAAGTATATTAAATTGGTTATCAACAACATTTCGTTATTCTCGGAAATACTAACTTAATTTTGATAAGAAGCTTCATTATTGCACAAATGAGTATTAAAAAGCTAATGACTAATAAAGTTTCGTGATTATTTCATCATAGCAAATAAATAGCGCAATATATTTCAATTTAAGACCATTTCTAACGTATATAAATATATACTCAGAAGACACGACTTAATTTAAAAATGGGTTAATCAGCCTTTTAGCATTCACTATTCTTCAGTAGAAAGTAAAATATGATTATCGAAACTAAAAAAATGGGTCTATGAGTCTTAGCTACGTCACTAATGCGTCATATTGTACATTTCGTGTATAAGCCTTGTTAGACAGGAAAAAGACAAAGTTATAGTATTGGTAGTTATATACCATGTTCTCTACTCAGCCATTACTGTAATGGCCGTAGCTATTTCGTCATGCTGCTGCATTGTCGTTCTAATGTGTGGAAGTTAAAGACAGGCAGTGTATGAGTGAAAGTATGCATTTAGTATTGTTTGTTGAACGATGTAAATGGCCTTTAGAGACGATTCGTACTTATAAACTTCATTCGTTACAGCTTATGTCATGTTGTCATCAAGATACTCGTGCCTCTTTTTACCTGTAATAAGATAATGATTTTTTTAAATTTTAATTACGGGAACACAAAGACATAAATAAGTATCAACTTAAAATAAGAAAAACCTACTTCATTTTAAATATAACTACGCAAACAGAAAAAAACAAAGTTAAAAGTAATTTGTACTATAGTATTCTATTATCTGTGTTTGTACATAGTTTACCACACTGGTCACAACGGCTTAACGTACCTCTGATGCACCGATCACCTTACTTTCCAGACAGCCTGCCGGGATTATTTTAAATAAAAGGGATAAATTGCTTAAAATAATATTCAGACAGAAGAACCCATTTGATTCAAACAGTTCTCTATACATACATATACTCACGGCTATAAATCCTTTGATGGGGTAGCCAGAGCTAATGAACTAGAAGCTCCTTAGCCACTTTTGGCGAGTTCAGTTGGGGTAAGATGACAGTTCTCTATCTACACCGAGTACTAGCAAGGTTAGCAAGAGTTGCAATTAGCTCAATAATGAAGTGGAAGGCTGAGTTAAATACGCACTCACGTCAGTAGTATTTTCGTCAGAGCGGTAAAGGCCAAATGTGAGCACTGTGCAGGCTGTCTGCGTGCATTCATCTCGCTCGCCACATGACGTTAACAAGATCGATGTAGAGACATGAAAACTGCATTAAAATCAGACTAATTTTAAAATGTATACTGTATTAGTTTATGTAAATATTTAATATCTCGGAGTGCAAGATTGAGTTGTACTAGAAGCATTCAGAAGTTAATTTCTACCATTACTTCCATCTAAAATGAAGCTATTATTTTCGTAGATTAAATGGAAATATAGGATTGCGCAAAAAGTTATACATTGTGAGATTTAACCAAATAACACAATTTCATCTAAAAGTGAATCAAAATCGAAAAATTTTAATGACGACATCGGTTTGCACAAACATACAACTATTTGTAAATCGGAAACCGTGTCGCAGTATATAAATATAGATACGCAAAATTATAAGCCTTCAAAAGAACAATAGGTACTCAACGAGCCCTTCTACGATTATGTTGTATTTATTTAAATTCTTCCATCATCATCTTACATAACATAACATAAACGTTCACGCCGTTTATCCCCGAAGGGGTTGTCAGAGGTATCAATACCCAGAGTCGAGAGAAGGTACCCACGTTTTGCTTGGACAGTGTACCCACGTGATAGGGGGCAGGCCTATCGCCGTTTTGTACGAATACACTGTCACATGGCTAAGTACAACAAATTATCCACACATATGATTTTTAGTAAAGAGAAATTGGTGTAGCCCGGCCCCGGGATTTGAACTCACACCCTTATATATACGGGCGGGTGTTCTACCCATAGGACTATCATGTCATCATCATCTTCTTTTAATATTTCTCAGATCTGACGTCCATAAATACTATTAATATTTTTCATCAAATAAAAACTAAAATATATCCTTATTTTGTTTCAGATCTCAGTCATCTGCAGAGCAGTCGTCGAATAAGGTCTACATTTAAACACCATGTGTACGTACTGTTTACTTGTTATCTTAACATAGAAAATATATCAAAGTTTTTTATCTGCAGTTGGACAATGTGGCAGAATCCGGGCGCGAATCCGGGGATGTATCCGGGAGGTGCTGATTTTTTAATTATTGAATATTGTCTCGTTGTTGCACCTGCATGATTGTCCAACCGTTTTGCAATGCTTATTGACTGTCATAGTGATCTTAAGTGACGCCCTTGCAACCTGACATAGAGAACTTAAAACTAAATAGAGCGGACACCAAACGTAGATTGGAACTAGACTCAAGCGTTCATGCCGTATATCCCCGAAGGGGTTGGCAGGAAACTAATACTTCTGAACATCACGTGATATTGTCACCTGGTGTTCAGAGTACCCTCGTTTTACAAATATTGCTGAAAAAAATGCGCTACAAACGAATTGTTCTGACCTTTGTTGGTCACACATTTGCTTCGCTAAGTCAGACATTCTTTGTTTGTTCTCTATTTAGATAAGTTCTCTATGCAACGAGTAAAGGTAGCATGAGTAGTTTGAGTGCGAGTGTGACACGTGAGATGTGAGACACTGACATATTTTTATAATATGTCGGTTTCTACCTTCTTACATGTCACTCACGGCCTCAAACGCCTAATGCTATGGAGGCAGAAGTACGTTTTTTGTCGCATACAGCGGTCGCTATCATTGCATAATAATTAAACAAAATGCATAACTTTGCGGTGACCGGGCATTTTGTGCGACAAATAATAATGAAACGTGTTTTTGGTTGTTAGGGCATCTTCTTTATTTAAGATCTCTATGGACCTTATTAGCTACATTTGGAACTCAAATCGATTGAGTTTTACTTGTCATATTTGACAAGCACTGCTTCTACGACCTGTTTCTGAAAGGTTGAAGTGATCTTGCCACTAAGACATAAGGGTCAAGTTTTCAAGATCTAATGCACGGGTGGTCGGATTTAATGTTAGCCTAAAATATTTAAATTTATTAAGTTAAATGAGTAATTAACTGATGGTCTCTACACTTTCAATATATCATAACTGTGCCCTTACCGAACTATCTTATACGAGGGCTGCTATTTATGTATCCGGAATAAAAAAAAGAAACAAACATATATCAATTAATATGGTTTTATTGCTTCTCAAAATATTCGCCGCTCAGATCTATACACTTTTGCATGCGTTGAAACCAATTTTCATAGCACTTTTTCCACTCAGACTGAGGTATCTCCAAAACGTGCATTTTGAACGCATCGACTGCCTCTTCGCGGCTCGAAAAACGTTGACCACGTAATTTTTTCTTCACATTTGGAAATAAATAAAAATCATTGGGTGCCAAATCAGGGCTGTACGGCGGATGACCTGTCAATTCGATCTTTTGAGCTTCTAAAAACTGAGTTGTGACGGCCGACCTGTGACAGCTAGCATTGTCGTGATGCAGAATGATTCTACGTTGTCGGTTAGTCTTTCTTATTTGTTCAAAGACTTCCGGCAAACAAATGGTCGTATACCACTCCGAATTAACAGTTTTACGATTCTCTAAAGGCACTGTAGCTACATGGCCATTTATACCAAAAAAACAAGCGACCATTTGCTTCAATGTGCTTTTTGCACGAATAACTTTTGTTGGGTTCGGCTCATCTTGGAACACCCACACCGTGGACTGCTGCTTAGTTTCGGGGTCGTAAGCGTAGATCCAAGATTCGTCACCTGTGTAGATATTATAAACAGCTTTTGACGCACCACGGTTGTATTTTTTTAACATTTCTTTGCACCAATCGACACGAGCCTGTTTTTGATCAATACTCAAGTTGTGCGGAATCCAACGGGAGCAAATTTTTTTTACAGCTAAATGTTCATGAAGTATCTTATGTATGCTCGTCATACTAATGCCCAGAGATGCCTCTATCTCACGATATGTAACATGACGATCTTGAGTTATTAGTTCCCGGACAGCATCGATGTTTTGAGGTACAACGACCGTTTTAGGGCGACCTTCTTTAATTTCATCAGTAAGCTTAGATCGTCCACGATTAAACTCGCTAAACCAGTGATACACAGTGGTCTTTGAGGGTGCTTCATCCCCAAAAGTTGAAGTAAGCTGATCGATGCACTGTTTTTGAGTTAGACCACGCCGAAAATCGTAAAAAATCATGGCACGAAAATGTTCACGAGTTAAATCCATGGTGGTGAAGACACGCAATTTTCAAAATGACGCTACGATGTGAAAACAATTGACAGTCACATAAAAATAAATGTATTCTAAAGCTAAAGAGTTCTATTTTTAAATGATGTAATTACTTTTTAAATTATTGTTCTGTAAGTGGCCAGTTCCGGATACATAAATAGCAGCCCTCGTAGTTGGCCTTTTCTGTAGAAAATTCTGCTTAACCAGAAATAACAATTATATTGAATATAAAAGGTATAGCTTTTGTAACTTAAATTAAATGCCTAATTAATCCACCTGTAAGTAAAGCAATCAATAACATATTAATAAATAAATAAAACAGGTGAAAGTTGCGGTCGATGCAAGAAAACTAGTTTATTCAAAATTCTGATGCGGACAGATACTTGTTTTTGTACTTTACTGTGATTGTGGACCGATGATGTGGCTGGAGACCCTCACCACATTCTTTATTTTATACTGTTTTAATTAAAGTCCAAATTGTCTTAGGTTTTGAAAATAACGATGGTCTGGCTACCCCTTTAAAGTATTGTATGTATCAAACAATTAAAGCTGTCCCCAAAGTACTTCAACATTAAAATCAATTATGAACGCCAACAGACGCCATATTGTATACTTGTACATACATACATACATATACTCACGCCATTAGTTCCCGTTGTGGTAGGCAGAGACTATTGATCGCCACTTCGTACGATCCTGACAAACCTCTCTAGCTTCGTTTACATCCATCAATATTTTCATACATGCCCTTTTATTCTTCATACTTCGGACGCCAGCTTTTTTGAGCACACTCTCAATTTGGTCCAAGTGTGTGTGTGTGTGTGTTCTCCGTGGTCGTCCTATTCGTCGTCGTTGTATACTTGTATATTTTTAAAAGCTTTTTCTGTTATGACGTGACTGTTGTATTGTGTTGTGTTAATGTTATGAAATGATATTTCTATATGAAGTAGACAATGTAATGTGGTTGAGTGATATTTAATATGTTCCTATACATTTTATAATGTTCTCTGAATGTAGACCCCAAACTTGAACAGCTTATTAGAGGTAATGGTATAACTTGCGAAAACGTTATAAAAGTTGTATACGAGGACATACATGTGTATTTAAATACTAAAAGTCGTTTCTTACTAACAAACGTAAAATATACGGTTAAAAATCGCACCAATATCTTACAGTTAACAATATCCGCAAAAGTCAGGGTTAGATTCGTCATTTCCGCTAAAATGTTTAATTCAAGCATACCTAAGTAAAAAACTGAATTTGAAGTGAGGTAAGTCACATGGCTTCGAAAGCATCACATGCGTCCGCCACTCACCATTCGAAAAACGAGTAATTACTGCAAAAACAGTGGACAATAGACATATTGTGTTGAAACACAACGTGGTACGTAGTAATGTAATTAAGTATGAGTGTGTCTCTACGTCATAGTCGTTGGAAATACGAGTATCAAGATATCGTCATCTCTTGGCGTCGCTAGATAAGGACATCCCCTCGCTTAACAGCTTTTGCACCCACTCTTATGTCACATTCTATGATAGTGACATACAGCTATAAATCCTTAAAAGGGGTAGCCAGAGCTAAGGAATTTGTAATTTGGAAGTTGCGTGGGAAAAAGGTGGTAAAAATAAAGGTTGTTGGTGATGGGTCTCCAACCGCATCGCCCAAAAATCCCTTAAAATGCCCCAATACCGTAGTACGGACACCTGCCTTTTTGAGTACATTTTCTATTTGATCCAAATATGTCCTCCGAGGTCGTCCTCTACTAACATTACCTTCCACATTGGCTCTATAGATCTCTTTTACCAATTTACTGTCATCCATCCTCTCTATATGCCCAAACCATCTCAACATTCCTTTATCTATCTTTCTTACAATATCATATTTTACACCACATCTTTCACGCATCACGTCATTCCTCACACGATCACATAACCTCACTTACAAACTTTTCTGAGGGACCTCATTTCTGCTGCATTCACTCTGCTTTCATGCTTCTTCTGCCACACCCAACATTCACTGCCATACATAAGCGTAGGAACGAATTTAAATTTAACCTTTTTTAAATTTACCGTTTATCTTCGTCATCATCTTTTATATGCGAATAAAATCATTTAAACAATATTAATGAAATGCACTATAACGTGTTATGAACAAGGTCGCACCACATATTATCATTGCATTCCACCGACTGCCTATATTTTAGCATTCGTTTACATACGCTGTTCATTACTGATGTGCAATTTAAATAAGTCTTCTTAATTGCATTTCAATTGAAAATAAAGCTATTGCTGAAAAATTTGGTTGCATCTATATTAACGTTTTCCCTCATCATTTACAAGAGGCGAAATGATTGCGATTTAGAATTTCTGACTTCCCCATTCTGTATTTATTAGCTCAACTGCAATTTCATTATTGTTATTTTAATATTAAAAAGGCTTTTTAAGGGATTTTTGGGCGATGCGGTTGGAGACCCATCACCAACAACCTTTATTTTACCATCTTTTCCCCACGCAACTTCCAAATGTGACTGAGGAAATTCTAATTCCTTAGCTCTGGCTACCCCTTCTAGGAATTTATAGCCGTGAGTATATGTATGTATGTATGTATGTTATTTTAATATTCTATTTAGTTATTGTTTCTAAAGAATACCACGGCTTCCACCAGTCCCAAGATTTCAAATCCGTAGCCGAGCCTACACTAATGTGTCTTCCTATATCATATATGTGGTTCATTTATCAAGGTTTACAGCGGTGAGGGAAAAAATCATGAGGAAACCTACATTACTGAGATATTTTTAGTCATATAATATAGCGTATATGTAATGCTGCCCCTTATGACGATGACCGTGGCCTAGTTAGTTAGCTTACTTCTGGATCGGTAGGTCGAGGGTGCGAATCCCGCGGGGGGCATTCATTTATATGATCAATATGAATGTCTGTTCCGTAGTTTTGGATGTTGCCTATATGTGTGTGGGAACAGCAAAGATATACTGGCCAGTACACCCTGCTGTGGGCCAACTTATAATTTGTATCTATGCTTAACTCGAAAAACATTTGCACTCCGCGATGTAGGAATATGAGTGAGACAATGCTATGTGCGAGTGAGTCCGCAGTAGTGTGCGCTCCAACGTGACTCCCACATGTGTATTGAATATATCTTCAATTTTATATAGGAAATCATCCCTTTTTTAAGTCTTACTTGATCTGTCCAACATGTTGGTCTTCGTATATATTTCTTTCTTTATTTATCATGTTAATGTACCGTCCAATCAAACCGGGGGTACACTAACCACGTCACAAAAATGTGACCTGCTCTTCAGAAGTATAGTACCTTTGCCATACCTTTCAGAGAATTTAGAGCGTGTACATTTAGTTGCTGAGTTCAGTTGTATTACTAAAATATCTTTAAATGTACAGGTAAAATTCGCATATGAATATTTTATTATTTTAATTTTAAGCACTTTTCCTCGCCGCTCTGTCTAATTAATATTTAAACACCATTATATTCGAAACCTACCAGTAGAATTAAAGATAGAATTAATAATACCTCTAATACAATTTTATCGATCTACCTGCGGCTATTTCCGTTGAGTAATTACTAATACTGGAAAGAAAACGGCAATGTAGTGCATTTATGTAAAGTTAGAATCCTTGTATGATTTTACAATTCAATATCCCGATTTCTTTTAAATGTACGCTTGTCTCTTGTACTTAACTATATTAAAAGTATCCCACACCTTCCACAAAAAACATATTTTTCACCGCAAAAATAGGCCACCCTATCCCGTACACTTGCTATACCTACAGCTTTACCAGCCCCTAAAATTTTACTAATATGCTAACTACTGTTGCAATCTGCAGACCAAAACCAAGGTTACCCACAAGGGGGCTACCCACAAGGCGGTTACCCCCCCGCGGGAGGCTACCCCCCCGCAGGAGGCTACCCGCCCGCGGCCGGCTACCCGGCTGGGGCGCCCGGGTACCCGCCGCCGCAGGGAGGATTCCCGCAGGTAAGATACATACACACATACATGTATTTTTATCCATCCCTAAACCGCAATACACACTGAGCCCGCCGGCTTTTTTGCCATAATTCATAATAGGTTAGACATAATTCTTCCAACACAGGCCGCCAAGTTGTGTCGCCGGGCAATATTGGAGGCTCGGCGGGCTCTGTGTGAATTGCGGAAGTAGCAAGTCGGCGCTAGCGTCGAAAACTTCGAAAGATACATTTTGTTTTAATCGCAACCTTTTTTCCAGTTAAATACATGTAAATTTCATAGGTTCAATGCTAAGCTAAGCCGATATCCCACTGCACTTATAAAGCTTGCCATACCCCTTTTTAACTGGTCTCGAATTACTTACTATAATATAACTGAAGACAAAAATTAAAAATAAAAACTGTATTCAGTTTATGCTAAAATATTTACTTTTCCTTTCCAAATAACTGGAAAGAAAGATTACATCATACAAAAAACAGCTTGTGACGTCACAGTTTATTCAAAACTTTAGTGATGCGTGACATCACAGAAATATTTCTTTAAATCTTTTTGTTCATGAAAACCTCATGTGGGGATTATTACTAATAAATAAAGGAATTTTTCTTTCCTTTATTTATTCTTTATTTATTAGAAATAATTCTGACTCTGAATCTTGTTGCATGTAGGAACAGATCACGTCATATTGATACACTTAACAAAACTTGTTGGTTAGTACAATTAGCAGTATTGTGTGTTGCAGGGCGGCTACGGCCCGCCGCCCGGCCCCGGCTTCCAGCAGCCCGGCTACGGAGGATACGGTGATGTAAGTATCTTACTTTGTTATTTTTATTCATAAAACACGGCGCCGTACCACTTTTTACAGTTTAGCGTGAAGTTATTGAATATCTAGAAGGCGATGCTTAACCTCAAAGCTTGGAAATGCTTGTACAAAGTAATATTTTGTGGTATAATTAAATGTTTCATTAAATCGTGATATGGCGTACAACTCTGCAATTGCTTTTGTGGGCTCCAGTTTAGTAGTAAGTGATTCATATTCTGTTTCACGCTCTATCATACTTTTTAATTAATCTTACAAATAAACCTCAAATATAAATGTTTGCTAAATACATAATACATACATACATACATACATATACTCACGCCATTAATTCCCATTAGGGTAGGCAGAGACTATCGATCGCCACTTCGTACGATCCTGACAAACCTCTCTAGCTTCGTTTACATCCATCAATCTTTTCATATATGCTCTTTTATTCTTCATACTTCGGACGCCAGCCTTTTTGAGCACACTCTCAATTTGGTCCAAGTGTGTTCTCCGTGGTCGTCCTCTACTAACATTACCATCCACACTAGCTCTATAGATCCCTTTTACCAATTTTCTATCATCCATCCTCTCTATAATACATCTACTGTCCTAATTAAGGATCTTTGATTTAAAAAATATTATTTGATTCTTCAAGTGCTTAAAATACTTCTATCTATGCGGGTTCCATCCCTGTTGAGGACAATCATTTGTATGATTATATATCATCTGTTCTTTAGTATCGGATGTTATTTATGTATGTATTGTTGATTATTCAATTATTTTGATTCTGTACTCATTTTAATCGGTGTTAGCTCAGGAGTAGTAAAAAGTTATATTTATAGAATTTGTTTATAACTAATCGAAGTATAAACGAAACGTATTTCTTTTGTATACTTACGAGAGATTCTTTTCATTCTATTAGTTACTATTTTATTTATGAATGGTATCATACATATAGATTACGATGTCCTCGTGGTGAGCGTCAAAGTACCGAATTGACAATAACATTTAATTTCTTTTATTTCCAGTGTATGTATATTTTTTTACCATTGTTTGTTGTTAATAAATAAATAAATGATAATAACAATGTTATGGTATATTCCAGCCGTCCGCGGGCGGGTACGCGGGCGCGCTGGCCGAGGACGGGGAGGTCAAGGGGTTCGACTTCAACGACCAGACCATCCGCCGCTCCTTTATACGGAAGGTGAGTTTAAATATAATTGTTTTAAATATTCTTTCAATATTTTCAACAAACGCAATAGAACAGTGCAGGTAAAATGGTTTGTTTATTTAGGTCTGAATATTTTTAAATGGTTAATAAGTGATATCAATAACCAACAAGGAAACGGACAATACAAAATGTAACCATTGCTATAAGGATGACTATAAATCCTAAACGAGAATAGCCAGAGCTGTGGTATTAGAAATTCCTCAGCCACTTTTGGAACTTGAGTCGGGAAAAGTCTCTAAAAATGAAGTGTTGGTGACGGGTTTCGAGCCACAATGCCCTGATATCACTTGAAAAGCTTTAAAACATTTAATCGCCTTTTAAGACAACCACGAGAAAAATGTGCTAAAAAATGCAGAAGTTTCTCATACGATACGATACCCATGGGAATAGATGGTTAGTGCTGTATTATATCAGCTAGAATAGGCTGACTGACGTATGACCGTAATATGTGTAAGAACAAATAGAGTAATGCTATCCTAAGCCTAGTCATAACTAGTGCTACATGCAAATAGTTGAATAATAACATTATTTTCTGTCACGATATATTTCTCGAGATCTTTTGTCACTCACCTCACTCCATTTCGTAACATGGCGTGCACGCGTAACCAGTATATGTATAATTATGTTTTATTTCGATGATTTGTAATTGGTCGTTAGAAACGAATGAGAAAAAGTATTATGTAAGTAATTTTGTTTTAATACATTTGTTTGTTGATTTTGCAAAAAAAAAACAATAATGTGATGTGATAGTTCAACAATATTAATATTCCAAAGTAAACATCTTTTGAATGAAGTGATCATAATAAATTTTCAACACACCTGCTCATAAAGTCACCTCAATTCAACTGATGCTAAGCTAGTCGATCAGCTGAAATAACTTAATATAGTCATATATCTTATTGCCTTGCAACGTAGAAAACTTAACAAATTAGAGAGGAAACGAAGAATGTTAATATCCGTAAGTGAATAAGTGTATTACCACTAACTTAGTGAAGCAAATGTGTGACCAAAAAAGTCAGAACAATGAATCAACCAAACAGGGTGTGGAGGGATAATTTTTTTACAATTTTATTTGTTAAGCAATTTTTGGATTGCATTGCTTATGGTTTCCGCTCTATTTAGTTAAGTTCTCTGTTCCTTCCACCAATGAAAAAAAAGGTCACTCCGATATATGTGGGAACAGTTAAGATATACTGGCCAGTACTCCCTGCTGTGTACTAACTTATAATTTGTATTTATGTTTAGCTCGAAAAACATTTACATACCGCGATGTAGAATATGAGTGAGACGCTGCTATGTGCGAGTGAGTCCGCAGTAGTGTGTGTTCTAACAGTACTTTCACATGTGCTTTTTTTAGAAATTGGTTCTAAGATTTTACTTGTAAAGGTTGTGGAGGAAAATGGAAGGTCTTCCGCCAGGCGGTGGTATGCCTGGGGACCGCGGTCCGACTGTATTAAGTTGGAACTTGTATATATAGTTAACATTCTAGAAACTTCGATTGCGCGATGTACAATTTGTATGGCGAGTGTTGATGACGCGTGTGACGTATATTGCTTGGTGTCGTTGCTGTGGAATGTGATTCTTCTTGCACTGTCAGCGTTTCTATGTAGTGCGCGTCATTGTGTACTGACAGCGCGTAGCTACAATGTCTTATTGTTTTGATTTTTTCGGGCATGTTTTTATTTATACATACATATACTCACGGCTATAAATCCCTAGAAGGGGTAGCCAGAGCTAAGGAACTAGAAGTACCTCAGCCACTTTTGGAAAGTTGAGCGGGGAAAATATAAAGATTGTGGCGGTCTCCAACCGCATCGCCCAAAAATCTCTTAAAAGCCCCGGTACCGTTAGTCGCCTTTTACGTACACCCACCGGAAGACATGGGGTAGTGTTATTCTAAGCCGACACTACACGGCAGATTATACATGTATAATGTCTCATTGTTTTGAATTTTTGGGCATTTGTGTATAACATGTATGTAAAATGAATAAATGATTATGTATATTGTATAACGTGTAGTGCCGGCTTAGAACGTCGCTACTCCTTTCTACTCACAATTGTCGTATGAGGCGACTAACGGTATTGGAACTTTTTATTGGATTTTTGGGTGATGCGGTTGGAGACCCATCACCAAAATCCTTTATTTTGCCATCTTTTCCCCACTCAACTTTCCAAAGGTGGCTGAGGAATTTCTAATTCTTTAGCTCTGGCTACCCCTTCTAGAGATTTATAGTGGTGAGTATATGTTAATAATATGTATATGGTGGGCAGGTGTACTCGATCCTGATGTGCCAGCTGCTGGTGACGATGAGCTTCATCGCGCTGTTCCTGTTCCACGAGCCCACCAAGCTGTGGGTGCAGCGGAACACCTACATGTTGTGAGTACCCCGTTGTATTATATGTCTGCACAGCGCTGCTCCTGTTACTGTTGAGCTGAAGAAACTGAAGGTGGCAAAGCTATATAAATAAAATAAATAAAAAAATAATATTTTTTTTGTCTTTTTACACATACAACAAAAACATCTGTATAATAATACAGTGAAAAGAAGTTAAAAAAGAAGAACTAATTAAATAACAATAAATAAAAAGACAAAATGGTTACGAGCTCGGTCTAACCAATTAAAGCGGATAGCTCCGGTTTTCAGATCTGACCAATACTTATAACTAAATAAAACTTAAAAACTAACTTATCTATACATAGTATAAAATGAAGTTGCAAAAGGCGCCCAAAAGGCGTTTGTTGCTATGCGGTTTTCAATAATGGAAAGAAGACATTCCAGAGATTCTATAGGTGTATAATTTAGGTGTACCTACTTAAGAAATTATTAGAGTAATCGTAACAGTTATCAGACGTCAACCGAATTGAATTTTTGGCCTGAGGAAATAGTGTTCCGGCGCTTAAAGGATGCGCATCAGAAACCAAAGCCTCTGCCTACTACTTTGTAAAATACTTACATAAGCTAAGTTTTACTAATATTATATGAATCTTGTTGCCCGCAATAAGTTATTTATTAGGAGAAAAAAAAATACTTGGTGTTGAGTTTCGAGCCACATCACCCAAGAATTGCTTAAAAGTCTCTTTTTTTTATTACCTCTTAAAATACATACATATAGTGCTCAAATCATTCGTCCGATTTGGGTAGGCAGAAACAATCAATCCCTACTTCATATGATCCTGGTACACCTTTTTAGCTACATTCAACAATATTTTTATACATGGCATTTTCTTTATTCTTTAGTTAGATACCTGCCTTTTTAAGTACATTATCTATTCTTTGCGATACTTACGGGGAAAAAAGGTGTTAGTGTTATTCTAAATATAAGGCAAAAAGTTTCTTATCGTCTTTTCTTTACTAAACACTTGAGTAAATAGCATTTACTTTTAACATTATTATTTTTCTATGTATTCATGTGTAAGTGTTATTCTAAAACATATTTTTTTCTTTTAATTTTACTTATGTTTTACTACTACTATATTTTTACTACTTTTTACTTAAATTAAAACTTGTTTCACCCGTACAATATTGGTTCCAGCTGGATCGCGTTCGCTCTGACGATAATCTGCATAATCGTGATGGGATGTTGTGGTAACGTGAGACGACAGGCTCCCATGAACTTCATCTTCCTCAGCATCTTCACGCTGGCCGAGAGCTTCCTACTCGGGGTCACCTCCAGCGTGTACCGGGCCGATGAGGTGGGTTGTGGTTTATACTTACTGCATAACAAATAATTACTCTTTTCATTTGTAGTACTTTTTAGGGTTCCGTAAATAGAAATTAAACGTAGGTAGTAACCATCATTAAACACATTTCCCAGACCTGGACGATAACCTCAAGTCTTAAGTGAATAATGTGGTGAAGATTGAGAACATGAAGTTTTCGCACTGACCTCTACTAATCTGCATGAGGATATATTCCGAGCCATGCATTCGTCTCAAACTCACTTCACCGTTGTAATTAATGAAGCACTTAAACGCAAATCTAGGCAAATGATAGGGTGATGAGCTGAGAATTGACCATTGGATTTGGAAGACGTATTACTCCTGACCATACGCTTGCCAGTTCATGGGGAAGGACGGCTTTTTTATTTAGTATGAAGTCTTTCTTCAAAAAAACTAGAGCAGCGGAAATGGACATGGATAAGTCCAACAGTGTTACAAAAAAATTAAAATACATTTCATCATGTCGACCAAGAACCATATATTCAATAATGTCTCTGAAATTAGACCGGTAAAGACCGGAAGCGATCACCGAATAGTAACAGGCACATTTTACATCAATAAAGATCTGAAGCGACGTCGCTGATGAAATCCAGGCTCCGCCCAGCACTAGTGTAAGTACAGAATCCCGAATACTTTTAACACGAGCTTCATCACAGATTCGAATGTCTTGGTGAATGCTTAAGTGTGGACGATTTCAGTGGAAAATTCGTGGGAATTGTATAGAAATTTGGATGCAAGTTCTTTAAGGCCCAACGAGGCAATAAAACTAAACGACTCTGATCAAATACTCCGGCACTCTAATCAATATGCAGATCTCTGAAATGGGTTTTAAGGTGACACAACACCAAGCCAAACATAACTATGATTGGGCGAAACAAGGGTTAAAAAGTATTCACAAGAAATCTCAACTGTTGGGATGAGGCAAATGATGGCATTGAAGACCAATGATGGCAGAATTGTTTTCACGAATACAAATGTCGAAAAGTTTAGTGGACGGTGAGATGGACGGATGAGTTTCTTACGGGTTCTTCCCGCAACAATACACCTTCCGAATCCGAAGTAGAGTCAGTAGAGTAAGATTTTACTTATACGTAAGTTTGTGACGTTCAATAAATAAAGAACAATTATTTTTATTTTGAAATACATACATACATATACTCACGCCATTAGTTCCCATTGGGGTAGGCAGAGACTATTGATCGCCACTTCGCACGATCCTGACAAACCTCTCCAGCTTCGTTTACATTCAATCTTTTCATACATGCTCTTTTATTCTTCATACTTCGGACGCCAGCCTTTTTGAGCACACTCTCAATTTGGTCCAAGTGTGTTCTCCGTGGTCGTCCTCTACTAACATTACCATCCACACTAGCTCTATAGATCCCTTTTACCAATTTTCTATCATCCATCCTCTCTATGTGCCCAAACCATCTCAACATTTCTTTTTCTATCTTTCTTACAATATCATCTTTCACACCACACTTTTCACGAATAACACTATTTCTCAATCGGTCACATAATCTAACATTACAAATTTTTCTGAGGGACCTCATCTCTACTGCATTCACTCTGCTCTCATGCTTCTTCTGCCACACCCAACATTCGCTTCCATACATAAGCGTAGGAACAAGAACAGCATCATGCACAGCCATTCGGGCCTTTTCAGACACCGATTGACAGGTCATTAGGCTATTCATTGCTCCATTTACCGCATTACCCTTTTTCACTCTTCTTTCAATATCTTCATCACATTTTCCATCCCTTGTAAACAAACTTCCCAGATATACAAACTCCTTCACCTGTTCCACATCCTTAACATCAATCGCAATCACGCATTCTGTCACATCTTCCTGTCTCTCAAAAACCATCGTTATTATTTTGAAATAATATTTTTTTATCTTATCTTATCTTCACCTTATCACAAATATTTGCCACTGAACCGGCTTAATACCGAAGAGCCAATTGACCTGACACTGCAGAGAAGATACCCTGGATGAAATGTTAAGGAGATACCAAAATTTATTAACTAATGTTCTATGGGTTGTTATTTTATATTCTTTTTGTTATTTCTGTTTTTTCTCCTTAATAAATAATTGCCATAAGGTTAGTCCGAACCGAAACCGAAACACCAATCTTATTAAGTTGCTGCGAGGAGGGATACAGGGATGTCATCTCTCAGAAACTTCCTGTGAGCGCGGTGGGTGCTAATGATACTGTATACATTGCAAATATGTTTTTCGAGCACTTTAAAGTGGATCCTCCTTTGGAACGTTTCAAACAGTCGGTTGATGTGGGGGCCTGTAGTGATTCGGATCTAATTACTTTCTCTGCGAAACAAGTCGCGAATATTATTCGAACAATGACGCGCGGTAAATCTCCGGGTCACGATGGGCTGAGCATTGAACACCTGCACCGAGTACTAGCCATGTTCTATACCCTATGCATGAGACATTCTTATTTACCCTACTGAGCTCATGCAAACAATTGTCGTTTTCATTATAAAAAACAGAACAGGGGGCTGAAATAACATAACATAACATAAACGTTCACGCCGAATATCCCCGAAGGCGTTGGCTGAGGTACTAATACTTCTGAACATTACGTGACTTTGTCACCTAGCTGAAATAAAAGCACACAATACAATATTACACGCAGCGTAGTCTTACGACAAGGGTCTTTGACCAATGAGTGTTGCTAGTCATGACCGACTCAGAGATATGACCTCTTACAATGGGCCCTATAAGAAAGTTCAGAGACCACTAATGGGCAATGTAGAGGAAAATGTAGGAGTTATATCACGCGGTCCAATCGCAACGAAGAGATCCGTTGAAAAATCGGGATATATGACATAGCCCAAAAGAGTTGCAAAAGCCAAGTGGCAACGGGCAAGGCACATTGCACGCAGAATTGACGGCCGCTGGGGTTCGAAGGTTCTGGAGTGGCGGCCATGTACTATGATCAGTGTGGTTTACCACGAGGTGGGCTGTTAACTTGCCAAAAATTGCGGTAAGCCGATCGATGAGGGCAGCTCAGGACCGGTCGTTGTGGAAATCTTTGGGGGCGGCCTATGTCCAGCAGAGGACGTCTATTAGCTGATTATGTTGACGTGAATGTTGAGAGCAGGTATTCGCAATCACGTTTGTAAATGTTAAATGTGTGATATATCGCGTACAGGTGATGATGGCGGTGGGCATCACGGCGGCGGTGTGCCTGGCGCTGACGCTGTTCGCGTTCCAGACCAAGTGGGACTTCACCATGATGGGCGGCGCGCTGCTCTGCGCCGTCGTCGTGCTCATGCTGTTCGGTGCGTGCACACTGACATGACACTATGCACGTTGTTACACTGACATGACACTATGCACGTTGTTACACTGACATGACACTATGCACGTTGTTACACTGACATGACACTATGCACGTTGTTACACTGACATGACACTATGCACGTTGTTACACTGACATGACACTATGCACGTTGTTACACTGACATGACACTATGCACGTTGTTACACTGACATGACACTATGCACGTTGTTACACTGACATGACACTATGCACGTTGTTACACTGACATGACACTATGCACGTTGTTACACTGACATGACACTATGCACGTTGTTACACTGACATGACACTATGCACGTTGTTACACTGACATGACACTATGCACGTTGTTACACTGACATGACACTATGCACGTTGTTACACTGACATGACACTATGCACGTTGTTACACTGACATGACACTATGCACGTTGTTACACTGACATGACACTATGCACGTTGTTACACTGACATGACACTATGCACGTTGTTACACTGACATGACACTATGCACGTTGTTACACTGACATGACACTATGCACGTTGTTACACTGACATGACACTATGCACGTTGTTACACTGACATGACACTATGCACGTTGTTACACTGACATGACACTATGCACGTTGTTACACTGACATGACACTATGCACGTTGTTACACTGACATGACACTATGCACGTTGTTACACTGACATGACACTATGCACGTTGTTACACTGACATGACACTATGCACGTTGTTACACTGACATGACACTATGCACGTTGTTACACTGACATGACACCACGTTGTTACACTGACATGACACTATGCACGTTGTTACACTGACACACTGGTACACGGACACACTATTGCACTAAACACTGTTATACTGACATACTGTTAGATTGATACACTGACTCAGTTATAGTGTGCACTGAGTGTGTCAGTCACACTGTTACATTACGATACACTCTACGCTCTATTAAGTTGTACACTGTTACACTGTATATTGTTACACTGTCACATCGTACACTGTTACAAAAAAACAGCAATTAACAGGCTCTGATACAAGTCAGCAAAGTTAGTCGCTGAGGTTAATTCTAAACTTGGGCCTAAAAATATATAGTATCAAAAGAAAATATGGTACGCGTATTACGCTTATTAAAATACCTAAAGTTCTAATCGTTAGAGAAAAACAACTTATGTAAATTAGAAGTTAACTACTGCTAATACTCTTGTAAAATAAAATGTCTGGATAGTAATAAAAAATAAGTATTACTTCCACTTTGTTTCCAGGATTAATCGCAATGTTCCTACCCGGAAACCGCATCGTAACACTAGTGTATGCCTCGGCCGGCGCCTTCATATTCTCTCTTTACCTGGTTTACGACACGCAGCTGATGATGGGCGGCAAACACAAGTACACCATCTCTCCTGAGGAATACATCTTCGCCGCACTCAACCTCTACTTGGATATCGTTAATATCTTCATGTATATCCTCACCATCATCGGCGCATCTCGAGATTAGGTGAGTGTCGCTTCTGGAAATACTTGAATATTTTGTCCTACTTAGTCTATTCTATTTTTCTTTGTGGCTTCTATCGTGTTGCCACAATAATTTCGCCAATGTCAAGTGCCGTCAGCAAGAAAACAGTGCAGTTACAATTTTTTTTTGTAAAACCTTAATAAATTGAATATAAAAGTGAAATTTCACTCTCAACTAACACCAGAACCTCTAAAAACAAAACAATTTTGGACATAACATTAAATTAGGGGATTCTACTTAGTCTTCGGTTCAAAGATTAGTTCGTGTCAGAAGTGAACTATAGTTGTAACTTATTTAATTAGTTCGGTTGTTTCCTTATTGAGGACAAAGTATTGAAGTGTTATGTGGATATTGGTTTTGTATTGCTTTACTGTACTAATAAATTGAGTATATGGTTTTTTTGTTTTTGATTTTGGAACGAGATTTTGGATTTCTTTTGTTTTTGTTTACAAGTTATATCTTCAAATATAACGGAATATGGAAAGAACAAACCTATTCACAGCAGATCATTCGAATATTTACACTCATGTCAAATATTTTAGCCTGATTGGGGCATATTTCAAATAAATATTGATAAATAATTTTGTGAATTGTTGCAAGTAATGCAAACTGCAACATTTTCCACCAACTATGGAGGAAGAGCTTTTTAGTCATTTTTAACATCCCTTTTAAGTTTGGTTACTTTTGGATTGTAGTAATAATAATTTCATATTAACGTTGCATCTTTAATTTGTCATCCTATTTATATATTGTAATAATTCAGTTGGGAAACAAATGTAGTTAGTCAAGCAACAACATCAAGTGGCTATGTCAGAATTACCATAATAATATTGATGTGTACAGCCCAACAGTGAAAAACAATAATATTTCCTGTAAGTGTACGATTCATATTTGTATATTCAAAACTTTATGTCAGTCTAATATTGATGTTATTTATATGTAGTTGGTTTTTGGATATTTTTGTATAATTATGTATGAATGTTGTTGTGTTTTCTGAATAGCAGCACTAAAAAAATTAAACAGCTTTAAAATCTCAAAGTATTAAACACATTAAATCTCTAATATTATAACAAATAAATAAATATATTAAATATTCATTAATATCATATATCTCGTTTACCACACATGTGGATTTCTTAAATATAAATCTACTTATTATATACCACACTTAAACTTAATTAAATTAATAACTGTTGAAAACCCAATATTTAATTGGATCAAATCGATTCCAAATTATCCAATATATTACTCATATACTCTTGTCAGAATTATTTCTGAATCATTTGTACTAAAAAACCATAATGTATGAACATAACCTAAATCATTATAGTACAGACAGCAACTGTAGGTACGATAAGAAATGTGTGTCTTATGATATGGTGTTATCTTTTATAATAATAGGTAAGATTTTGAATGCTATACTTTTTAAGAGAAGTATTTACTTAGCTTTTGTTATTTATTTCTTCTTTTCTACAGCTCAAGTTAAAAAATCTTATATAACTTGGTACTACTGCGGTGAGAAACAGTTTCTTACTACACCTTATCACCTACATTTACATTTTCAGAATGGCCTCGTGCCTAAGTCCGGATACATATAAGTCATACAGCCCTAACATAATTTCACCATTTTAGAAAACTTATATACATTAAAATATAGTCCTGTGTCATTGTGCAAAAAAAATTATTGGCTAAACTTGAAGGAGAAAATAATTTTATCTCATTTTAAATAACGTTTTCTTCAAACTACAAACAAATCGTAAACATCACATTTAGTATTACGCATATTCGAGTACAAATGCTTCTTACAGATATAAAAGAATGTGTAAATGTGTAAAATATGGTCCTCGCTTTATATGTTTTGCTGTCTGTACATACAAATAAGCGTCGCTGTATACCAATATACCACGTGACCTCAGTTAATTTAGTTGTTAGCTACATTGATGTGTAGAATGAAGCTTAAAATTTATGTATAAAATAATGCTATTGCCAGATTACCAACGAAATGTTTCTAATATCAAGTAGACATTCTAACAATGAAATTAGTCAAAGTTGGTCATTCTAAATTGCTTACTAAAGATTACAAACTAGCATTAAAAATGTTCTCTAAAGTGTTTTTATCACAGAGGTTCTTGAGTAAAGCATCATTACTTGTACATACGTCAAGCTGGGCATTTTGACTATATAAAAAAAAATTGGCGAATTTCTAATGAACCAATTTGAAACTAATGTTTTTAATGTCTACTTGGCTACGTGTAAACGCGGCTTTTGACTTGGGTCACCACTACAAAAAATTGTCCAGCTCTTTTTGTTTATATAAATATAATAATAGCTGGGGTTTCTATCTTGGACGTTAGGCTTCAATATTATTAAAAATTACATAAAAGATCTGCTAATTATAACCAATATTACAGCTTTATTAACGTTCCAACAGTAAAATAAAATCCATTTAAAATAACAATGTGGCAGTCAAATAACTCACTATATGCAGAGACTATTAATTAGTTTTATATTATATTGAATTGTATTTAATATACGTAGATTTATTAGATGTAAGTTTCTCATTCTATATTTGTATTTACATTCCTTTATTTAAACAAAATATTGTTTTCTTCGCCGTTGTATTAAAAAAAAATGTTTTTTGTATTCTTTTACATATAGAAGGTCGGTATTTCAATTGTCATAAAAATACATACTATTTTTGTTAATATGTTTTAATAAATTCATCAAATTTTTGTAAATTAATAATTCAGCAGTGTTTCATTCTGATTTGGGGTGGGTTTCAGTATTTAATAATATTTATTTTGGGTACTAGAAGATAGTTCCTCAATTTAATTTTCGTTTGTTGTTTTATTATATTGTGTAGCTATGTTAGCTCTTGAGTATAATAGTAAAATACATATGATTCTTACTTGTTTTTGTTCAGTTGAAAATGGAAGAATAAGTTGTATGTTTTCATTATAATAAAGTGTCACAGTGTCCGTATTTGTTGTTTTATTTTACAAACCCACACCACTGTCTAAAATCTGTTAGAAAGCCTTAACTTTGCCTTAGCCTGTGCCTTGTGAGATACCTATCGTAAACATTAATCTTAAACTTTATAAAAGTGGCATGTAACTCAGCAGTTGGAGTCGGCGACCATCCCAAATCAGGTAACAAAAATTCACACACATTACTTCCCTGTAGATGCCAACTGCGATTGTTCAATAGATTTGTGAAATTAATGTGTTGAACCATTAGAATCTTCATTTACCTCGCCTCGCTCAGCCTTAGCTAACTTAGCAATTATATTGGTTCTTTCAACGCTGGAGCTGTGTAGTGTGAGCCCTTGAATGTCGCTGGCCCATTTCTTACTTGGGGTACGTAAATGGGGACTAAGGATATTGGGATACTAAGGCATTACTCTGAGACACTCGATCGTGACACGCCGCGGTGTGAGTTGAGCCTAACAGGTGACTAAAGCTCACCTCCCACATGGCTGGCGCGGCGACGCTCGACAATTTGCGGGACTCCGCGCGCTTTCTCTCGCCCGCGGTGAATATTGATCCACGCTATGCGCAGTGTAGTTGTGTAGTGCAGCGACTGTGTAGTGTTGCCTAAGAATAGCACTACCCCATTTCTTCCGGTGAATGTACGTAAGAGGTAACTAACGGACTTGTTGGGCGATGCGGTTGGAGACCTTTCACCGAAAACCTTTAATCTACCATCTTTTCCCCGCTCATCTTCCAAAAGTGGCTGAGGAATTTATAATTTCTCCCCTTTTAGGGATTTATAGCTGTGAGTATATGTATGTATGTATGTCTATGCGCAGTTAGCTTTCAACAAAACTCGAGGACACTGCGCGGTGCGGGCGCGAGATATTGCCAATGAAATCCGCTAGAATTCGTGCGACGCCGCAGGCATCCGCGGGAGTCAATCGAGTGTCTCATGCGATATTGGTAATGAGAATAAGGGTGAAATTCGGGATATTCCCCACCGACCAACCAACCTAATCTTTATGCCTTCAGCCACGTTCGTAACCAAATTTTCGTAACCAGATACGAATGTGGACTTATTATCACTGTTTCATAACCAGCTACAAAACAAGCGTCTGCGGCAGTAACTGTGAAGGACGTTTGAATTCAGCAACGACAAAGTGTAATGGAATAAGCTCTACTTGAAATTTCGCTTCTGTTTCTGACCTGCAGTAATGGTCGGTATAGCGTTATATTCACCGCCACCGTGAATTTGGTCTCTATCATCCTCAGCGTCCAGATCTATGACATTTCCTTCATCGTCATCATCGTCAGCCGTGAGATCGTGAATCAAAGACTCAAAAGACTTTTAGAACAGATATTTAGATTACAGCAGGAAATTAGAATACAACTGTTGAATTGTAAATAAATATGCTCAGACCAACTACCTATAGACAGATAACGCGCGTGGCACCCTATATGCCTCTCCTTCGCACAATCAGTGTTTCAGTGTTGACACAAAAACAATTTTGCCTCGCTTGTGGTAATTTGATAAGGCTTTTCTCATGCTTTCAATAACGACAAACATTATAATGTAACCGAACGTATATGGCAAATATCCTCAAATAATAAGTTTATAAATAGATGAATTATGAGCAAACAATAAACTAAAATACAACACATACCTACTAACAATGACTAATCAATAAATAGACAAGAATCACCAGATTTTTGTGTTTTCGTCCCAACGAGTACCACCAAAATCTGTACCATGGTTACTCCGTGGGAATAAAAACGTAGTTTAATAATCATTCTAATAGGGTAATAGATCAATAAACAAATTGATAAACCATTCTTTAAATCAAATATTCATTATAATTTAATACACGTTACCTCAGTCAAATTCAACAAAGTTTAAATCAACAATTTAAGTTACTGTCTTTTAAACAATATGTTTTTTATTTTAATGTTGTTTGACATGAATTCCTCATGTGGGGATTATTACTCATAAATAAAAGATGTTATTAAAGGAAAGAAAAATTTCGACACTGGCGGGATTCGAACCCGCGACCTTCGGGTATACGCCCCCGTCGCTCTGCCAACTGAGCTACACTGAGCCAGCTGGAAGCCAACTGACACTGTAGCTCAGTTGGCAGAGCGACGGGGGCGTATACCCGAAGGTCGCGGGTTCGAATCCCGCCAGTGTCGAAATTTTTCTTTCCTTTAATAACATCTTTTATTTATGAATATGTTTTTTAATTAGTTCCGAATACTTTCCTTGTTCATAGTAATTATCTTATTCACATGTAGTGATGGGCGCGGTGGCAATATTGCCGTTGCCGGCAATTCGGTATGCAAAGTTTTTTTTTGGTATTTATTAAATATTTTTATTCGATAGTAAACACGAAAATAAAAGACTAATTTGAATATTTTCCATTTAAAATGCGTAATTGTAAAGTTATGATTTTTTAAAGATTGTTCGACTTTTGTACTTAATGACGTCATCGATTGATAAAATCACGTAGCGACAAGCAAATGAAGCGAAATGTTTTATAAAAATGTTTCTGATTGCAAAACATATCAAGAATTTGTGATGTCAAATGTAATTATTACGATATTATACTAAACAAACCTATGATTTTGATATTTTATTAATAAACTGCAAAACCGTATGTCTTTGAAACAACATTGAAGGTCAAACACTGTTGCTGTTTTTTGATAAAATAACAGTCATCTTAGCTTCAATTGATATAATTTCAAGAAAATATTGTTTATAACCATAATATCTCGAAATGGTTTTGTAATCAGCATCACTTTAGTAAAACTTTGCATACCGAATTCCCGGCAAGGCAATGTTGCCGGCAATTCCCAATATTGCCGGCAATCTTGGCAACATTGCCAGGACATTAAATCAATATTTTTTATTCGTATGATGTCGTTTGGTTTATTTCTATAAATTTATTGATACAAAGAATAACAGGCACACTTCAGGAAGAAATATGTTAAATAATAGAAGAACTTGGTGCTCAAAAGTTTGTTGCCATCGTTACTGATAATGCGGCAAATATGATCAAATGTGCTAGAATAATAAGTGACAATTATTCTCATATCATGTCATTCAGATGCATTGCACACACGCTGCATTTAGTGATTGGTGATGTTCTCAAGATAAGCCATATCAAGAATATGTTTGTTTTCGTGGTGGCAACAGTTAAGTGTGTGTCAAATTCACACATCCTTAATGCAGATTTCACGAAGTTAGCGAAGGATAAATTGACGAATACTTCTCTTATATTACCGGTCAAAACCAGATGGGGTAGTTATTTAGACTGTCTTCAAAATTTCGTAAAATCTTAAGTGATATTACAGCCTTTGGCAGTAACGTCTGAAAACACTGAATCCTAAAATACAAAACAAAAATTTGACAAGAAAATACATGGATAAAAACTAATAAACACATTGAACTCTTGCAACCAATCGTCAAATGGATAGTTCAATTAGAAGGGGACTATGGAACGATCCATTTAGTACATCAAGCTCTTAAAGTAATCAAAAGCGTGCTTAATAGTTCAATAACCGAGGAGATCTGCAAAGAAGAAGTGGAGGATCTACAGGCAAAGTATCCACAACGACAAACCCACTCTTTAAAGGCAGTACATTATGCTGCAGCCATTTTAGATCCAAATAATCAGGGAGTGTCCTTAGCTACTGGGGAAAATCTAGATGGGTGTCAATTCATTTTGGATCCTTCACAATGTAATGGCGACAGAGGTACAGATGTCTTCAATGAACTATCAGAGTACAAGAGTAGAACAAATAGTTATAGCAAAAATTTCATTTGATCGTCGCCATCGGCTAACAAAGTTTCACCTGTGTCTTGGTGGACACTTTTCTTCCCACAGACTGATTTGGGAAAAACTGCTGTAAGAATTTTATCCATCCCATCAACATCTGCTACTGTAGAAAGAAGTTTTTCGACCTTTGGTAATATCCACTCCTGTAAAAGAAACAAACTCACTACAGAACGAGCTGGAAAATTGTGTTTTATCGCACACAATTGGAAACTTCTTAACCCAAAAACACAAACGACAAAAGAAAAAACTTTAGTAACTGTGCCTACTCAAGAATCAGACGAAGACCTCGATTTTATTGATGTACTTGAAGAAACGTTAGAGGGTGATTCGTTTCAGGATCTCGATGAAGACCCGTTATCACTTGATTGAAAAATTACATAATTATTAGTTACACGGTAAACTCAATTATATAGTTATTTTGAATACCGGAAAAATCTAATGAAAAAGAATGCAAAAATCAATCATTATGGGCAAAAATAAATGGATGTAAACATTTTGATTGAAAATTTAAAAAAAAACATAAAATACAAAAAAAATATATTGAATGATTGTAAATACATTGATTGAAAAAATTTAAATGCGCCAGCCGCTACAATAAAAAAATAAGGTACATAAAATATTTTTAACGTCATATAGTGCTTTGGCTGACAGTCCTAAGGCAGTCGTGTTTAAAAAACTGAAGAAATAAACTTTATCATCAAATTGGATTTTATTTGTTTACTTATAAATAAACTATTTAATAAGTTACCTTAAAATTTAGTAGTAGAAGCAATAGCTCGAACAAGAACTTTAGATCTGTTCAGGCAACCGATCGATCCAATTCAATTGTATGAAATTTTCAGACCATTCAGCTAATCTTTTGCACAATATATATTTCAATTATTTTTTACATATTTTTTTATAAATCCACAAAGAAATATTTTTTTTGGGAGTATAATGTAAGTTGTCACTGGATTCTACTTAAAATATTGCCGGCAACGTTGCCGTAGCAATATGATGGTAATGTTGCCGGCAATGTTGCTGGCAATATTGCCGGTAACATTGCCGAAATTTGGCAATTCAGGTTTAATCATAGATATTTTCAAAATGTTAGCACTAGTATCGATAAAGCATTATATTTTTATAACAAATAGTATAGTAAAAAAACTTTTAATTAAGAATTTCAGGTAAGTTGCCACACATTTCCACTTTTTGGCAACGTTGCCGGCAACTTCCAGGCAACATGGCAATGTTGCCGGCAATCGCCCATCACTAATCACATGATGAATTCTTACTTCTACAGGATTATTGAGATTTTGAAGTGGGCAACACCGTTGTTTTTTGTTGTTAAAGGTTATGTTTAGAATTAAATCAAAATCACAGGTAAAACGTATAAATAACAGCTTATCTTTTATTGTAAATTTAGTAAAGGTTATCGACTGTAAATATATCCCGATTTTTCATTGATACGAACCTATGAAGTGTCACATCGGGGTCTTTTTTGTGGTTTCGGTTACTGCAGCCCAAAACTTCGCATCTAACCATTTTTACAGCACAAACACATAAACAAGGTTTCTGTCCTAAACAAAATCACAACCTACGAGTCCAAAATATGATTTTTTGCTCGTATTTGAACAAAATAATCTAAAATCATCAAAGGTAAACAAAGAGCTTATTATTCTGACGAATTTTCTACACCACACGAGGTTACACCGTAAGGGACAAAAAATCACAGTACTAACTCTTTCTATCTTTAAGAGTTTTACAATTTGCTATCCTTTGTTGTCACTCTATCATGGTACTGACTGAAAATCAGTGTTGGGAGTCAAACGATTCACAACGTAATGTAAGTACCAATTCGCTGTTGCAGTGGCGAAAAGGACTTAGAATAAGTATTAATTAGTTTGTTTTTGTTAAGTTGCTTGTTTTTTTTTTCATATTTAATATTGTGTTAATTTTAAGTTATTTTAAAGTTATTATTTATATTATTACTTTGTTGTTTGTATGTTTTTTGTGCCACACATGGCGAATAAACGTTTTTCTTCTTCTTCTTCTTTTCTTGCTCGTCGTGCGTGACGTATTCTTTATCTCTCTAGTTGTGTATGCTCTAAGAACAAACTATATCAAAGTGATCAAAAACTACAGTTTAATTTTTAGAAGTTCAATCCAGTGGTCTTGAATCGATATTTCGAAAATTAGAATTGTCGAATTGAGCCACTTACTTAGATACGTCATTTTTGTTCGATAAATCGCAACAAAACATTTTTACTAAAATAAGTTTAAGAAAAGGTTGCTAGTTTTGTAGTATAACATTGAAATACGAATTGGCGACTTAAGGACGAGGAAGAGGATTGAGTGACCATGACCACTGTATAATTAATGTAAAATGTAATTTTCTTTAAACTGAATATATATTATTTAATTATTATTTCTATAAAATTAATTGAAAGTACTTCAAAACGAATTGCAACGCAAAATTGTCAATGTTTGATTGTATCGATCCAACTAAATATTGGATTGACTCAAATGAGAATTGGGATTAAATACACACCCCTAGATCACGGTTGGTCGGTTGCGGGTGTCTCTCTTCTAAGAATTTTTTTCTCCGGCCGCCATCTTTGATTTCCCCGCGATACTATGGCCTGAAGTTGGTAATGTGTGAAGTTAGACGCACAATCCAACAGAACAACGCCGGCGGCGCCGCCATATTCTAAATTGTAGAGATGTACCAACATTCGTTCGTTACACATTTTGTATTACCGAAGTTCGGCAGATTTACCGAAATTAGATCGATAAATTATAAAAGGATAATTAGGATTAAATTCTATTTCGAATGAAACAAGCCCAATGTAAATATATATGTAAATAATTGCTATGACCGTCAAATTTGAATGTTTATTTTTGGTCCCTAGAAAAATAAACACAACAAATATAAAAGAAACGCTTTAATGAAATAATCAAACATAAAGCAACATAATATTAATGCTAACATACATACATACATATACTCACGACTATAATTCTCTAGAAGGGGTAGCCAGAGCCAAGGAATTATAAATTCCTCAGCCACTTTTGGAAGTTGAGTGGGGAAAAGATGGTAAAATAAAGGTTTTTGGTGATGAGTCTCCAACCGCATCGCCCAAAAATCCAATAAAAAGCCCCACTACCCTTAGTCGCCTCTTACGACACCCGTGGGTAGAAAGGGGTAGCGACATTCTAAGCCGGCACTACACGGCTTTTAATGCTAAATAATCTATATACATTTAAAGTCTTATTAATTGCTTATACTCAAATTGGTCTATATTTTTTTACGTATAATTTAGTGATTTAAAAGCGCCGAAGTAGATTTACCATGCTACCATTGCCTCCATGAGATATAATATTTCTACATCAAGTACACTTAACTTTGTTTCTTTTATCACTTTCGAGATCAAGATTCACACGCTTGACCTTTTTTCATACTCATAGTTAGGTAGTAATAACACCTTTTCTATAGAACAGATCTACCGGAAAGCGCGTGAAACTTAACCGAAGTTCGGCTGAAATTCGGCTTCGGCATAATTTATACCGAACATTCGGTTCGGACGAATTCGACAGTCAGCAAAACCCACATTCGGTACAGCACTAGTAATTCATATTTTGTATTGTAATTTTAATTTGTTATTTATTTGTTTAATTATTACTACTTTACTTAATACTTTGCATGCCATTGAATTTTGTTATTTGGTTGGTGGATTCCCCTTCCCCTCCAAAATGTATCCAAAGTGAAGTGTTTGTAATAACTTGCGAGGAGATAAAATCAGGAACGCCATCGTCATCGTCACCCAAAGTTGTTGGTGAGTAGGAAATAAACTTGATAAATTTCACTTAACAATAGAATAGATCTAATAAGTAAAATCTTAAAAGAAAAAACTTTGTTAAAAGTTTGTAATGTTAGGTTATGTGATCGTGTGAGGAACGATGTGATTCGTGAAAGGTGTGGTGTAAAAGATGATATTGTAAGTAAGATAGAAAAAGGAATGTTGAGATGGTTTGGGCACATCGAGAGGTTGGATGATAGGAAATTGGTAAAAGGTATCTATAGAGCTAATGTGGCAGGTAATGTTAGTAGAGGACGGCCACGAAAGACACACTTGGACCAAATTGAAAGTGTGCTCAAAAAGGCAGGCGTCCGAAGTATGAAGAATAAAAGAGCATGTATGAAAAGATTGTTGAATGTAGACGAAGCAAGAGAGGTTTGCCAGGATCGTACGAAGTGGCGATCGATAGTCTCTGCCTACCCCAATGGGAATTAACGGCGTGAGTATATGTATGTATGTATGTATGTTGGTTAAATGTGTTACTATAATATGTCTGCCTTTATTTCAGTTACAATGCTTCCGCAAGCTGAGCTAGCGACAGCTATTCTCGTAAAATGTGACCCTAATCTAGGTAATAATTATTTTGAGCTCTAAATCGACTATTCTGTTTGCTTTCTTTGTACTTTGATTATACTATTTACGAATTTGATAACTAATGTTATCTGTGTAATTTGGATTCTCGCCTTGGCTGAAATGAAAAAAATTTCAATAACTTAATTTAAAATGGGAATTCTGGCTGGTTTAGGTTACATTTTTATACCTGAGTTCAATTGGCCATTTTGCATAAGATTGCATAATGAAAAAAAAACTTTTCATACTAAATTTTTTTTAAATAATCAGTTTATGTAAGATTGACTTTACTTATACTCCAATATATTATCTCTGCTTTATCTTATATCTCTATGTCATGCAAGAACCTTTTCTAACTTATGATTGCGTAAGTCACAGTTTTTAATGTTTTACAGATATAGCGGATGTTTTATTGTATGACATCCAGCCATCACCAAATAGAACTTGTGGAGTTTCAAATGCTAAAGTTCCTCTTAATATATTATTTTGTTTCTTTGTTCAAATTAAATTTAACTCCCTTGTACTATAAGTATATAAATTATATTTAGGTCACTTAAGAAAAATGTAAAACATGAGAAATAAAGGTTGTCATATAGTTAAATAACTGATATGATATCTTTTCTATTGCAGATATTGAACCAGATTTCGTCAAAATCACCACAGAATACAGATCCTGATATTAGTTCAGGTAATTTAATGATTTTTAAGTGAAATTATCACATTCTCGCTTTGGTATAACACATGATAAGGAGATAAATATTAATGGCTTGTGTTTAAACACCTACCAAATAAGTTAAGAAATAACATCCAATAAATTCTTAATAATTGCTAAAACAGATGAATGCTTACCAAATAGTGTACTATTGCATAAATAAAGCTAATATTTATTTTCTTTCATGCTATAAAAACATGTGAACACCATTAAAGTTAATTGCAGATCAAATTATCTATATTATTGTTAATTAAATGTCACCAATATTTTATATTTTTGCTTCCATTTTAGTGATTTTTGCTGAGGCAAAAAACTAACGGTTGACCCCCAATTTTTTTTATGATACCAAACACATTACTATTTACCCTGAACACAAGTAACTTAATTTAAATCTTTTTGTTCATGAAAACCTCATGTGGGGATTATTACTTTATTATCTTTATTTATTAGTTACAAGTAACTTGTTTATTGCTTTATACATTCAAATAATATATGATATGTACTTAAATAAATATTTGCAACTATTTAAATGCTCACCAAAATGGCTTTTATACCCTTAAACTATAAATAAATAAGTATAGAGGTCTCAATTACTGCATCACTTAATAATGAATACTTAGGTCAGGTATATAATGCGTAAAGAAGATCCAAGTGAATTTCCTCAAAACATGTTAGTTTGTTAGAGAACATACTGATAGCTACCACTCTACTGAGCAGTACACTATACTACAGTAGTACAGTTGCTTTACACCCCCATATAATATGCAAGTATGCAACGTCCAGACCGGAGTATAAGGTAAGTCATGTGGTGGGGTGGAGGCGAGTGTGGGATAAATAAATAAGAGGAAGTGATTACAAATTTAGATTGATAATAATAAATTTTGATTATAAGTTACATAATGTGATTACACTAAAGCAGATAAGACTGCAGTTTTTGGTATTTACGTTGATGTTTTATGAAAACAATTTAGTGAGCAAAATATCTGTTCTAAAAAAAAAAAAACAAAGACTTAAAGTTAATTTGTTCTGATGTGTGTTTATTTATTTTGGAATACATAATTAGTTGGTTTAGGGAGCTTTTTATAGATTTGGTTTATTTTATATGGAGGTAATTAATTTTACTTGGAATTTAGTTTTAGGGTATTGTAGCTATTTTGGTGAGCATTTAAACAGTAGCCTATATAAACTAAATTTACTACAAAAATCCTTTTTCACTGCGTAATTTTATAATTTCAATGCAATATTTTCTTTCCAGGTATAACAGTTACATACAAGTGCTGGCAAGAAGCGTTCTGTTGAAAAAATTAAGAACTTAACACTTACTAGAAGATTCATTTTAAATAATTAGCAGAAAGCCAAGCGGCAGGTTACTTTCTACAAGAGAGCCAAGACTGCTCTAAAAGTGTCTAAAAAAGAAGCTTTTATTACTCAAAAATAAAACGTTCAAGAAATTGAAATTTGTTTTTCATTGAACCAACCTAAAAAACTGTAGTATGGAATGAAAATGAGCTTTACCTATTTTGGCTCCCATATCAAGTATCCAGAGCTTTATATTTGCCTGCCAGATGGCAATAATTTATAACAAAGTGAAACGTCATGTATGGTTGGAAATCAAGGCCAGTGGTACAAAATATTTGTTCGAAGTAGGCAGTCTGTACTCGTACCCTATATTCCCTATATTGTCTGTGGTCGGTTGATTGTCTGTGGTCTAACCAAAGTTAATGTTTTTGCTTAACCTTATATTGTATTTTAGTATTATTATATTAAAATGATATTATAATACCAAGTTTTTACAGGTTTTACGGGATTCGTGTTAGTTTTGTCTGTGTCTTCTACTTATTATAAGTCAATAATATCATGATGCTTTTTAGAGTTGCTCAAACAGCTTCACAGCTTATGAACCCCACAAGTTTAATCCGTAAGTAATTTTAGGTTATGTTTATATGTTTTGGTAGGCTATCAATTGCGGATTTGAAATTCTCATTTAATATTAGTTTCTCCTCCACCTCGTTGTAACGCCATTTAATATAATATATCATAATATAACCGTAGGGTTATGTAAAGACTTATGGTAAATAAAACAGTAGTGTTGGTAAATTTTACCCTTTACGACGTGTAATCATGAGTTTTCTATTTAACTTATCATCATAAAAACACGGCTGTAACCTGCCTTACAGCCAAAAGTTAAAAAGCCTACTTGCTGATCCTGGCGTCTGATCTGGGTATTTAAATAAATAAATAATTTAAATAACTCTTATCCTTTTTAATGCTGTAAGTAATTTAAAGTTCCGACTTTAAATTTATATGTTAGTTTAGTATTATAACCACAAAAATATAATAGTAATGAATTTTAAGGTAGATATATATTTAGATTTTATGGAGGTACTATAAATGAGTATGACATTATGTAGCCATAAACACACACACATTATCACTTGTTCTTTTTCTCGATTGTTTTTTTTTTCTGTTGTTATTAATTTTTCTTGATAGTTGGTTTAGTTTTTTGTTTTGTATTAACTGTGTGTGTGCCTTATTTTAACTTGTGATCATCTGTTATTGGCCTTATTTACTAAACTGTTTTAACTTACTATATAATATGTGTTGCTGTTGATGATCCTTACATAATACAAAATAAGAAATTTAATTAAACATTTGAATGTATAATAAGCGTTGTGTTGGTTTCAGAATGTGGAAGAAGTTTTTCGACAACTCTGCCAGTTGCATCTAAACTATGGCGAGTTTCAAAAGGGCTCTCTGCAAATAAGAATGCAGAGGGAGTACTGACCGACGGTCCAGATTACACTTACCTAGACGGGAGGCCTACTCCTTTACTGGTAATTATGTGACACAAGTGATGAAATACAAATTATGTATGAACCAAAAGTATTTTAAGAGAAAGCATCTATTTGATGCTACACATTACTCAACATGGAAATCCCATAGCATCAGGACTATACATTTTCTGTCCTGTTATTTTCAAAACTCAAAAATAGAAAAAAGTAAAAAGAATAATGGTAATTAGCTTAGAAAAGCACTTACCAATTTTTTCAGAATGGGTGTCATAAAAGGCAATTTACATTATTGGGTTCATGTAAGTACTAGCTTTTTGCCCGCGACTATGTCCGCGTTGACTACATTTTTTGCATCCAGTTTATATAAAAAAAGTTGTATAAAAGATATAAAGGACATTGAGGCTTTTTTTCGAATGGTTTTTGTTCAGCGATGGCTACCCTTTTTGGGATTTATGGCCGTTAGTGTATATATACTCATGAATGATTGATGGATGAATTTCATAAATTCTATTTTGTAGTGATTATAACAGTCAATCGCACCAAGATTCAAGTTTCTAAATACAGAAATGTCAAAAATCTCTAAACTAACTATCATTTGCTATTTCAACCCCTTAGTGCCATAAAACATATGATAAGAATCATGAAACAAACAATATTGTACCTATGTTCGAGTTACTATGTTCGTACTAGTACGTATAGTAACTATTGATTTTCAGGTCTTTAATCGCGTGTTATAACATGGGTTTAGTTTTATAAAAGTTGTTTTGATTGTAATGTTCAATCGCGAAAGTCTTAGAAAATACTAAGTACGGATAGTAGTTTGGTGCTGCGGAACGGAGGCCCAGTGGGTGCTGCCCCCTACACTATCCGTTGGTGATGGTGGGTGAGTTGCCAGCAGAGATTGATCGGGAATATGGGATTGTCCGAGATGAATGATATCCTATTTCATGATGCAATAGTTCTAGCTATTATTCTAAGCTAACACAATACCTTTTTCTTTACTGAAAGCTTGTGCCCTTTGAGTTTTGATCCCGGGTCTCTCGAATGTTTATAGAGGTTATATTTACCGACGGCAAATTTTGAATAACCTGTATTTTCTTATAGTCTTACTATTGACAAAAAATTAAATTAACTCCCGCTCCCGCTGTATTATCCCGCATTTTCATACCCTACCGATATCGAGCGCCAAAATCCACAATTCAATGTAAAATGAAAATTAGTAAATAAAGATAAAACAGAAAGTAGGTAAATGATTCGAAAAGTGCACCGAGTAATTGTATGAGCTACAGGTTAAAGCGCAATATATTCCACTTCGTACGAATCTTAAAAAACATCGATAGTCGATACCACGGTTTAAAAAATACCCAGAGCGCCATCTATTGCATACCTCAAGAACTAACGTAACGTAAATACTTATAATGTAAAAAAACAGTTTAGACGATAAAACAAATTTTATGTCATCCCTCGGGAATTCCTCATTCTCAAGGATACATTATCGTATCATTTAGCTTCTAAATGTACATGTTTATATTGGTTTGCAATATATCACCTTTATTTAAATCATACACAGCGCCATCTCCAATCCATCCAGCGAGCAAACAATATTTTAGCTTTCCCTCGGGAATATCATTTTCCCGGGATTTAAAGTACCCTATTATTTAATCTGGACTTCTAAACATACGTCTGCAAAATTTCAAAGCAATCGGTTCAGTAGTTACGACGTGAAAGCGGCACAAATAAACAAACAAACAAACTCACTTTCCAATTTATAATATTAGTATGGATAAATACAGAAATGTCAAAAATCTCTAAACTAACTATCATTTGCTATTTCAACCCCTTAGTGCCATAAAACATATGATAAGAATCATGAAACAAACAATATTGTACCTATGTTCGAGTTACTATGTTCGTATTAGTACGTATAGTAACTATTGATTTTCAGGTCTTTAATCGCGTGTTATAACATGGGTTTAGTTTTATAAAAGTTGTTTTGATTGTAATGTTCAATCGCGAAAGTCTTAGAAAATACTAAGTACGGATAGTAGTTTGGTGCTGCGGAACGGAGGCCCAGTGGGTGCTGCCCCCTACACTATCCGTTGGTGATGGTGGGTGAGTTGCCAGCAGAGATTGATCGGGAATATGGGATTGTCCGAGATGAATGATATCCTATTTCATGATGCAATAGTTCTAGCTATTATTCTAAGCTAACACAATACCTTTTTCTTTACTGAAAGCTTGTGCCCTTTGAGTTTTGATCCCGGGTCTCTCGAATGTTTATAGAGGTTATATTTACCGACGGCAAATTTTGAATAACCTGTATTTTCTTATAGTCTTACTATTGACAAAAAATTAAATTAACTCCCGCTCCCGCTGTATTATCCCGCATTTTCATACCCTACCGATATCGAGCGCCAAAATCCACAATTCAATGTAAAATGAAAAATAGTAAATAAAGATAAAACAGAAAGTAGGTAAATGATTCGAAAAGTGCACCGAGTAATTGTATGAGCTACAGGTTAAAGCGCAATATATTCCACTTCGTACGAATCTTAAAAAACATCGATAGTCGATACCACGGTTTAAAAAATACCCAGAGCGCCATCTATTGCATACCTCAAGAACTAACGTAACGTAAATACTTATAATGTAAAAAAACAGTTTAGACGATAAAACAAATTTTATGTCATCCCTCGGGAATTCCTCATTCTCAAGGATACATTATCGTATCATTTAGCTTCTAAATGTACATGTTTATATTGGTTTGCAATATATCACCTTTATTTAAATCATACACAGCGCCATCTCCAATCCATCCAGCGAGCAAACAATATTTTAGCTTTCCCTCGGGAATATCATTTTCCCGGGATTTAAAGTACCCTATTATTTAATCTGGACTTCTAAACATACGTCTGCAAAATTTCAAAGCAATCGGTTCAGTAGTTACGACGTGAAAGCGGCACAAATAAACAAACAAACAAACTCACTTTCCAATTTATAATATTAGTATGGATAAATACAGAAATGTCAAAAATCTCTAAACTAACTATCATTTGCTATTTCAACCCCTTAGTGCCATAAAACATATGATAAGAATCATGAAACAAACAATATTGTACCTATGTTCGAGTTACTATGTTCGTATTAGTACGTATAGTAACTATTGATTTTCAGGTCTTTAATCGCGTGTTATAACATGGGTTTAGTTTTATAAAAGTTGTTTTGATTGTAATGTTCAATCGCGAAAGTCTTAGAAAATACTAAGTACGGATAGTAGTTTGGTGCTGCGGAACGGAGGCCCAGTGGGTGCTGCCCCCTACACTATCCGTTGGTGATGGTGGGTGAGTTGCCAGCAGAGATTGATCGGGAATATGGGATTGTCCGAGATGAATGATATCCTATTTCATGATGCAATAGTTCTAGCTATTATTCTAAGCTAACACAATACCTTTTTCTTTACTGAAAGCTTGTGCCCTTTGAGTTTTGATCCCGGGTCTCTCGAATGTTTATAGAGGTTATATTTACCGACGGCAAATTTTGAATAACCTGTATTTTCTTATAGTCTTACTATTGACAAAAAATTAAATTAACTCCCGCTCCCGCTGTATTATCCCGCATTTTCATACCCTACCGATATCGAGCGCCAAAATCCACAATTCAATGTAAAATGAAAAATAGTAAATAAAGATAAAACAGAAAGTAGGTAAATGATTCGAAAAGTGCACCGAGTAATTGTATGAGCTACAGGTTAAAGCGCAATATATTCCACTTCGTACGAATCTTAAAAAACATCGATAGTCGATACCACGGTTTAAAAAATACCCAGAGCGCCATCTATTGCATACCTCAAGAACTAACGTAACGTAAATACTTATAATGTAAAAAAACAGTTTAGACGATAAAACAAATTTTATGTCATCCCTCGGGAATTCCTCATTCTCAAGGATACATTATCGTATCATTTAGCTTCTAAATGTACATGTTTATATTGGTTTGCAATATATCACCTTTATTTAAATCATACACAGCGCCATCTCCAATCCATCCAGCGAGCAAACAATATTTTAGCTTTCCCTCGGGAATATAATTTTCCCGGGATTTAAAGTACCCTATTATTTAATCTGGACTTCTAAACATACGTCTGCAAAATTTCAAAGCAATCGGTTCAGTAGTTACGACGTGAAAGCGGCACAAATAAACAAACAAACAAACTCACTTTCCAATTTATAATATTAGTATGGATGTATGTAACCGACTCCTTTAAACTTGATTTTGACCCGCTTTAACTGATAGATTTAATTCAAAATTTGTACATTTAATGAGAATCTGGGAAAATATAATAATATTATATGTTCATCCCGTTATCCTTATTAGGGTTGCCAGGATTAAATAATCTCAAGTTAAAAAGAAATATATTTCAAGAAAAACTGAAAAACACTGTTTTGAAGCACATTTAACTAAAAAGTAAAATAGTGTTCCCAATATTACGTGAAAATCTCGAATAAATGTGGGTTGCTAGACAAAAGATATGGCGCCCTACGTTTTTCATAATTTTCACCTTATATTTGGGAGTTATTTTTTACCTTTTAGTTAAATGTGCTTCAAAAGCGTGTTTGTCGGTTTTTCTTTAAACTATATTTATTTAAATGATTAGTTGCTGTGGCTGGAGTGAAGACTCATATAACATCCTCCATTTACTAACATTTTCCCACTTCCAAAAGTAGCTGAAAATTTTCTAATTCTGAAGCTCTTAACTCTTTTTTAAAAGTAAAGCCATGAATATATTAATGATATGAAAAAGGTTATATGTGTGGTTAATTAATTGTGGTTGTGAATGGTGAGGGAAACATTATGAGGAAACCTACATGGATAATTGGCAGTCATGAGACAGTACTTCCATACAAAACTGCAATATGCCTGATTACTATCATCTGAGTACAAAGTCCAAACAAAAGCACATGTGATAAAGTAAAATGACATAAAGTACCATATTAATTGGTGGTCTTACCTCTTACTAAAATATACGTACATACATACATCCATATACTCACGGCTATAAACCCCTAAAAAGGGTAGCTAGAGCTAAGGAATTAGAAATTCCTCAGCCACTTTTGGAAAGTTGAGTGGGGAAAAGATGGTAAAATAAAGGTTGTTGGTGATGGGTCTCCAACCGCATCGCCCAAAAATCCCTTAAAAGCCTCAATAGTGTTAGTTGCCTCTTACGTACAACCACAGGAAGAAATGGGGTAGTGCTATTCTAAGCCGACACTACACAGTAAACCTCTAAAATAATACTATAAATAACTACTAAAATCTCTGTTCCCTTTATACTCAAAGACTAAAACATTCACGCCATATATCCCTGAAGGGGTTGGCAGAGGTACTACTATTAAATACTTAAAAAAACAATCAAAATAGCAAAGAAAAATAACTACAGAAATAAAATTAACTCAGCAGAGAACAAAACAAAATGCATGTGGGGTATAATAAAAGAACGCACAAATAAAGTTTTAAAAAAAGACAAGCGGAATATTACACTAATTAAAAACAAAGAAATCATAAAAGACCCAGAAAAAATAGCGAATATATTTAATGACTTTTTCATCTCTATTGGTAATTCTACTTCAAAAACATCTACAAATAATTATAGTTTTTGCAACAAAACTTGTAACGTAAAGTCCATGTTCCTTTCCCCTATCGAACCAAAAGAAGTAAAATCAATAATCCGTAATTTAAAAAATAAAGTGAGTTTTGGCATAGATGAGATACCACCGAAGCTAATTAAATATTGCGCGGATGAATTTATTTTACCTTTCTATCTTTTGAGTAACCAATCGTTCCAAGAAGGTGTTTTTCCCGATATCCTGAAAATATCAATAACTAAACCTCTGCATAAAAAAGATTCCAAAACTGAAGTAAATAATTACCGTCCCATTGCCTTACTTCCAACATCAGCAAAAATAATAGAAAAAGCAATGTACAATCGAGTGTATAGTTTTTGCGAAAAATTCAATTTATTTAATGACGCGCAAAATGGTTTTAGAAGAAATAGGTCAACCACTTTAGCCGCTTTTAAATACGTGCAGAATATCCTAAATATAATTAATGATAATAAGTGCGCGGTAGGTATATTGGTAGACATGTCAAAAGCATATGATAAAGTCCAATATGAAATCGCTTTGCATAAACTACACTTAATAGGAATTAGAGGACTGGCACATAAATGGTTCGAATCCTACCTAACTAACCGTAAACAATACGTAGAAATAGAACATTTCGACCATAACGCTAGGTCTATAAAATACATAAAATCAGCTGAGCGCCCCGTAAGTAACTCGATACCCCAGGGGAGTGTAATCGGATGTTTACTATTTCTAATATACATTAATAACTTACCCGATGCAATAAAAGATACGTGTGTTATGTTTGCGGATGACGTATCATTCATCACGTCATGCACTAATAACACTGACGCGGAACTCAAGATACAACACATACTAGACACACTGATCACCTGGATGACCCAACATAATTTAGAAATCAACTTTAAAAAAACAAAAATAATGGAATTTAGGCCACACCAACGCACTGCACTAAATATTGATTTTAGGTGCGGAAATATAAAAATTGATTCCGTCGATAAGTTCACGTTATTAGGGTTAACACTGGATACAAACCTAAATTGGAAAAATCATATTGATACGATGAGATCTAAATTGACTAGTTTTGCGTACGGGCTAGCGGAAATAAAAAAGACAACTGACTTGAGCACCGCTTTGTCACTGTACTATGCTTATGTAAACTCAAGGTTAAGTTACGGCGTCGTCTTGTGGGGAAACAGTACAGATGCACAAGACATATTTGTATTGCAAAAACGGTGCATACGAATTTTAGCAAACATAAAAATTCCAAACAGCTGTAGACCGCACTTTAAGAATCTAAAAATTTTAACTCTTTGTTCTCTATATATTTTGGAAAGCTGTAAATTAGTTAGAAAGTATCCACAATTCTTTAAAAAACAATCTGACTATATTCGAAGATTCCCATTAAGATCCGGAAGGGATAAATTAATAGTACCGCCTTCAAGATTACAAATTCATTACACAAGTCCTCTCCCTATGTGCTGTAAAATATACAACCACCTTCCAAATTACATAGCTCAAGAATCAGACTACAAATCTTTTATAAAACTTTTAAGATTGTATTTAATAGAAAATTGCTTTTATAATTCTAAGGAATATTTTGATAATAATATAATTTAATGTGTTAGTTTAAATAATTACCAGAATTTTTAATTTATTTTATTTTAATTTAATGTAATTTAATTTGATTATTGGATTGTTTATATGGTTGTTTTATTGATAAATAGAAATTTTAATTTTATAAATTATTATTTTTCCTATTTTTTACTTTATCGTGTTTTGTGTTATCAAGTTTAATGTTAGTTTAGTAGTGTTAGATTTGATTAAAATGTATTAATAAATTTAGAGATAAGTATTTTTTGCTATGCCCTTGCAGGGTATACATGTCAACATTTATGTACAGTATGTCATGTAAATTGGGATGTGTAAATGCAATAAAGATTTTGATTTTGATTTTGATTTATTTCTGCGCATCACATGCCATTGTCAACTAGTGTTCAGAGTACCCACGTTTTGCTTCAACAGTGTACACATGTGATAGGGGGCAGGTCTATCGCCATTTGCTACAAATACACAGTCACATGATAAATAAACCACACATATGACTTTAGAAAAGACAAACTGGTGTAGGCCCGACCCGGGATTTGAACTCAATACAGACAGGTGTTCTACCCATTAGACTTTAACGGTTTCCTTTTATACCTATTCAAAAATAGCTTTTAAATTACTATTTTTGGAACAATATGATATGTTAGGTAAAAGTACGTCTAATTTCGAATTTTAACTTTAATCTCTTGAATGTCGGGAGAAAGAATATCCCAAAAGTAGGAAGGTCAGTGTCGGATCCAAGTAACCATAAATTTATTTATATTTTTTGTCACACTACATATTTAACACTTTACATTTCAGCACAAACAAAAGAAAAGACTTTTGAAACAACAAGAATATGCAGAGAAAATAATAGAATTATCATCTGAATTGAACTTTGCTGTAGAAAGAGAGGAGAATATCCGAAAATCAAAAGAACAACACAGACAACGAATTCTAAATGATAGACTGAAACCCAAGGAAAAAACTATTGAGGCTTAGAGACACCAAATTTTGTAGTCAAGTGATTTTGTCCGGTTTTTTTATAGAAGATGTATAACTTAAGAAATACTGATCCATACGTGTCCATAGACTAGAAAGGTTGTAGTAGACTATTCTATTTGGAATTAACCATTGTTAGTGCTCGGGTGTATTTTATGTCTAAGTTTTTCAGTCTTTTCTATATGAGTTACAATCTTTAACAATTGTCATATAAAATGAATACTATGATGAATACTTAAATTCCAAAAGTGTATTTCAGATAAGTGAAAAAATTTATATATGTACTATGCAGTCCACCATTCACATAAAGAGAGTTGATATTGTTGTCAAACTGATGCTATATCTATTTGGCTTCATTTATATTGCTTAGAACAGATATAATGCCTATTAAAAGATCAGTTTTTTGCAGTTTGGACTTAGGGAAATCGGGCTAACCTTATGGTAAAATATGTTATTGTTATAAGAATGCTCTAGCCTAGAATTTTCGTAGTTAGTGTAATAAATAAACATTGTAATGTTTATAAAATGTGTATTCTTTCATTTTAAATAGTTACCTTATTTAATATTATTTCTTAGAGTTAAAAAATATATCATTCTTTGAAGATTGAAAGTTAACCGTGTCGACAGTTTTGTCAACCTTTGTCTATTTTCCCATGAGCTTTCCACGTAAGATTTTCAAACAATTTTAGGGACAGTATTTTTAGAAATCAACACTCCCACATACATTAAAAACGAACAAATACTCACGCCATTATTTCGCATTGGGGTATGAAGAGAATATCGATCGCCACTAGGGATTGCAATCCGGTCCGGCGGATCCGGTAATCCGGCGGATCCGGCGTGTTTTTGGACCTACCGGATCCGGTGGGTCGGCGCCGGATCCGGTGGCGGATCCGGTAAAGCAAAAAATATGTACGCGAAAAACTGTAGGTATGTAAAACTGTAATACAATCAACACTATATGTTTTCTTAGATCGTTTTTTCAGGCACAGAAGTAGGTAATATTAACTCGTATTTTTCCATTGCAAAAATAAATGTTTCCTGTTTTTATTGTTGCTTAGGATTATGAAAGTTGATTTTATAAGTACTGATTTAAAAGACTGTTTTGTTAATTAAAAAGTAGTTAAAAGTCTGTGTAGATTATTAAAAAGAGTTTAATAGTATCAATAGTAATAGTAGCAACCGTGATAGCCCAGTGGGTAGAACACTCGGTTATCGTGCAAACGACTAGTGTTCAAATCCTGGGTCGGGCCTACACCAATTTGTCTTTTCTAAAGACATATGTGTGGTTAATTTATCATGGTTGTTAACGGTGAGAGAAAACATCATAACACGTTGTGTTATGTTATGTTTATTATTTAGAATAGTCTCATGATTTCATTTAGTACAAATAGTACCAAAAAATTCATTACCAAAAAATATAATTTAAAGACAAATAAAAACATATGATTTAATTTTCCATAAATACATATTTTATTTTTCTTTATATGTATTATTATCAAAACTAAAAATCACTAATAATAGGCCCTAAGTAACTTTAAAATCCGACCGGATCCGGCCGGATTCGAGCCAATCCGGTGAAATCCGGCCGGATTGAAAATTATACCGGATTGCAATCCCTAATCGCCACTTTTGGTACGATCGTGGTAAATCTCTCTAGCTTCGTTTACATCCATCAATATTTTTATACATGCACTTTTATTCTTCAACCGTGATAGCTCAATGGGTAGAACACCGGTTATCGTGGAAACGACTAGTCGTGATAGATATCGTGGCTCGGGTCTACACCAATTTGTCTTTTTTAAACACATATGTGTGGTTCATTTATCATGGTTGTTAACGGTGAGGGAAAACATCGCGAAGAAAACCCCAAGTGGGTTTGTACTGAGTTGTACTTAGTCATGTGACAGTGTATTCGTACAAAACGGCGATAGGCCTGCCCACTATCACGTGAGTACACTGTCCATACAAAACGTGGGTACTGAAAACACCAGGTGACAAAGTATTGGTACCTCTGCCAACCCCTTCGGGAAAATTCGGCGTGAACGTTTATGTTATGTTGTGCTTTTATTCTTCATACTTCGCACGCCTGCCGTTTTGAGCACACTCTCCATTGTATGTCCTCCGTGTTGAGTGTTTCCCTATCGATTGATATTCTCGAATGTAAACCAAAAACATTATTAAACTTTTCTCTTAATAACCTACTCGATGGCCTTATTTTTTGGCATGTACAATCCTTACGAACCCCGTGGAAAACTACGGGCTTGTGCTATTTAAAGCAGTCGCTTAATTTCAGGAAATTAATACATTAGGTGGTTAGATGCTTGCTGACGATACAAACGGTGGCTGCGTCACGTCAATAATGAATAAAATTTATAAATAGGGATAAACACACACAGATCAAGTTAGCCCCTAGAAAATTAGAAACATCTGTTAAAGGATACTAACTAGACTATAGAACTAATTAATAATATAATACACATTTATAAATGATATCCATGACTAACGGCCGATTTCTGAATTGAGTATTCAAGCTGACAACGACTTAAGTAGCGTTTTGTCTCATTCAGTTGTTAAGATTTCAATGCGACAGAACGATACTTAAGTTGTTCTCAGCTGGAATACTCAATTCAGAAATCGGGCGTAAGAAGCAAATATTTATGTTCATCACATAAATGTTACCCTCAGCGAGATTCGAACCAGCATTCTCAGGACCCAGAAGCTAGTAGCCTATCACCTCGGCCACAGACGTCGACTAAAGTGACTAAATATCATTAATTTGGAACTATTGAACACATTCATACTGACTTCTTTGACTAGTGGTCCGTACGTGATCTGAATAAAATAACTTAAAATTTGTAAACTTATTATAAAACTTAATAAAATCTTTCTGTGTAGTGTCGGCTTAGAATAGCACTACCCCATTTCTTCCGGTGGGTGTACTTAAGGGGCGACTAACGGTATTGGGGCTTTTAAGGGATTTTTGGGCGATGAGGTTGGAGACCCATCAATAACAACCTTTATTTTACCATCTTTTCCTCACTTAATTTTCCAAAAGTGGCTGAGGAATTTCTAATTCCTTAGCTCTGGCTACCCCATCTAGGGATTTATAGCTGTGAGTAGATGTATGTATGTATTAATCCAAAGTTTCTGTTAAGACAACATCTGATCCAATTTCTAATGAACAATAGAGCAACGTACAAAGTCATTATGAGTAGCTATAAAGCGATTGTCCGTGTGTCTAGTGCACTCTGAGCCGCCTTTGTCGACTGTCAAGTGGCCGAGCTCTGACCTACGTGGACGTAATAAATGGTATCTATTGTCTTTGGAACTACTGAAACTCGGTTACCTGTTTGGCTACATACGGCTTTATCATCAAAAGCGCTTAAGCTCGAATATCAAATAAGGTGAAATTTAAATACCTACCTACGAAGAAGATTTTATTGGCTGTGTAGTGTCGGCTTAGAATAGCACTACCCCATTTCTTCCGGTGGGTGTACGTAAGAGGCGACTAACGGACTTGGGGCTTTTTAAGGGATTTTTCGGCGATGCGGTTGGAGACCCATCACCAACAACCTTTATTTTACCAACTTTTCCCCACTTAACTTTCCAAAAGTGGCTCAGGAATTTTTAATTCCTCAGCTCTGGCTACCCCATCTAGGGATTTATAGCCGTGAGTATATGTATGTAAGTATGTATCAAATAAGGTGAAATTTAAATACCTACGAAGAAGATTTTATTGAATAAAGAGCAGTTAACGATAAAACAACGTAATATAATCGAGTGAACATACATTTGGAAACTAGGAATACATTTCAAACAGTTTACAAGATTGTTAACAAACCAGTGTTAGCCAACCAAATTAATATTTTAATGTTGACTGTGAAAGAGAGTTTTTATTACCAGTAAAGTTCGTGATGTATTGGTTTGGCCAACCCAACCATGTCATTCACCAAGCACTTACAAATCCCCGATATACTGACTCCTACATCCCTCTCATATGACGCTAATATTAAGACGGAGTATAGTTCATACATACATACATATACTCACGGCTATAAATCCCTTGAAGGGGTAGCCAGAGCTAGAGAATGAGACATTCCTCAGCCACCTTTGGAAGTTGCGTGGGGGAAAAGATGGTGAAATAAAGGTTGTTGGTAATATACGGAGTATAGTATATATTTTTTATGCGATAAATAGAAATATTCAAATAAAATGACAAATAATAAAGTCTATTGTTACCAGCGCAAGTTTTTAGCGTCGTGGCCAAATTAAAAAAATATAATACATTCGTCACAATTTATTTACGCAGATGTAGTATGTGAACTGCTTTGAGTATATTGTTTAAATATCAAAAGAAAAATTTTAATTGGAGGCTTCCTGTTCATGGAACTAAAACCACAAATGTATGTTTTCATTAGCTGTGTAGTGTCGGCTTAGAATAGCAGTACCCCATTTCTTCCGGTTGGTGTACGTAAGAGGCGACTAACGGTAGTGGGGCTTTTAAGGGATTTTTGGGGCGATGCGGTTGGAGTTTCATCACCAACAACCTTTATTTCACCATCTTTTCCCCACGCAACTTCCAAAGGTGGCTGAGGAATTTCTAATTCCCTAGGTCTGACTACCCCTTTAAGGGATTTATAGCCGTGAGTATATGTATGTATGTATGTTTTCATGAAGTCATAAAAAATATATTGATGTTCGTAAGCTGATTACCTTGTATGCAACATTCTTTAAAAACTGTATAGCATATTGGATTATACTTACAACTCAAAGACTCAAACTTTCATACCGAATATTCCCGAAAGGGTTGGCAGAGGTACTAATTGTCACAGAAATTGTCACCTGGTGTTCAGAGTACCCACGTTTTGCTCTGCCAGTATACTGACGTAATAGGGGGGCAGGGCTATAGCCGTTTTGTACGATTACACTGTCACATGACTAAATACACTCCCCATTACTTCTCGTGAGTGTTCGTAAGAGGCGACTGACGATATTGGAGATTTTGGGCGATGCGGTTGGAGATCCATCACCAACAACCTTAATTCACCATAAATAAAAGATGTTATTAAAGGAAAGAAAATTATGAGTAATAATCCCCACATGAGGAATTCATGTCAAAAAACATTAACTTAATTCACCATCTTTGTCCCACGCAACTTCCAAAAGTGGCTGAGGAATTTCTTATTTCCTAGCTCTGGCTACCCCTATCAAGGGATTTATAGCGTTGAGTATATGTATATATAACTAAGTACAACACAGCCATGTGGGTTTCCTCACTATGTTTTACCTCACCGTTAACAACCATGATCAATTAATCACACATATGTCTTTAGAAAAGATAAATTACTGAAGGCCCGACCCGGGATTTGAACTCACGCCTGTCAGGCGTCAGTTCTTATCCACTGAGCTATCGCGGTTGTAATCTTACAAAAAAACTTTATCAAACTTATCGTTTACGTCTTTACACCTTATACATCTGAAATGAAATTGTATTTTAATTGGTGAAAGAGATAGGTACCTATATAGAGCAAAATGCTTACAAAGGCAGGTTTCCGAAATACGAAGAATAATATGGTCAATTATAAAAGAATGGTGGTTTACACTTTTTGAAGCTTAGGTAGTTTGCAAGGATCGTACAGAGTGGCGATCGATAGTCACTCACCACCCTTATCGAAAGTAATGACGTGAATATGTACCTATACAATAAAAATAGAAAAATATATATTTTCTGTCATAATGCACTTCATTGCTTTGTAATTATTTCGTTCGTTCAGCTGTGTAGTGTCGGCGTAGAATAGCACTACCCCACTACTTCCGGTGGATGTACGTAAAAGGCGACTAACGGTATTGGGGCTTTTAAGGGATTTTTGGGCGATGCGGTTGGAGACCCATCACCAACAACCTTTACCGTCTTTTCCTTACTCAACTTTCCAAAAGTGGCTGAGGAATTTCTAATTCCTTGGCTCTGGCTACCCCTTCTCGGGATTCATAGCCGTGAGTATATGTATGTATGTATTGCTTCGTAAAACAAATGGTTATCGCGTTATTGAAAATCAACATTCACGACATTAACGATTAATTTGATAAAAAGGATTTTGTAGTAAGTTCTTGAGGAGAACCTTGAGCTTTCGTTTTAATAATTTATTGGACAATCACGCGAGGTTATTCACTTCAACGAAATTCGTGAGTGAAAGTTAACATAATGATAAGCTTTTTAGTAACTTTTACGAACTTATAATATTTGATTTATAAAGTAATAAAAAACTTTTTACACAGTTTTTTATCTATACTATCACCGTCATTACAAATTACTTGTCATTTTGACTACTAGCAAAACATATGACTAATATAATGGCTAAGAGCGAGTGTCATATCACACGAAAGTAGGTTTTATATATATAGGCATACCTACATAATATACTGATTCATAGTCCGGTCAATTTAGACCAAAAAACAAAAACAAAAATTGGGGTAGGCGGAGACTATCGATCGCCACTTTGTATGATTCTGACAAACCTCTCTAGCCTCAGTTACATCCAATTAATCAATCGATCAATCTTTTCATTCATGCTCTTTTATTTTTTCTTATTTGAGAGCACACTCTCCATAAGTTCTCTGAGGTCGTCCTCTACTAACATTACCCTACAGTACATTAAAATGAATGTGAAATAAATGCATGTATTTCTCATAGATTCAGAATATTTGGTATTTATCAAAAATCAGCCGTCTGCATTTTTGTTTTTTAAGTCTACTTTGATTTTTTATTATCGAAGTATCTAATGTAATTTCTTTGAACGCCGCCGTTTTCCGGTCACAAAAATCATTGATAGATTGAACTCGTATTTGTTAACCGATTTAAAAAAAAGGAGTGTTCTCAATTCGACCGTTCTTTTTTTATGTTTGTCCGCCGATTACTTCGCCATTTATGAACCGATTTTGATTATTATTTTGCTGCGGCCGGTGCAGGGCGGGCGGCGGTGGCGTTAGGTCGGTGGAATAATATTAGACACATTTGGTAGGAAACTGGAGTAAGCTGTGTAGTGTCGGCATAGAATAGCACTACCCCATTTCTTCCGGTGGGTGTACGTAAGAGGCGACGAACGGTATTGGGTCTTTTAAGGGATTTTTGGGCGATGCTGTTGGAGACCCATCACCAACAACCTTTATTTTACCAGCTTTTCCCCACGCAACTTCCAAAAGTGGCTGAAGAATTTCTGATTCCTTAGTTCTGGCTACCCCTTTTGGGATTTATAGCCGTGAGTATATGTATGTATGTATGTATGGAGAAATAAAAATATATATTTACGAAGAACATATTTTTTGCAGTTTTGATTACCTTTGTTCGGATTTTTAGTAGTTTGTTGAAAAAATATACCTAAACAATTTTATATTCATGGCTGTAATCGTTTATTCAACTATTTGTTAACTACTCTTGGAGGTTCGAAGGGGAAAAGACATCGAAAATGGTGATAAGATAAGGTAATGAGTGATAGTGGTGATGGCGTGTATAAAGTATTTGTGATGATTGGATGAATTCTGGACCACATCACCCGACACCACTAAAATAACCGGAACATTGAGAGCCGGGCACGCGCACGATGGACTCAGCAGCATTATCCAACAAAAACGGAAACAAACATGTCCGTTATAAGTACATTGGAGATGGCTAAAAGTGTTCAGAAGTATTAGTACCTCTGCCAAGCCCTTCGGGGATATTCGGCGTGAACGTTTATGTTATGTTTATGTTATGAGATGGCTAAAAATTTGACGTTCAAAAAATGTTAGTTTTTAACTTAATTTTGAAGAATAAACTTTTTGACTTTTTTTTGACTTTTACTTTTGATTATTTTGTTTTATTTTTTCATGTACATTAAATAGAGAGTGTGGTTTAAACGGCTGGCGTCCGAAGTATGGTTGTTGAGGAACTTGTTATGAGGAAGAGGATGAGGAAGAGGAATTTTGCAAAATCAATTTTGAGGAAGAGGATGAGGAATCTGATAGACTAAGAGGAAGAGGATGAGGATGAGGATGGTGAAGAGGAATAAAAGAACAAGTAACATTACGCAGATTACGCCAGTATTGAACTTGTTTATGTTTTCATCTCTGTCTTTCTTTAACTATTCAATACGGCGAGACTTCTCTGTCTCAGTCTCTCTCTCTCTCGCTCTCTATTACACACATTTCGTTTCAACAAAAGTCATAACTGTCGTTCCTCTTAAATTCCTCTTAAAATATGAGGAAGTGGATTTTTTAAATCAAATTTTGAGGAAGAGGAAGAGAATGAGGAACCTCAAAAATATGAGGAAATCCTTCATTTTGAGGAAGAGGAAGAGGAATCCTCATCAACACTAGTCCGAAGTGTGAAGAATAATAGAGCATGTATGAAAAGATTGATGAATGTAGACAAAGTTCGAGACTTTTGCCGGGATCGTACAAAGTGGCGATCGATAGTCTCTGCCTACCACAACGAGAACTAGGAACGGCGTATTATATAATGCTTTCCTTACGAATAGAGCACAATGGTAACACAGACTACGTTCAAAATAAGATAATAAGTGCATATGTATTTTTCTTTGGCGGTATTTATGTATGGATCTAGAAGAAGAAGAAGAAGAAGAAGAAGAAGAAGAGACGTTTATTCACATTTGAAATATTAACAACAACACATTACACATACATTAAAATTATAAAAGAGACATAAAAAGTGATACAAAATAAAATAAAATAAAATAAATGAAACAAATGTGAATAGGTCCTGCCTCAGCTTATTTTTGTGCGTTTTACACACAACACTGATTTTCAGTCAGGACCCATTTGGAGTGACACATATAGCATACATTTCATGATACATAAAATGATTGAAAACAAAATAATGGTTAATTAAAAACGAAATACAAAAAAGTCGATCAATAATCTGGCCATACCCGCATAACTTGCACTACTACACATAACTTGCACTCTTACTTTAAAAAAAAAACACATAATAAACAAATAAAGAAAAATACTGATAATAAAAGATAAAAATAAATAAATATAATAATTGCATAGGTACACTCTTTAATGAAAACATATACATAAATACACATATGTATACATGAATACATATAATTATATCCTATTAAAAGTGTAAAATGCATGTATATAATGATATATTTAGAATTCATAAACAATAAAGTATGCATATATAAAGCGTATACACGATATAAATTGGGATATGTAGGATTAGGGTCAGGGTATTTAAGGACGTATGTTCTGTTGAGTGAGTAAGTAACCTTTAAGCTTGCGCTTAAAGGTGTTCCCACTGCACACATCACGGATTGGTGGGGGAAGATCATTCCAGCATTTGGACGCTGCAAACTTAAAAGAACCTCGAAACGCAGCGGATCGGTGCCTCGGTAGAATCGCTCTAGTTTTAAAATGGTAGTCACTGGATGACCATTCTAATTTTTTATATAGATAAGCTGGCGACTCCAGCTTAACAACACCAAACATAAGCGTTGCGAGGTGTAATAATCGACGCGCTTGCATGTTCAATAACTTTGCATCGTTCAAATGCGGAGTGATGTGGGAGCGTGGAGGGACCCGAAAACAATAACGTGCACATGCGTTTTGTACACGCTGTATAAGCCTCTGTGTACGACCAAGTATGCAACTGCCATAGACCACATCACAGTAGTTTAACCTTGATAATATCAATGATTCGCAAAGGTGAACACGCAAATCCACACTCAGATAATCACGAATATTATAAAGCACCTTGAGACGGTAGAAGCAGTTGCTAACCACTGATTGAATATGATTTTCGAACTTCAGTTCTCCATCCATCAGTATACCAAGGTTACGCGCCTCTTCGACCCTCTCCAGTGGTTGGCCCCTGACAGCAACATCATTGTCCGCGAGAGCTTCCAACGTCTTACGGATTTGAATTTTAGTCCCAAGAACCATAAATTTTGATTTAATGGGATTTAATGTCAAACAATTTTTTTCTGACCAGTCAGCAATTTTGTCTAGATCAGAGTTTAGGTTTTTTATGGTAGAGGCAGTATATTTTGGTTCCCCTGAGATGTAAAGTTGTACATCGTCGGCGTAAATATGATAATGACTTTTTTCGATGTTCTGAACCATATCTGCAGAGTAAAGTATAAAGAGCAGAGGCCCTAGTATTGAACCTTGTGGAACACCCCTTTCTAGTTCACTAACAAAAGAATTGATAGATTTTCCATCCCTGCCACGTAGTTCAACAAACTGTGACCTACCTGATAAATAGCTATCAAACCATAATGTTGCTGATATATCAAATCCGTAGTACGACAACTTAGATAGAAGCAAGGGCTTGCACATGCAATCGAAAGCCCTGGAGAAATCTAACAGTGCCAAAATGGTACTTTTACCGGCTTCTAGGTCATGTAATATATTATCAATAACATCTAGTAGGGCTGTTGCCGTTGAATGTCCCTTACGAAAACCTGATTGATGTACAGGCAAAATGTTATTGTCCTCCAGATATTTCGAAAGCTGATCGCAAACTACCCTCTCTACTATCTTTGATGCACATGGAAGAATACTTATTGCTCGAAGGTCAGAAACATGGATTGGATTAGGTACTTTAGGTAAAGGAGCAATTTTAGCGGTTTTCCAAATAGAGGGAAATTTACTAGTGCCTATACTTTTGTTAACAATTGCTGTAAGTATGTCAAGTGTAGTCGGAAAAGTTAGTAAAATCATATCAATGTTAATTTCGTCGAGTCCCTTTGCTTTTGTTTTAATACTAGTCACTATCTTAGCTACTCTGTCAGATGTAACAGTATTAAGTGAGAAGGTAGCTGATCCATAGCGGTTAAATTCAAAATACGATAAGTCTGAAATACTTACATTGTTACTACCAGGAATGCTACTAAAATAATGGTTTATTGCATCCGGATCATTAAAGTGTACTGGTAATTCTACGTTTCTTTTGTTCGGTAGGATTGATTGTTTTAAATTTTTCCATAGTTTTCGTGAATCACCTACACAACTATTTATAGAATGCTCGTAAAATGCTTCCTTTTCATGATGAATGGCCACTATTACTTGATGCTTAAGTTCTTTATAATATTTCATACTTGAATCCGTTTTCAGAAATTTAGCTTTTTGTTGTGCTTCATTACGAAGGCGCATCATGAACCTCACATTGTTTGTTAGCCAGGGTTTCGGAGCTTCTTTTATTACCACTGTCTTCAGCGGTGCATGTGCATCAAATAACTGGATGATACAGTCATTAAAAGCAGTCAACATGTCGTCTACGTCGTCATACTCCTTAATAAAATTCCAGTCTGTGTTCTCAACGTCCTTATTAAAACTGTCTAAGTCAATGTCAGTAAGTGGTCGGTAAGTTATTGTCTTAGGTGAATATCGAGGTTTTTTTACATCCAGTTTAATTGTAACAAAAGCATGTCGGCCTAATTCAGGAATATGGCGAACGTTTACATTTCGGACAGGGGCGTCAGTACAAATCAGGTCTATAGTCGTTTCACTATGGTCTGTAAAATGAGTTGGTTCTAAAACAACTTGAGTCAAGCTAAGTGATTTTAAAAAATCAGTTAGATATTGATAAAATCGGTCATTTATATCACAAAAATTAATGTTTAAGTCACCTAAAAGTACCACTTTGTCATAATTCTTACATGTTGAGATAGTGTCTGTTATTGCGTCAAAAAAGGTGTCGGGATCTTGCCACGGTGGACGGTAAGCAGTACCAATTAAAAATCTGGTACCGTTGATGGAGAGACGAAGCCACATTTGTTCAATATTTGGGGAATGTGGATGAGTATACACGCGGACGTTTAAGCCCTCACGTAAATAGAACCCCACTCCGCCCCCCCACTGTTCCCCACTGATCTGTGCATATTATGTCGGAAAGGCAGATTTATCTTGGATCTCCTTAACATACCACATATGTTTTAAGATTGAGTCGTTCAGTTTATCATCATTGATTCTTTATTCAGAGTTCCTTTGTGTCCAGAATATTTTCTTTTTCATATTGTATATTTTCATGCTTTTATGCTTAAATGGTCCGCACTAAGAATCACAATTTGAATGTGGCACTATTTAATGCGGGTTCTTTGAATACGGGGCATGATAACTTCCTGATCGCTATGGACAGGGTAAAGCCCGATTTGATAGCTATTAATGAGAGCTGGCTGCCGGCTGGAGAAGGAGGTCGTGCTCCCGCCCCGCCCGGCTACCGCCTGGTGCTCACACCTCGCCCTACCCATATGCGTCGCGGAAGAGGAGGTGGAGTGGCGTTCTATATTAGTGACTCTCTTACTACGACTCACCATAGAGTAAATGATGATAGACTTGAACAGATGTGGTTGTCTACTAAATGTAATGGTTTCAAAATTATAATAGGCACAGCATACAGACCACAGTGGTTGAATGTTGATGTGTTTATCGACGCGTTAACTGATTCAGTCTCACTGTTTTCAAAATACGATTATATGATTCTACTCGGTGATTTTAACATAAATTTACTTGATAAGAGTGATAGAAAAACTGCAAAATTGAATCAATTCTTGCACTGTATGGATTTAAAACAGGTCGTCAAAGAACCTACTCATTTTACCGATGTATCTGAAACTTTTATTGATGTTGTCTCAACAAACTGCAGTGTAACAAACGTAGAAGTTCTGGATATTACTGGAACCATTGGACATCGAATGATTAACGTCACTTTGGCAATTAGAAAACTAAAAATTTTACCGAAAACTTTTACATATAGACCTATTAAAAACATTGATTTTGATAAATTTAATACTTACTTGAATGCAATAGATTTTAGTTCTGTGTTTAATTTAAAAACGGTTGATGAAATGGTCGACAAGTTTAATAGTGTAATACTCTTGTTGTTTGATAAGTTTGCTCCAATGAAGACAGTAACGTTAAAGCCTAAGTCTCTACCCTGGATCACAGAAAACCTAAAAACTATGATTCTAGACCGTGACAAATCTCTGCAAAAATATAAAAAATCTAATACAGACCTTGATAGATATTGTTACAAAAATGATAAAAAAAATGTTCTGAAAACTATACAGGAAGAAAAAAGACAATATTATAATAATTTGGTAAATTCTAATGTAAAAGATAGTAAGCAATTTTGGAGTAATATAAAGAATAAAATATTGGTTGATTCGACTAATAGTAAAACGTTGCCCGATTTTCTCTGTAATCCCGATAAAATTAACGATAATTTTCTTAATTTACCTGCATTGAATACTGTGCAACTATCTGACTTGACATATTTTGAGTATAATCGTTTCAGCTCAGCCACTTTTACCATGGGACAAGTAACAGAATCTGAGGTTCTTAAAATAATTAAGTCAATACCGTCTAATGCCACAGGAATTGATGGTATCAGTAGGGAGATGATCTTGCTTACAGTACCAAACTCACTTACAGCTATAACTACTATGATAAATTGTTCTATTGCTACTTCTACAGTTCCGCGTATATTTAAGACGGCATTAGTAAATCCAATGCCTAAAATTAGTCAACCAAAGGAGTACACTGATTTAAGACCTATTAGTGTTTTGCCATTTTTGTCGAAGATCTTGGAGAAGGTTATTTATTTACAGCTGGTCAAGTATGTCGAAATTAATGAAATACTACCTCCGCTTCAGTCTGGCTTTCGTAGAGGTCGTGGTACTGTAACTGCATTACTGGACGTGACTGATAATATACTGGCTGACCAAGATAATGGACGTGGTACACTTTTAACGCTCCTTGATTGCTCCCGAGCATTTGATAGTATTTTTAGGCCACTTATTTTGTCTAAGTTGTCATACTACGGTCTTGACTTAGCATGCATAAACTGGTTTGACAGCTACTTGAGTGAGCGGATACAATCTGTTAAACTTCAAACGAGTAATGGAGAACAAATGGTCTCACGACCAAGGGTAGTTACGCACGGTGTTCCACAAGGATCCATACTAGGCCCTCTCTTGTTCATAATTTATACGGCTGACATAGTGAAATGTATAAAAAACTGCAGATTTCACTTATATGCAGATGATGCTCAGCTTTACATATCGGAGGTGCCTAGTAATATACAATGCGCAGTCTCTGACATGAACGAAGATCTTGGGTCAATAACAACGTGGTGCAACAGAAACGCTCTGTTACTAAATCCTCTCAAATCGAAATATATGGTTCTAGGTAGTAAAACGCATATCAGCAAAATTATTTCTCAAAATTTGGATATTCAAATTGAAGGCCAAGCAATAGAACGTGTTGATAGTGCAAGAAACCTAGGACTCGAGTTTGACGGATCATTACGTTTTGAAAAACATATAGATAATTTGATGCGAAATTGTTTTTACCGTTTAAAAATATTATATAAAATAAGAGACTATTTGACAGTAGATGCACGCGTTACTCTTTGTGAGGCTGTTGTTTTATCGAAACTTAATTATGCGGATGTTGTGTACGGGCCACGTCTTTTAGCAACGTCAGAACGTCAGATTCAGCGAATCCAAAATGCTTGCTATAGATTTTCCCATAGTATACCGCCACGTTGTCATATCTCACCTTACCTGAATAGTTCTTCTACACTTAACATGGAATCCCGTAGGCGCTTACATATGGCTTCATTAATGTTTGATGTAATGAAGTTCAAATGCCCAGAATATCTTTTTAACAAATTGAAGTATTCATCATTTGGAAGTTTCTATTGTGTTCGTAGCCTGCTCCCACCTTTATCACTGATCCATCATCGTACTGTAGCTTTTACTGGAAGTTTTCGTTACAATGCAACTAAGTGTTGGAATAATATTCCTCCACCAATGCGTGAAATATTAAATAAATTTAATTTCAAAAAACAGTACAAAACGCTCCTTCTGAATCAACAAAAAATTAATATCTCAAAGACTTTCTCACACGTGCAAGTAAACTTCCAGTAAAATAATAAAAATAACTAATGTATAAATGTATTGCTTGGTTTTCTTATGTGAACCTTTACTTGAGAATTTGTGAATGCTGATAATGTTTTCTTGTTCTTTTAATTATTTAATGTTCTGAGACTAAGCGAATATGTTTAAAGATAATTTTAAAAGATATTGTTTTTTATTATATTTTTTTTGTTGTGCATTTGTTTAGTTTACTGTCTGTTCCTTTACTATTTATTCAATTTTGTTTACTTCAAATGTGGCAGACACAGATTATTTTGTTTATATATTAATTAATTATGTGTAGTGTAGTGTAGGCCTTAACTGAAAACCAGTGTTTTGCCACTTGGCAATATCAAGCACTGAGTTAGGACCTAGTTTGTGTTACCATAGCACTAATTTTAAGTTTAAAATATTGTTTTTTTTTTCACTTTATGTATTGTTTTCCATATTGTATGTGGTGTTATGTTAACATAAATAAACGAGTTATCTATCTATCTATCTATCTATATATGAATGTATTTATTATTTTATATTAAGATTTATTAGTTAATCACCCGTTAGTATATTTTATATGTATGTTGTTATCATAAAGGCAAGACAAATACATTCAGTCAAAAAACTATCGGATTAAGTTATTTTTTCGATGGATTTTTTGAATTAAAGAGACATGATAGTCCAGTGGGTAGAACACCCGCCCGAAAAACAGAAGGGCGTGAGTTCCAATCCTGGGACGGGCCTACACCAATTTGTCTTTTCTAAAGTCATATGTGTGGTTAATTTATCATGGTTGCTAACGGTGAGGGAAAACATCGTGAGGAAACCCACATGGCTGAGTTGTACTTAGTGCATTCGTACAAAACAGCGATAGGCCTGCCCCCTATCACGTGAGTACACTGTCTAAGCAAAACGTGGGTACCTTCTCTGGAAACTAGATGGCGCTTGCTATGTGAGTTCAGGAGTATTGGTACCTCTGCCAACCCCTTCGGGGATAAACGGCGTGAACGTTTATGTATTATTATGTTATGTATTTTTTAAATACTAATAATTGATTCACGAAAAGCTTACATTTGTCATGATAAACAAACAAAAACTGTGCTGAGCTTTAAGGGCGTCCCACGAAAAAGTGAGAACCTTGAAACGGCATTTGGGCTTCCCCCTGCCGTTTCCTCACCTTTAATAGAACTCGTAAAACAAGCCATCTATTAGCAACTATGATAACTATAGATTATAGCGATAGATGTAGATATAGCGCCATCTACCAAAACAGTCTCGTACTACGTTGTACGATCGGCGCGGCGTATTGATATATGTGTTAATTATGTTTCGCTAAGTGAATATTGTTATAAAAATAAAACAAATACTTCAACAGTACAATAACTTTATTTCCACAAAACTTATTTCTTGATACCTTTGGAATATAGCAGGGGAACATGTCGAGAAGAATGTTGGTGTCGTGATGATACGTTTCACGTGACATAGTAAAAGGGGTTTATGTTATTCTTAACCGACACAACAAAGTGTACGTGGATGGCAGTAGAAATGAAGTAACGTGTAATTATATAATAATAATATCTCGACGTCAAAAATCCACACTTGAACAAAAAATCGACTCAAATTATAGAACAGGAGTAGGCATTTTTTTCATGAATACTTACTTACTACTGATTCAACATAAGTAAATTATAAAACCCAAATAATTTTCATAAAAATTATCATTTTATTGAGATGGTGCAGAAAGCAAAAGGCAATTCTTAAGGTTCTTTTCAATATTAAAAACTAAGTTATAACTAGGTATTTGTAGGCACAGATTCATGAATACCTGTTTGTAGTTTCTTGTTTGAAGGAGGCTATAAATGTGCGTCTTTTGTACTTGGTCATTTAATTAATTAGAGGTTTGTTCAAAAGTTTTCTTGATTATCTAAATTCACATTTCCCGAAATTTTACGGCTGAAAATATACTTCAACTCATATAAAATAGTTTTTACGCCAAATTGTGCAAGATAGCTATATTAAATAACTTATCCACCGCGACTAAATAACTTAAATAATAAAAGAGACAGAAGTTCGGAATATACCGGACTTAAAAGGGTTATTTATTGTTAAATTAACAGTCTGTTAATATCAGTGCTAATCTTTAATATATTCGAGCACATGCATCGTTCGTTTTACTGTGTTGAAAAAGCATGGCATGGTGATGGTGCTGTTAATCTTTAAATTAATATAATTTTACGTTTTTTTTAAATACAAAAGTAAAGGTGCGTTTAAGAGCACTATTATCACAGTTGATGAGCCTAGTTCAGGTGCATTAGATACAGTAGCTGTGTTCTCCAATGATTTCTCCCTGTCGGTATTGTGGGACGAAAATACACTTTCTTCCATCATCTCAGTTGAACTGAAATTAATTCATAATATATAAGTATAGGCTCAATTGGGTATGATAACTTTTTCACAATTTATTACAAAATACAAAGTTCGATGAAAGACTAAAAATTTATAAATATCAGCTCCTGGTCTATTTTACTTACTCTGTTAATTGAACTTGGCGAGATGATTGAGGTTCCTGATTTATTGCATATTTCTCATCCCCTTGTAAAGCAATACGTTTTTGGAGCCTAAATCAGAATTAATAGCACATGAATGAAATACAATGGATCAAAATAATTGATCGAAGAACGGTTCGAATACATATATTAAGATAATTATATATTTTTTCTTAAAAAGTAGAAATATGACTAAAGTGGAGAAGTGTAATACACATCATATAAATAAAAAAAAAACACCCAGATTTGAAAGAAAAGTTAGAAGGTAAGATTATTCACGGAACATAGCTATGGGGTAAAACGTAACAAGCATATTTACAAAACAGAATAAATAGCAGCAGGTATTTTTAACACGCTTTTATTAGGTCGACCTGTATGTATGTAACTATGTAATCAAATCTAAGAAAACTAATTTAACCATCTTCTAAAGGTCATAGCGTTATGAAAATTGGCAGTTGTATGTGATTTCGATGACAATACAATAATATGGTACTGTTGAGCTGATCTGATGATGGAGCCGGAAGATATGAACTGGAACCTCATGATGGATGATCGTATCATAGCCGTGTTTGGACTTGTTAAAAAGGTCTTGTAATGAACGTTGACCATGATTAGGTTTCAAGGTCTGATGATGAAGCCTGAAGATAGGCACTAGCATTCCATGATGAAATATCGTATCATAGCCGTGTTTGGACTTGTTAGAAAGGTTTTGTACTGAACCTTGACCACGAAACGAACTTTGACCACAATTAGGTTTCAAGGTCTGAATACAATAATATGGATGTTTAAAATATGCCATTAGCAAAGACTAAAAAGCATAAAATAAATTAATAGTTTAAAAAACACTAAAAAACACGCTTTTATAAGTGCACTTAAAAGTCAAAAATAAATTACGGGTCGTTCAAGTTGTCTCTATTTCTGGGCTGAAGTGTAAACTATGTGCTTTTAATTATAATATTTGATTGTAAAAGCGTGGGGTGCTAGAGCAGGAAAAACTTGCTTGTAAACAAATACACGAACAAAAACTCTACATTTTGCTACTGTTGACTAGTACTTTGAACAGACTGTTTAATATAGAGCCTCCAACTAGTGGTGCTGCAACTCTAGTAAGAGTGCCGATCTCTGTAACCTGCTTCCCGAAACATCGCTTAACTTGATTTCTTAGCAAGGTTAACAAAAAATCTTTCCTTTTCCAGCGCCCCACGCTTTTACTATCAAATATTATAATTAAAAGCACATAGTTTACACTTCAGCTCAGAAATAGAGACAACTTGAACGACCCGTAATTTATTTTTGACTTTTAAGTGCACTTATAAAAGCGTGTTTTTTAGTGTTTTTTAAACTATTAATTAATAATGCATTCATCGTGATCCGAAGGAGAAAATAAAAGAATACTTATTTTACGAATAAAAAACAAACTAAAATACTGTCGCAAGGTTGAGGATCGAACTCTGCACCTTCATCACTGAGCGCGAAACGTTTAACGCGTTACACCACTTCGATCTTAGAGGTAGGAGTCGAAATTGACGATTATATTAGGATTGCGAACGAACAATATAATATATGGCAAAACTTTTCGACTATGTTCCGTGCAATATCTATACTAATATTATAAAGCTGAAGAGTTTGTTTGTTTGAACGCTAGGATCTCAGGAACTACCGAATCAAATTGAAAAATTATTTTTGTGTTGGATAGTCTATTTATTGAGGAAGGTTTTAGGCTATATATCATCACGCTGCGACCAATAGGAGCAAAGAATCAGCGAAAAATGTTGCAAAAACGGGGATAGTTATTCATATTTTAAGGCTTCCGTTGTGAGCGCTGCGTAAACTGTTTAAGTTACCCAAAAAGAATGTATGAAAGAATTATTCCTCTTTAAATGATCTAAAAAAATGTCCGCGACAGTATATGTCTATCTTTTAATATTGACTCACTATAACCATTTTTATGGTAATTAAATTTGGTCGAAATTAATGCACTATTGCCAATTATTTCCCATAATGTTTTATCAACATAATATTAATCCTTATCCAAAAAAATGTGTTGTTGATTAAAAGTATTTAATTGTTAACAAAATTGTCCTTGACATCACTTAATTTAAATTAACATCTTCGAGGAGAATACAATTTGAAAATGACTCCGCAACAAAATTGACACGCGTGTATGAACCGCAAGACAAGACGGACTGACTGACTCAGAATCAATGCTCAACCGAAACTACTATACTTATAAAGTTACATACATACATATACTCACATATAATATATATCCCTAGAAGGCTAGGCTAGGCTATAAATCCCTAGAACCTCAGCCACTTTTGAAAAGTTAAATGGAGAAAAGATGGTAAAATAAAGGTTGTTGGTGATGGGTCTCTAACCGCATCGCCCAAAAATCCCTGAATAGACCCAATTCCGTTAGTCGCCTCTTACGTACACCCACCAGAAGAAATGGGGTAGTGCTATTCTAAGCAAACACTACACAGCATAAATATAAACTTAAAATTTATAAAGTGAAAAAAATGTGAGGACACTATGAAAAACACCTTTTTTCTCATCGCATGACAGAGACCCTGAACGGGTCAGTTGAATAGTTCAGTTTGACGACGTGAAAGTCTACACTTTTGACAGTACGAAGTCTGTCGGGTCAGCTAGTATAAAATATGCCTAAGGGCCGGCGCTCACTGCCGGCATGGCATGGCAAAGGATTTCGGTACAGATATAGCATTTTTAATCTTATTACCATGAATATAGAACTCATTTTACTTTATTTTGACACAACGATGCCGACGTTCTGTCCTACCGCGGCCTCCCTCGGCATCGTTGTGTCAAAATGAATTCTATACGTATGGTAATAAGATTAAAAATGCTATATCTGTACCGAAATCCTTTGCCATGCCATGCCGGCAGTGAGCGCCGGCCCTAAAGTGTTTTATTGGTAGAAAAATTTGTACTTACAATTTTGCATTCATTATCTGAGCCCTCTGTTTAGCGAACCTTTTTTTAATATTTTTTCCCTTTTAGGGATTTATAGCCGTGAGTATGTATGTTGTTCAAAATTTTTTTGTTTAATTGGAAATTTTCGATTTTCTGCACATGTTTGTTTCCTTTATTTAATTTTCCGACGTTAGTATAAGGTAAACAATATTTTTAATCTTACTAAAAAGATATGTAAAAACATCACATAAATTTAAAGCAAAAAGATAATAATTTTTTCAGCTGGATTTACAGAACATTAGGATAAAACGAGCGTATTCACAAAACAGAATTATGCGCAGTATTTTTAATCATGCATTTATCATCATAACCGAAACAAAATAATTTTACGAGGAAAGAAATAAACAAAAAGCATATCATCGCATACGCCCACATCAACAGCGCATGGCCCCTAATGCGTTGGACCATTTCGTACTATCTAAACAGGGTGAAATTAACGATAATATTACGATTGTTATCAAACTTATAATGTAAAGCAAAACAAGCGACTATGTTGCGCACAACCAAAATAAATTATCTAAAAAGCGCGGGAAGCGGCAAGCAGCTCTATTACAGAAAAATTCGACACAAGCTCTGCGCATGAAGGCTAACAGCCATCTGCCGCCCCGTTCTCCGCACAGGGACCCGCTCCAGATTGACATTGAAATTTAGGGTTTTTGCTTTATAACTCCATAATTAGGATGAAAAGACTAAAAATTATTCATACAGATGATAGACTACTCAGTTGTCTACGCAAATATTACGTAATCGATAACATATATGCAGTATTCTGACAGCAATATCAGACTTTACGATAAAAAAGCCCCCCACAAATTATTTTTTTTCTTAGTCGATTATTATTGAAAACGAATGAGAACCGTCATTATTAAAGAAAAGATATTGAACTTGAACATATATTTTATTTAGAGTGTGATTGTTTCATTGAGCAGGTTTCATTGAGTTTGAAAACTACCAAAATCAGTGAAATTTTCGAGGGAGGCCCTTAAGACAGTGCTATTTTAAAGACTCGCAATTGCTGCCGAACTCGACGACACCCTGTTCATTCAGTTAGTTTTGCAGTTGCACAACTGTTTTCCATTTTAGCGCTGAGTTTAAGTTGCATCCGTGGTTTGTCTGATAGTAACAGTCAACTTATTGTTCTAGCAATATTCTGTGTGTTGCAAAATTTACAATCAATGGTCATAAAACAGCAAAAACATAGTTTAATGTTTTTTGACATGAATTCCTCATGTGGGGATTATTACTCATAAATAAAAGATGTTATTAAAGGAAAGAAAAATTTCGACACTGGCGGGGTTTGAACCCGCGACCTTCGGGTATACGGGTATACACTACTTGAACGTGTAAAAAAGAAACAAAGGATAGAGAAATTTCGCGCTGGATGCCAACTGACACTGTAGCTCAGTTGGCAGAGCGACGGGGGCGTATACCCGAAGGTCGCGGGTTCAAACCCCGCCAGTGTCGAAATTTTTCTTTCCTTTAATAACATCTTTTATTTATGAGCAAAAACATAGTCTTAAACTTTGCATCGCCAATGGAGTTTCATGTTCAATAAATATGTTAGAGAAAACTAACGGTGAATCGAAAATGCCATAAACTGGTGCGTTGAGTGATGGAAAGGGTTCAAAAGTGGTCGAGATGTGAATGGAGGTTTTCCTCGCTCTGGCAGATCATCACCATCTGCAACTGAAGTTAATATCGCAAGTAAAAAATTGTGAGTGAAAAGCTTCATATAAATTTGCAATAATAATCCAGGGAACTTTCTGTGACTTATCATTCAACTCATACTATTTTCACTTGGGTATGAAACATTTTGCTCGACTTTGGGGAAATCTTTGGGAGGGGGGTATACCCCGCAGTGGACGTCTATTGGTTGATGATGGTGATGAAAATGACACTCGATTATAGAAAGAGTCTCTACCTCCGCCACCGTTTGGTTTATTGATTCATCATTCAATAGAAATCTAGTCATTGACAGTTCACTAATGTTTCACAAGAGGTGATTGAGCCTACCTTGTAAAGGATGACATTACCATAGCACAGATTTTGACAATTAGTGGCTTGGTGTTTTTAATCACACATAAATATTTTTGATCCCTGGAAATCGAACCCGAGATCTCCAGATCAGAATCACTGAGGCAGTTCGGGTACGTATGATTGAGTAATCTGAAACAATAAATTGAAATTCAGAACGCAAAAAACGGGTTTTCCCACTCGAGTGTCTAACAGCTAACCCTTTACACAAACAATAATGTTATACTGACACACGTCACCCATCACTATTTTGGGTTAATTATATTGTTTTGGAGTGAGCGACGCTGACGAGCCAATATCGTGATGAAATAATTAATATTTGATGCGTGTTTTTGAAAGATTATACTACATAAGTATGTTTTATTAAAATTGATAATCAATTTAGAATATCAATGTCCTAAACAAAATATACTGCTTTGGCTTTAAAAAAGTTTTATTTTGCTATTATTCACAACTTTGAAATTGTCTGAACATTTTCACACTAATTGTTTTGCATTTTAACAACGAATTTATATTGATACATCCAACATAAAATGATTCTGTAAGAAAATGAAGCTTTTTAAAAACGCATTTTCATGCCAAATCACAACTTTCTGGACCCAAACGTCTGCGAGCGACTTTTTTCGAAACAAAATTTCCGTGTTTTTTAATATATTTTGTAAAAACAACTCTTCCAACAAGCTGTTAAAAAATCCAGCCTAGTGCGAGTCGGCCTCATGTTTGTTGCATGTAAAATCCCTTTTTTTTTTAAATATTATTATTTCTTATTACAGTAAACGCAAATTATTATTTCATAGACATTTCAAGCCCCTACCTACGATTGCAATACCTAGTAATATCTAGTTATAATTTGCAACAAAACACTTTTTTGTTTGTCGTAAAGAACCTTTTATCGACATTTTATTCTGATGTAAGTATATTTATTAACAGAACGACGGAAACACATTATCTGTGAAAATATCAATTATTTAACTATTACGGTTTATGACATAAAGTTGGTTGACAGACGGACCGAGAGACCGACATACATTTAAGTCTCAGTAATGGGCCCCCATCTTACTTTTTACCTGTTTAAACGAACACTAAAATTTTTCATTACAAAGTGAAAGTTATGTTTTATATTCACAATCACAACTAAACTACTCATGTATGCATACTTAACATTTATATACACATATAAATAAATAAAAAACTCGTAATCTCCGGACGAAAGAAACTTCGAACGCAACATAAAAGAAAACTTTACGTAACTTCTTCTTCTATCCA